>CM029371.1:16576046-16666046 GCA_017165825.1 Hepsetus odoe
GGGGGGGGGGGGGGTGGAATGGACATTAACTAGCATCATTTTCTTTAAGCCACTACTTTGTCTGTCCCGAGTGTTCCCATAGTTCGCCAATTGCTGAATTTTTAACCAAAGCCTATTAAACCCCCAAAGAGACAGATTTTACCATTACAAACAAATACAGCATAACTGGACTCTCAACTGTAAAAACGAAAGCAGCTGTATTGCCTTTCTCGGTAATACTGGCTTATCTTTACATATGAGCTTTACCAGTAATGGTGCAAACTGCACTTTGACTCTTTTTATGGTTCAGGTGTTTGGAAAATGTTTCATAAAGGACGGCTGGTTTTTTGCTACAAGGCTGACAATATACAACATACACATAAACCCTGGAAAGATAAATCTGCCACTCATCTACTAATTAATCTAATGACCCATCATTATGTGTACTATCCATCTTCAGATTCCAGCATTTCTTAAAGCCTCATTAAACCCCGTTTCTCTTGCTTTTAGCCAATACCTTCGCATTGACTTCTTGGTTAAAGGCTGCTTTCTGCATCTCCAGCTCACGCTTTGAGTCAGCCATCTTTGTGTCTGCTAGGAACTTAACGTCCATCATTTCCTTCTTGCATTCAGCCTCCTGCAGAGGGGAGTAAGCCAAAGTGCAGACTTGGTTAAAATGTTTCTACAAGGTATATTATTGGCATCTTCACAAATCATGATTTAAAAATGATATGATATGTGGCAGGTGAATGTCTTTCTTGAAAACAAACAAACCCTGATTCCTGCATCTCTTTCAGCCTCTGCTACACCAATGTCTGCATCTCTCTGCACAGCTGCTGTCTGGGTCTTTCCCAGCGAGCTCAGGTAGTCCACTTTATCATAGACATCCTATTGGGAGAACACAGAGAAATCAACATCATGTCCGAACAACTAAAACTGGAAAATAACAACAACAACAAAAATATCTATAAGCATCCTAAATTGGGGCGTGTAATGTTCACAAGCTTTGATAGTGATTACAGATGGATTTATGTGACTTAAACCAGGAATGATTTTGATTGTAAAGACCTGGAACAGAATGTTCATAGTGAATATTGTAGATTATAGATCTGGTGTTTTTAATGTTTAGAACATGTTCATAAAACGTAATTACGATAGCTTCTCAAATGAACGCTTACTGGCTCTTTGGCAGTGATAAGACCAAAGTATTGATATTGCTCATCACTGTGTATCATTTAAGCATGACAGCAATAGGAATAATCTCTTGGTTGAATACAATACATTTCATTAAATTTCAAAAACATAAAGGTATCTATACATGTACAGGGTTAAATGTGATGTAGCTTTAGCTGAGCTGTGATCACCTTAATAGTGAAGCTGAGAATCTCGATGCCCATCCTGCCTACATCAGGAGCAGCCACCTCCCTCACCAGACTGGCAAACTGGTCTCTGTCCTGGTAAATCTGCTCCACGGTCAGAGTGCCTGTAAGCATAGGGATGAAGTCAGAGATGATGTCATCACTCCAAATGACAACCACCAGCCCATTTACTGTAACATAATACCTGCACTTGCTTAATGAAAGTGTCGATAAATGGCTGAGGCAAAGACGTGGGTGTAAAAAAAAAAAAAGTGAAAGTGAAAGTGACAACCCTTGTCATTGCGAGGTCACGGCACAGCACACATGAACCACAACGAAATTGGACCTCTGCATTTAATCCATACACACACGTGCAGCAGTGGGCAGCTATTGAAAGCTGCCCGGGGAGCAGTGATGGGGACGGTACCTTGCTCAAGGGTACCTCAGGGCAACCCACTAGGGTGGGAATCGAACCCACAATCTTCCGATGCGGGGCCAACTCCCTAACCACTAGGCCACCGCTGCCCCATATACGTCCAGTTACAAAATGCGCTCTGTTCTGTAACTGCTTCAGACTAAATGAGCAGCTCTTTATTCTTTTTCAATGAAACAGTTGTGTAGAAGGATTCTACAAAGGGACTGAAAATATCACTCAAACACTTTTTCAGAGAGCACATATGCAAACAATGACGGTGTTCATTAGATAAAAAAGCATTACCCAGACTTTCAATCTGCACGTGAGAGGAACAAGTTAGAACTTTGTGTCTCCATAAAGGCATTCTTAGTTTCATTTATTCATATCATCTTACTGTAAAACCTTGTGTCTGCTCTTTACTTTTTGATAAATTATGACTTCATGTAATTTTGTGATTTCATGATCATTTCATGACTGATCCAAAGATTCAAAACACGTGGAATTTTCTTCCATCTCTAATAAAGTTACAAAATGGCTTTGCTACATTTGGACAGTTGCAATCCACTTGCCACAATGTAAGATCATTTTAAAATGGAAAAACTGTGTAATTGTCGATGTCAGATGGTTATGTAATAACAGTGGTGGGTCTAGTGGCAGGCCGCAGTTTTGACAGAAGTGTTTTGAATTGAGGTGCATCCTATCGGCTAAAAACGCTTGAGAATGTGCCTGTGTTATTAGAGATAAAACTGGGCTTACTCACCCAGAATGGAACGGAGATGACCTTCCAGTGTCTGCAGGACCACCCCTTTAATTTCCATCACCGACTTACCCAGGAACTGCTCGCAGGCAAGAGACAGCAACTCCTTATCCGTCATTACCTTAACCTGGGAGCGGCATACAGACACCCGTAAGGCGCCAGGAGAGATACACTCACAGAAACAAATGAAATACAGAAAACGACTGATATGACAAATGTTAGGAGTGACATCTGCATAATAGAGTCGGTTATGTCTCTTCATTCCTCCTCATATCGTGAGGCTATTGGAGGCTATTTTAGGAATCAGACTAATGTTCTCATCAGGGCTCATGTTTGCGTTTACATGTAGAAACAGCTGCTCTTCATTAGCACAAACTGGATGAGTAGAAGAAATTAGTTGAGCAACTGCTGGGTTTCCCTACAGAGAGCTTTCCCTCACTGCCTAGTGCTGGCTGTTGGGCTCATGTTGAACAGACGCATAAATTGTGCATTTTTCAGAGCAGCAGAATGGCATGAAGATGTTCATACTTGACATGCAGTACAAAGATAAGAACAGTAAACACGAGGAGATAAACAATTTCACTCGTCAGCATTAAAATAAAACATTTTACAAGCTTTTAAAAAAATGTATTTAACTATTTTATTAAAACATTTCTTTTTGGCTCTCCTCAGCAACAGTTGGGTCTTCTGTTTACTTTCATCCAATCAGAAGTGGGTATTTAAGCAGGACGGTTTGTGGAGTGTGAAAATTCTGTCAATCCAGATATAGCTGCTTTAAACTGCTTCCATCTCAAGTTATTACATCTTAAGTGACATTCTAGACAAAAATCAAATTCACACTATTTCCCTCTTTTGCTACCAATATGTATGCATGTTATCATGTATCACTTATGTCATTTTTTGTTTACAGAGGTGTTACAAGAAAAGTGTAGCTGAGAAGAAAAGTAAGCTAATAGAAGGAGCTTCACAGCAGTACCTCACAGGGGTATTGTACTTGGTCATGCTAAAAATCACTTTAAGCTTTTATTTTATTTAAGTAACGCAAACTTTTATTTAGAAGTTTTTCTACATTTTCCTTATGGTAAATTTATTATTATGATTAAACAATCCATGAGCTTTTGCATTTCAGTATGCATATCTAAATCATTCCACATTTGTCTTAAAGTATGACAAATATCTCTTAACAAAATGGGCCAAAATATGGAAAAAGCTAAGGCATCACTAATCTTGTTTTAAGCAATAGAGCACGTTATCCATTTTCACATGTAGAGGAGAACCTTGTGTAAATGTGGTATTTCACTGAACTAAACAATCATAAAACAAACTGTTTAAAGAGCGTAAACTTTACACCACATCAACCTGACTATGGTCTAACCCTGTCAACAGAGCACTGTACTGTATTTCATTTACATTAGACAATAAACAGAATAATATATCAGAGTAGATGTTTCCTCCTGCTTCCCGATGCTGTGAAATGGGTAGAGAGTGAGCTTATCTTTCACATACAGAGAGAGAGATATGTGGTCTAAAAAACACTGAGCTTCATGTAGAACCTGTCATATGTTAACATGGCTACAGCCACTCCTTCAGTAACAGGAGTATCCGATCACTGTGTAATCAAGATGCTTCTTTCACTGCTGGGACTATGCATTCCCTCCTGTAGTGATGCAGTTCTAACAAGGCAATGGAGGAAAGACTGTGCAGTTGTTATGGTTTAGCGCTGCATTTGCAAAATGTTGATGCAAATAATGGCATGTCATGCAAAATAAGGGTGGGCAATATGGCTGACTAGAACCACTTGAGGATATTTTCACAACACACAATATGAATCACCTTTCCATTTTCTGAGGTTCACAAACAAGTTAGAAAGGACAAAAACAACACCAAAAGAGCAGTGTTACACAGAGAACAGAGATTCTTTGAAATTCTATCGTTGTATGAATTGCACAGCATAATTCCCTGACACCCAATCTGCTAAACGTTGTTTATGAGTCTCCATATTACTGCTCTAAGTCTGTCCTGTTGTTGTGTGAAGCTGTTCAGTGCTCTAGAAGAATCATAACACCCACGATACACTGGGAAAAAAAATTACCACATTTAGTCATACTGCCCATCCCTAATGCAAAACTAATGACAGACTGAAGCCCAAAGACTCCTTGTTCGAAACATCCAAGGTTAAACCACAGGATGTTGTAATCAAAGATATTGAAGTTTCCAGTAATGGTGGTATTTGGTAATTTGAGACCTGGTTTTCTTTCTTTTTGAAAGGCCCTATATGTGATGTCTGAAAAATATAACTAAATTTAAATTTACTTCACTGCTCATTTTTAGGCCAAATAAAATACAAAATTTAAAATACATTAATCTGGTCATAAATTAGCCAAACCTGTCTGGAATGGTAACTACGAATAATACTGGGCTGCCACGAGGCGACGTTTGGAAAAGCAAACACCCTTTTTGCATTAAATCAGAAACTGTATTATTATTACTTCAATTTATAATAATTTATTATAGTATAGTTTTTGAATAAACAGACACCAGCTGGATAAACAGCCTTTTAATGATGATGATTGTTTTTTTTTCGAAACATTAATTTGAAATTCTTCATACCAATACATCCTGACCGTTACCTGTATTAACAATTTATGGCCTTGGAGTAACTGGAAGTTCAAAAAAATAATAAATGTCTTTACATTAAACTACACTGATTTTGATGCCATAAAAGTGTTAAGAATATTAGTTTCATCTTCTCCAAAATTACTAAACCTTTCACTGGGCAAAGGTCACTCAATACTGATAATAATTTATAATAATTTACCTAAAAAATCCTTCATTAAATGTAATCAAGAGCTACTGAATGACAATCAACCACCTGGGAAATATGTTATTATACAGTGAGGAGTCATTTTGGTTTCAATTGCCATCATTCGTTTGTGTCTATCCAGTGCCAATTAGTCAGGACACCATCAAATACTGCCTACAGGGGGAGCAATGGCCAGGTACACATTCACAAAACAGCTGCATGCATCTGAAAATTCAACACTTATACACTCTGTACAAACACGTAAAAATATCATCATTCCCACAGCATGCTTAAGACAAAAGGAAATGCAAAATGAAAAGGGGAAGGTCAAGGGAAAAAAAAAGCAAAAAAAGGATTTATCCTGAAACTGAAAAGTGTGTCTCATGACTTTGTTGCTGTTTTGGCTTCCTGTTTTCTCTCAAACCCGAAGTTTTGGTCAGTCTTTTCAAATTTTGAGCAAATGTCATGTGGCGTGCTGTCACAGCTAGTGAGGTTTGTTTAGTATGTGAAAGACAAAATTAGGAATAAACAGCGTATTTTGACCAGATCATTTTATCCATATAATCCAGATCAAGTGTTGTGTATTTGTGTAATGAGAGAGGGTGTGGCCTAAGGACGTCAAAATCCTATATCAAGGTGTGCAGAATTATTAGGCAGCTTCTTATCCTCAGGAACAATGGATTTGAAAAAAAAAAAGAGATAGAAAGGACTCTGAAAAGTGTTTAAGTGTTTTTTTTTTTTTGCAGCACTCTTGAAATTGTTGAGATATTGGGGTATGTATACAGAACCATCAGACCATTTGTTGCAAATAGTCAACAGGTTCCCAAGAAACATGTTGAGAAAAAAGATGCAAATTTTACAACTGTTTGTACATTTTTAGTTACTGTTTTCACTTTAACAAATGAAAATTAACAAGTGAGATGGGGAAAAGGTTTATTTTTTAACATAGTTGCCTAATAATTGTGCACACATATGTAATCCCCTGAGAATGTTCACATGCATATTTCCTTTGTAAAACATTCAGGTTTCAGGGTTTTACATTTTGGATTGACTGATAGCGCTGGATTTGTTCCAGATTATAATCAATCCTCAAAATACTCACTTCCCTAGTATTTGTGCACACAGTGCATGTAGGGGCAATTATGTCTGCATCTGTCCTTTCTGACTGCACAGAGGCAGGATTTTCCCATAATACACTGGACTTATGACATCTTTGCTGACAGCATGAGAAGGACATGATTAGGCACCACAAGGCGACAATGTGACGTCCTCTGTCTGGGATGTGCTCCATCTAATGCTACCATTAAGGCATTTCCAGTAAACCTATTAACTCAGAGAGACACATAGGTCTCTGGTCTCCATAGTAACAGTGAAGGCTTTATTTAGCACAGCCTATTCAGATGTCGCTGTAAGAGTGGAGAGGTCTTTTGGGAAAAAGTCCTCAACTGATAACTGCCCTACTGTGCAGTTCAAAGACAGAAGAGTCACTGCAGGCAGCAAACGATTTTGTTGGATTATCAGGTCTGAATAACAAGAGGCTAAAGCTAAAGCATCTGTCCAACCAAAATTATTAAAGTTCACATCATTTTTGCTTTTACCATAAAAATAGAAAAATTTAATGCCTGAACTATGCATCTTTAGTTTAGACTTAGAGTTAAAACACTAATGGAGCTAATGGAGAAATCAACTTTTCCTAACAGGCCACAACAAAGTTACAAATCGCTAAATTGGTTTCTGGCATCACATCCTGTAAAAATTTAAGGAAAAATCTCATTTTTGTGCAACCATCACTTTACGATAGTACTAGGATGAAGCCAACACAACTTCAAGCATCTGAATTTAGCACTGCTGAAAAGTTGGATTGCTTTCATGAGTTAGTGTCATAAGTTATGTTGCTAGTTCAGAACTCCAGCAGCTCAGACTGCATCCTCCATTCAGTCATGAGATTTCTAAATAATGGGGATTAAAAAAAAAAAAGTTCTCATAACTTATACGAGTATATATATATATAAAAAAGTGACTCTATAATCCAAGATAAAATACTTCCTTGTTCTTTTTGAAAGTCAAATGAGATATACATTTGTTCAGGTTTTCAAAGACATTAGTTCTGCAGGGGACAGCTTTGCTTTGAATAAATGTTCTGCAATGTTTGGCACATAAACAACAGAAAAAGAAAACAGTCACATTAATATAAATGAACAGTAAATAAATCCAAATCAGTCCTCTTCCCTTCCCTTGGGTAGCTTCCTGACCATATTGTATCTTATACAACCCCAAATCAGACAAAGCTGGGACAGAATGAATAAAGCAAATCTGAAAAAAGTTTTTTTGTTTTATTTTAAGTAACTTAAGTAACATTTATTTCAATGCCGTATGAACCAAAGATTTTTCATGTTTTGTCTGATCATTTGTCTGTCACTTAATTAGTTAATTTTCATCCATTCCTGTATTTTAGGCCTGCAACACATCCACAAAGTAAAGCAGTTACCACTGAGTACTGTTGCCATTCCTTCTCCCAACATTTAAAAAATGTTTTGGCACTGAGGATACTAAACCAAGAAGCGCTTCAATTGTTAGTGACTCAATTCTTCTTACAAATATCTCAATGTAAAACAGAATGGGGTCGTCTTTTTTGCATTTTTCATATCGACTTTCTCCACACACATTTTTGGAACAGGCAAAGACTGCAGGCAGGCCAGTCAAGTGCCCGTATCCCCTTCCTCCATAGCCATTCCCTTCTAAACTGTACAGGATGTGGTTTTGCATGGTCTTGTTTAAAAATGTATAAACCGTAAAAAAGGTGTTGCTCTAAAGTCTTTTCTGCATTAATGCTTTTCCAAAGAGCACTAATAAAACCCCATGCCATGACAAAAAAAATATAAAGTGTGATGGCCCATCACAGCTGCCTCTGAGCAAAGAGAAGTTGATGCTGCTTCTGGAGTTCACATAAGGCTTCTTTTCTGAACATTAAAGTTTTAAGTGGCTTTTGTGAATGTAACTCTGTATCACAGCACTTCCCTTTGTCATGTTCTATAAGCCTCTGATGAATGAATGCTCTTGATGCAGTGCTTTCTGAGGTGTTGGAGATTCCTCCAGATTCCGTGAATTATTTAATGATATTATTCAATGTAGAGTGAGATCTAAACAAATACCTTACTTTTTGAGGAGCATTGTTGTAAAACCTGTCAATAAGCTGTCAATCTTGTTGGAAAAACCGAAGATCCTCTGCTCCTCAAAGACACAGCCTTTCATTTACATTTACAACATTTAGCAGACCACCACCCCACCAGCCTTTCTTAATACTGCTTTTGTACCCCCATCATAATGCCAATAATCTGTTGACTACATCTGTTGGAAATCTTTTTTTGGTCATTACTAACCCTAAACTGTACCCATCCCAACTTTTTTGGGTTGTTCTGCAGGCCTAAAATGTATGAATTGATGTATATTAATACATGACATATACGAGACAAAACATGAGATATCTTGGGTTCAAAGTGTCTGCACTCAAACAAAAGTACATTAAAGAATTAATGTATTTTTTTTCATTTTTCATACACTTTCAAACATTCTCTGATCTGGGGTTGTAGACTGGGAGCTGATGAAATTCAATTCAAAAGCCTAACCCTATTAACCGTAACCTTGATGCAACTGCCTACATACAACTAAGTAGCCATTTAAAGTTTTGAGGAAAAAGTTTTTCATAAACAGGAAAATATGTCAAAAGGACAGAGCAGAAAGCTAGAATATCAATGACTCTTTTTAAAATTATGATCTGGATCTAAACAGTTGCTAACCAAAACACATAATACAGATCTTATTAACAATGCAGTCTGTTGCCTTGGCCAGAGACAGCAGGCTTAGAATCTGCATGAATAAATTAAATTTGTGTCTTTCCAGTCCAGACTCAGAAAAGAAGAGTAACAGACTGCCTTTCCACTCAAAAAGCTAGCGAGGGTGACTTTCATTTGGATGACAGAAGTTTGGCACTCTGTGGCATCTTGGCAGGAACCATGAAAGAGCAGAGGCTGGGAAGAGTGTGGGGCAAAATGGAAAGAAAAGGCGATTAAAAAGCTCAAGGGGAATGGTGCAGATTCTGAGGTGTCCTGGGCCGAGCTGGAAGAAGCGCTTGGAGAAGTAGGATAAATTTACCTGTGCCACCCCTGTGACTGTAAGAGCCACACCCTCCGCTGTCTCAACATCCTCACACTTGGGCTGCAGGGTCATAATCTCTAGGGTTATCCTGTTGGGAGATGCAAAAAGGGAAGAAAAAACAAACAAAAAAAAGTTTGGCTATGGTCTAAGGGAAGATAATGGAGGGGACAGAAGGCAGGAAAGAAAGAAAAAAAATGATAAACACAAATAAAACAACACAAATTTGGCAGTATAGAGTATACAAAACAACAACAACAAAGCATTCATTCACTCCAGACAAATGATCCAAGTGCACTGGCTATAAACCTATAGAACGATTTGCAACTTAACCACACAGAAATTAGCATTTCCAAAATCATCATGACAAAATGTTCCCTTTTATCAATATTATGCTGCCAGTGACTTTGATTTGAATTTAGAGATTTTATTTGGATTCAGACAATACATTTGTCTTAGGAAAATCAAACGGCTGATTGGTTTAGCCGTGAAAAGTTCATTTCAACCCAATAAATGTGTCTGACTTAGCAAAACTAATCCCCAAAGCTGCTTAGCCAGTGCACATGGAAGTTCAGCAGTGAGCTGTGCTGAATGATGGTGTAGCCAAAGCAAAAGCAAGTTAGAGACAGCTGACTCTCTCACCCCTTCACTGCAGAAGGAGACAAACATATGAAAACATCACTCTGGTGTGTAAGAGTGTGCGTATGCTCAGACCAGACCAGAAAGACAGACCAGCATACAATCGAAATATTGAACGCGTCCCTAAAAGCGACCTCTGCTGCTATGACCTCCGACTGACTTGCCCTTTTCCATCGTTTAGCCCTGAGTCAGTTGCATCTGTTGCTGTTACTGGGTTGCATTACCTGAGCCACCCCCGTCACGTCCAGAGGGACACCTTCGGAGGTCTCGATATTTTCACAGCGACACAGGATGGTCATTACTTCCAGAGAAAGTCTATGCAGGCAAGCAGACAGGCGGACAGGAAAGAGGGGGGAAGGGAAGTAACAGGAAAGGCAAGACAGCACAATATAATCAAGCATTAATAGAATCATATTAGGGTGAGGGGGTATTAAGGGCTAGGAATCAGAGGTTAGGGAAGCATCTGCATTTGTCAAGGGCCCCTTTTGAAGGCTTTAATCACATACTTTTCGAAGTAACTGTCCAGAAGACACTTATACAGCCTATTTTATGCAAAAAAAAAAAAAAAAAAAAAAAAAAAAAAAAGCACTTCTCATTATTCGGCTGTTAACAACCAACCCCTGTAATGCTGGTTAATATTTATGATTGAATATTAAGAGTATAGATGAGAATTTAAAACATAAAATATTACACAAAAACACATTGTTTATCTAGGACAGGAAGTCCTCAGATGTCTCCACTACAGACACAACCACTCACATCTTCTCCACATATACCATCAGCAATACATCTGTAGATCCACCATCTTTATAAACACCTTCCAGGAGGAAAAAGCAATAACCTACAAACCATAAGTAGTTTAAGCATGGTTTAAGGGTTCTCAATCTGCACTTCACAGCTGGAATGTAGGGTTGGATTCCAGCATTATCATCGGTCCATAGTCAACACAGCATCTGTGTGGTCACGCACTAGCGCTAAGTGCTTTACAATTATCCTCCAAGACACTGATTTGTTCAATAAGCTGTGGCAGCTGGCTGCACTCATATTACTCACTGGCTTCCCACAACTAAATACCTCTGACTAAGTCAGTAATAAACAAAAAAAATTTAATCTCTTTGTATTTTTTATGCAGGCTGCCTGCGAGTTGCCAATAAAAGGAAAAAAAAATTGTGTCTACAAGGCTTGGCCATGTCAAATTATTTGATTTTAAGTTATGCTTCCAAAAAACTCATACCTGATTGTGACCCCATTGATTGAAAACACTGGAATTCAATTTCACCTTCAGATAAACTGCCAATCTGAGAGTTTTACATCCTTTTAGCAATAGACAGTAAAAGGTCAGATCCTTTTCTAAATAACTGACTAAATATAATATTTTTGTTTAATTGGGTTTGTTTTTGTCTTCTTAAAAATATTTTTCCTATAGAACATTTAAAAGTAATCCAGTTCTTGGATTACAGAGCTCCAGTAACTAGAGATCAGTGTAGTGTAACCCACATGATGAACCCTGGAATATTAAGCAAAAGTCCAAACTAAAATAACCAAATTAACAAAGAGTTATTAGGTAAGCAAGGTTAAAAAAATGGTAACAGTATCAGTGTGTAGATCAGCTTTTGCTTTTCAGTCACATTGTAACAGTATATGTAGTATATAGACTAACAATCACCACAGTAACCCAATGCAAGCGTGTAAAGTTACAGTTTGAGAAAACAGGTCGATTTTTACCAATCCTTAGCACAAACTATAGATGCCACCATGCTGCCCGACTCTAAGCTGCAAAATCATTAGGAACAACCTGACTCTCCATATACATGCAGTACTGTGTAGAAGTTTTAGACAGGTATGAAAAAATGCTGTTAACAGAACGCTTTCAGAAATATAAATAATGATTGTTTATTTTTTTCAATTAACAAAATGCAAAGTGAGCGAGCAAAAGAAAAATCTAAATCAAATCAATATTTGGTGTTACTACCTTTTGCCTTCAAACCAGCATCAGTTCTTCTAGGTACACTTGCACAAAGTCAGGGATTTTGTAGGATTATAGTCGGTGTGTGATCAACCAGTTTTACCAAACAGGTGCTGATGATCATCAGCTACGGCACACGTAGGTTGAAACACAGTCATGTTTGGAACAACCTACCAGCCGAGTTCCTTCAAAAACTGTGTGCAAGTGTACCTAGAAGAACTGATGCTGTTTTGAAGGCAAAGGGTGGTCACACCAAATACTGATTTGATTTAGATTTCTCTTTTGTTCATTCACTGCATTTTGTTAATTGATGAAAATAAATGATTAACACTTCCATTTTTGAGAGCATTCTTTGTTTACAGCATTTTTTCACACCTGCCTAAAACTTTTGCACAGTGCTGTATATATAATAAAACGTGGCCAAAACGAACTGCCATTTTATTCATTAATATTAAAAAACGGTGAACCAAAAACACTGATAAAGAGCTGTCCATACATCAGCAAAGCATGCGGTAAAAAGGGTGAAACTGAAAAGTTTGAATAAATTGCAGTAACTGCCCTTTTGAAGTTTCCAAGATTTATAAAAGATTATATTGGTACCTCTAAAGGCTTTAGGTAACAACTTAATGTCAATTATTTAAGATAAATGTCTATAAATGTTGTTGAGGTTGTGAACATAAAAATGAACAGCAAAGATGAGTTGAGGGAAGGCTATAACAGCAGTTATCATAACCACAGAAGGCGTTTCTATGCAATGGCTGCAACACAATGGGCGGTCTTTGTGAAAGTGAAAGTGACAACCCGTGTCATTGCGAGGTCAAAGCACAGCAGACAATGAACCACAATGAAATCTGACCTCTGCATTTAACCCATGCACACTCAAACACCGTGCAGCAGTGGGCAGCTATTGAAAGCGCCCGGGGAGCAGTGATGGGGACGGCACCTTGCTCAAGGGTACCTCAGAGCAACCTATTGGGAAGGGGTTCGAACCCCCGATCCAACGCCCACTAGGCCACCGCCGTCCCAAACTGTTAAACTGTATCCATATTAATGTCATACAAAAACATATTTTCTTTTTTTTTTTTTTTTTTTTACAAAAACGTCACTGAATATTTCTTAAAAGTGACTCGGTACAATCAGTGAATGATGTGAGTAATGCTTTTTATTTGTTCTTTTCACATCTGCTACAGCAAAGAGCCAAGCACAGGCTCCCCCTCGGCTACTCCATCTTGGCTAATTAGATCAGTGTGACACTAACGGGGGTCACTAAGCAGACTGCTTCTCTTGGGCAGGGAGTTGGAGGAAGGAAGGGAGTCTAAGCCCCACCCCCAACAAGGGCTCTCCACAGGCAGAAACAAGCGCAGCTTTTCACACTCTCTTGTGTTGTCATAAAACATAACACACGAATGCTTTTAATGCACTAAAAAAAAAAACAAAAAAAAAAACCCAGCAAGCCTCCCTATATGATGGACTGGATCCATTTCCAGAAAACCTAGCGCCGGTTTTTAATGTCTGATAAGAGGAGCTGCTCACCTGGGAGAGCACAATTCTTCAATTTGTGGTTCTAATGCTGTACATGTACAAGCTGCTGTTGGCATGCTGCACCACGTTAAGTGGAAAATTCTCAAAAACTCAAAAGCTCAACAGATGGCATTATATAATAGACCCAAACACACAATCATGTGCTGCTAGACTAACCATGAATAAACAAATGATGGCTAGCTCAAGTACTATTATCCGATAGAAAATGACATTAATATTAATATAATGGTAGCTATCTGGCTGTTTAAACATTCTAGTTTAAACAAATATAATTCAGTACACATCTAGTGGTAGGATACTTGCCTATGGACCTTTGACTCAAGAGGTCTCAGGTTCAAAACACATCATCTTTATCATTCTTCATTCTCTTTCTTGGCTCTGGCCCTAATCCACTAGATCAGGACTTTATATCCAATATCATCTTGCAACTCCGGAAATTCTACTCACGGCTCTCCAACCTGGAAAGGAAATCCCAGCCTGAGAGAGCTTCAGAACAGGTTGGAGATACCTGCATGCACTTGACTCCAGGCAGTTAACAGGTTAACGTTTCTTTGTTAGTTTGGTTTATTTAATATTATGTACATTTACATTATTTTAGACTTAAATGTGAAGTTTAAGAAAGAAAAAAAAAAATCACATGCTGAGAGAAGAACCACTGGAAAAAAAGAAAGAAAAAAAAAGTTCAAATAATGCAAATTATGTTTTCTAAATCAGTGTGAAGTCATTTTAAATAATCATAATTGTGATTAGGATTTTTGCCATAATCCAGCAGCCCTAACCCTAGTATTGGTTTATGGATAGATCATGATGAACTGGCCAGAACTGCACCACGGTACAGAATTTCATGCATGCAAATAATGCTTCTGGGCAATACAAGCCAATTCACTTCTCAACTTCAACACATCTGCTATTTCTCAGCACAGTGAACCACAAAGATTTTTTCAAAGAGCAGTAAGGTTAGGATCCCACCAAATGCGTCTGAGAGAAAAAGATGGGGGTGATTCAAACAAAGAGCAAGACAGGTTAGAACAGCTTGTGCAGAAGACATTCGGCAGCATTTCAGAAACAGCATTTTAACTCCAGTAAGCAGGTTAAGTAAATCACATCAGGATTACAAAAGCAATTTTAAGTTAGAAAACACAGAAAACATACAGACAACCACGTACAGATTAGCTGGAAATAAACATTTCCTGATGCTATTTTAAAAAACATCACTCTGATGATACTGTATGCGCCGTATTTTTCACAACAGGGTTTCTGATTTTTTATATTTATTATATAATATGCATGTAAACATGAACATATACATTATTATATGAGATTATATATGTATAATTATATTTCTGCATCAAAACATTATTATTAACTCCTAGGGGGGACTATTTTCAGCAAATTTCTCTGCTGATCTGAAGTCAGGTTTTGCCTGCATTTGTTGTGAGGATGTCAATAGTGGTGACGTGAAACTAATTCTCACAATGTTAACACAAATATAGCGTTCAATTTACTATCCAAAACAACCAGTGTCCCTACTTGTGCCTGAATTTGTTTAATGTAGCAATAATGGTAAAGGGGGAAGTAATACATTTCTTAGCATAAACTGTGCAAGTATGCCTCCACCATGAATTACAAATATATATATTTATTCTTATATATTTATTCTTAAGTTTGAAGGTTTTAAGAAGTCTGGTTCCTACCACCAGATAAATGAAACAAATAATTCTCACACAATAGGTTTCTCTGGAATGGAACATTTGAGATCATTGAATCACTCTGAGATATTTTATGTCTGTCGATGTAAATTCTGGGGGAAAAAAATAAATATATTGGTCTTAGCCAAAAAAGATCTCTGTGTTATAGTTTTATAGTTTTAGCTGCAGTGACACTAGAAAACTGTTAGTGGCGTCTTGAGAAAAAATGTAATCTGGTTCAAATCTGGTTCGGTTAATCCTCAAAGTGGAGTGCCAATTTTGTGGATATAAATAATGTGACAATGTTAACCAAGTTCTACAAAATGAACTTAGTTTTCATGGAAAATTCCTCTAAAATTAGCTTGATTTCTTTTCCAAAATATTGCTCACCAAAACCCTAGTGTGACTGGACTGAGGATGACCTCCATTACGCCTTGCAGCAACATTACAGTGTTTGTTTTTCCACACACTTTGATGAGTGTGTGTAAGAGGAGCAGTGAGCTGACCTGCTGGTGAAGTGTGTGTACACAGTGTCTGGATTGATTCCAGTTCTAGGACTACCCGCTCTTCAACTGAGATCTGTGTTTTAGCACTAGATGTTTGAGCTGAGTATCATTTGGTTTCATTACCTCAGGTTTAATCCTGAATCATGCATTTTTCTTTGCAATTAACTCTTTTTAAAAAGGCAAATATTACATAACATCTTTTCCTCCTCTATCTGATTAGGAAAATGACAATTATCTGCACAAAACTGAATTGTGATGCATAAATTACACAATAATTATTATTTTTAGAACCAATTCTTTTAACAAAAACAATATAAGTATTGCAAAATTTTAAGTTACTTACTTTTGTATGTCGGTGAGGAGCCACCATGCCCAGGCCCATCCTCCAACTGTGTAGCTCTTTTGATCAGATCCACAGCATCCGCCTACAGAGACAATCAATGAATGAATCAATCAATCAATCAATCAGGTTATCTACTCTTTACTTTGCTGCTTCATAAGCAATCAAGAAAGAAAAGAGCTGAAATGACACAGAATTTTACAAAGAAAAAAAAAATTATTGTGAAGACATGCTTATCAAATAGTACAAAATGTGTTGTTCCAATAAGGCAAACAATGACAATCATTAAAATGCATATAAACAGGTGGGGTCATAAAGCTTAGTTTCTTTATGTAGAGATGAGTAGGACAATGTATTCTACGCAGAACTATTTACTTAAATTTTAAAACAGTGAAATTAATGTTAAAGCAACTTCCCACACTTTCAATGGGAATTAATGTGAATTTACAGGAATGAACAGGTTTAAACTGGAAATTAAAAAACCTAAAACTTAAAATGTAGTTGAAAAAAATTTTTTGCACCATAATCTTTTTTAAAACAAGAGATTTAAATCTAGCCCCTTTGAATTTCCACCCCACACATGTATTGCTCCATCACAGGCACCAATCATTTCAGCACTACAGGACTGCTCAAGAATGTAGGCTATCATTTGATTTAGGAGTCTTACAGCTCACGTCTATTCATCAAACCTCTTTGTTAATTTATGAAGCATCAACTGCAAAATATTTTCAAAACCATTCAAATTACTGATCTAATTATTGTCATAAACATCACACCATTGCACTAGTATTTTATTAGCTTTAATTTGCATCATTTTACTAGACAATAACTGCTGTGCTGTCCCATTTCACCCCAGCCAAGGTAGAAAGGAGTAGTGAGTACGTTTGCAAATAATGTGCAAAGACCTTCAACGAGAATGCCGCACACACAGAGCAGCATTTAATTCCAACATTCATGAATTCCCCAGTTTAACTTCCCATGGAACGTTTTGGAAACGTACAAGAATTCACTGGAAATTTTCTGCCTCTTTGCAACCTTTTTTTCTGCCTTCTTTGCAACCATTATTAATCTAAAATAATAATCGAGATGCACTTGTGCACTTATTATCTTCACATGTGCTCCGTTTTATTTAAGAAATGCCTCATATCTTTAGTCCATCAGTTGGAACCTAACATTTTTAATCTAACCAAGCTCAAACATACAGCATGCAATGGAAACACTTTCAGGCTCTGCAAAGCCATAGGTAGTTTCAGATCTTCTTCGCAACTGTGATTGAAGAACCGCAACGAAAGTAGGTCTTTGGAAAACACATCTCACCGCAAAGTTTGAAACTCCACAAGAGCAAAAAAAAAAAAAAGCAAAGGCCAAACTATTTCCATTTTTTTTATATCAAACACACAAACAAGAGGCCGATGATCTCAGACTTTTCAAAACAAACAGTGCTCAAGTGAATGCTCGAGATCAGAACTTTAGCAGACATAAAGGAGATTTCCAGGGTTTGTTTTTTATTGCAGTCACATGACCTGCATGTCTGCTGAGGACAGAATTCAAACTACACAAACCTCCACCACCACATCCTTATTTATAGACCTGCAGAGACATTAAAGTCATATTGTTTCTCATCGGCATGTTAGGGGAATGAACGTTAATGGAAGTTCCCTTTTTATGCCATTAGAAGGCCAAGCGGAAGAGTATGTTCCAATCTGAAAAATGACCTAACCTTATGTGTTTTATAAAACTACACCAAAGAAAACTAAATAAAAACATATTATACACTATATTATCAGTATTTTTAAAAAGCAGTTCTTTGTAGGGGGGCATGCATTTATAACATGCACAATCGTAATAATTAATATACATAATATACATTATATATAATTATTATACAAAACATAATATTAACCGTACATATAATTTATCTATAGTGTTTTTGTTATCACGTGAATTTGCCAGGAAACCAAATCAATGTTATGTTACATATCTGTTATACTTCCCTCTTTTAAAAAAATAACATAACACTGGTTCTCACCCCCTTTCTTTTCTTCTCAGCTGCTCCCGTTAAGGGTCCTCATACACACTAGTCTGTATCACACATATCCTGTACCACTCTGATACACCTCTCTGCTACTCCTCTCTCTCCTACTTCCTCATACAAAACCACAACTCCTCTCTAGAATCCCAGTCATATGCTTTCTATGAGTCCACAAACGCACAATTCAACTTCAAACCTTCTCTATACTTCATCATCAGTCTCAGCGCAAACATTGCATCTGTAGCACCCTTTCATGGCATGAAACCATGCTGCTGTTCATTAATCATCTCTTTTCTTAACCTAGCTTCCACTACTCTTTCCCCTAACTACATGCTGTGGCTGATCAACTTTATCCCTCTATATAAAAAAAAAAAGAAAAAAAAAAAAAGTCAAGTAGGATTTTATTGTCATTTCAGCCATATACACAGTACACAGTGAAACGAAATAACGTTCCTCCAGGACCCTGGTGCTACACACAAGACAAGACACAACACGGGGCAACAAGTGCAGACAAGACAGACAACAACAGACGGCACAACAGACAGTACATTCATCCGTAGAGGGCTGCAGTGTTGTGGAACAAAGCAGCCCAGGTAGATTATGGTGTAGCAGTGTGGTGGAGCGGTGTTACTGAATTTAAAGTGCAAGAGTGCAACACGAGATAAATAAATAAATACAGGATGGAAAGTGGACTGGCTTTAAGAGTTCAAGATATTGGTGGTTTCAGAGTTCAAGAGTCAGGGGGAAGAAACTATTTCCCACCCTGGAAGTGGAGGCCCGTATGCTGCGGAACCTTTTCCTGGACGGCAGGAGGGAGAAGAGAGTGTGGGACGGGTGGGAGGGATCATCCACAATGCTGGTTGCTTTGCGGATGCAGCGAGTGGTGAAAATGTCCTGTACAGAGGGCAGAGAGATCCCGATGATCTTCTCAGCTGTTCTCACTACCCGTTGTAGGGACTTGCGGTCTAAGACGTTGCAGTTCCCGTACCAGGCAGTAATGCAGCTGCTCAGGATGTTCTCAATGGTTCCTCTGTAGAAGATGGTGAGGATGGAAGGTGGGAGATGGGCTTTCCTCAGTCTGCGCAAGGAGTAGAGGCGCTGCTGGGCTTTCTTTGTGATGGAGTTGGTGTTGAAGGACCACGTGAGGTTGTCAGTGATGTGAACACCAAGAAACTTGGTGCTTTGGACCATCTCCACAGGTGAGGTGTTGATGATAAGTGGAGTGTGGTCCCGACGTGATCTCCTGAAGTCAACAACCATCTCTTTAGTCTTGTCGACATTCAGAGACAGGTTGTTGGTTCTGCACCAGTCCGTCAGCTCCTGTATCTCCTCTCTGTAAGCCGCCTCGTCTCCACCGCTGATCAGACCCACCACGGTTGTATCATCAGCGAATTTGATGATGTGGTTCGAGCTGTGCTTGGCTGCACAGTCGTGGGTCATCAGTGTGAACAGCAGTGGGCTGAGCACACAGCCCTGGGGGGCTCCTGTGCTCAGTGTGATGGTGTTGGAGGTGCTGCTACAGATCCTGACTGACTGGGGTCTCCCAGTCAGGAAGTCCAGGATCCAGTTACAGAGGGAGGTGTTCAGGCCCAGCAGCCTCAGCTTCTCACTCAGGTGCTGAGGGATGATGTTGCTGAATGCTGAACTGTAGTCGATGGACAGCATTCTGACGTAACTGTCCTTTCTGTCAAGATGAGAAAGGGCCAGATGGAGGGTGGTGGAGATTGCATCGTCCGTTGAGCGGTTGGGACGATACGCAAACTGCAGGGGGTCTAGTGAGGAGGGGATCTGGGACTTGATGTGCCTCATGACCAGCCTCTCGAAGCACTTCATGATGATGGGTGTGAGTGCGACGGGACAATAGTTGTCGAGGCAGGAGATGGATGGTTTCTTTGGCACTAGAATGATGCTGGTGGTCTTGAAGCACCTTGGAACAACAGTGGTGCTCAGAGAGGTGTTGAAGATGTCAGTGAGAACATCTGCCAGCTGTTCTGCACATCCTCTGAGCACACGACCTTGAATATTGTCTGGACCGGCAGCTTTCCGTGGGTTGACTCTGAGAAGAGATCTTCTCACCTCGGCTGTGGTCAGACAGAGAACCTGGTCGTTCGGAGGAGGGGTGGTCTTCCTCATTCTCGTGTCGTTCACTGCATCAAACCGTGCGTAGAAGTGGTTCAGCGCATCTGGGAGGGAGGGGTCACCGTCACAGGCAGGTGGAGATGTCCTGTAGTTGGTGAACAGACTTTAGCACCAAAGTTTGGACCCCGGAGCGGCCACTGCGTGTTACCGCGCCGCCATCTTGGATCAAGAAATAGTTTTATAGTTACTACAGCTCTGTCCACCACCCTTATTCTTGAAAATCAGTACCAGTACACTTCTCCTCCACTCCTCAGGCATCCTCTCACTTTCCAAGATTGTGTTAAACAATCTGGTCATAAACTCCACTGCCATTTTTTCTAAACACCTCCATGCTTCCCCTTGTATATCATCTGGACCAAGAGCATTTCCATTCTTCTTCATCGCTGCCCTCACTTCCACCTTGGTAATCCGCTGCACTTCCTGGTTCACTATCATCCAACCTTCTCTCTCTCTCATTCTCTTCATTCATCAGCTCCCAGAAGTATTCCTTCCATCTGCTCAACATGCTCTGTTCACTTGTAAGTATATGTTTCCATTGATTTCCTTTATGGCCCTAGTCTGATTTGCACCTTTCCCAGCTCTGTCTTGCTAACCGATATAGGTAATTTTATCCTTTTTTTGTATCCAACCTCTCATACAATTCACCATAAGCCTTATATTTAGCCTTTAATATCAGCAAACAGTACAAAAACCTATTGAGATGCTCTGTCCCCCAGTGCCACAGCATTTATATTTACTTTGTCAGTTTAAGAAGAGCAACCATTATAATTATATATAATTATAATGTCAATCAGCAAAGCACAGTCGGTATTGACAAATAAATTCTAATCTCAAAGACCTCTTGGCGATGCCAAGAGAAGAATTTCAAAAATTAAACTAGTAAACTATGAAGTCCTTGCCTTCATAGGCCTATTTAGGGATCTGCGTCTCACATTCAAATATTTCAAAATCACTTTCACTCTGGTTCACACACAACTTGGTTCAGGACAGGGAACTTATCAGAGTTTCCACAGAAAGTCAGCTGTTTGACAAACAACAGTACTCACTGATATGAGGCCACACAGGCTCTGTTGTGAGATGGTATTACACTAAATCTACCAGTTAAAACCCATTTAAATTCTTGACCATCTGCCAGTATTTCAGAGGACTGACTGCCAGTATATCAGATTTACTGCAGTAGTACCGTGTGTGTGTGTGTGTGTGTGTGTGTAAATTGAGATGAAAAAGTGATTGGCACAATAAAAACACAGTGCTGCTTGTGCACTATAAATCCTTTGTCATAAAAACAATGTTGACAGTTCATGGTCTAATATAAGAAGTTTTTGAAAAATATAAATACTGTTCACACTCATGTGAATCAATATACTGGATCAGGATCTGCAACAACACTAACTTTAAATGAACTGGAGTCTCATTTCAGTAAGATGTGACACTTTTCGTACTTGGACATGGAAATGATAAAAATTGTAATGGTGTAATGGCTCTACAGCTTGGTGCCAGATGCTTTAAGATGCTTTGTGTGATACTTGGCAAAATGAGAGCCTGAGAGAGTCTGAGAGAAATACCAGTCTGCTTTAATTAATTCGCTTAAAAAAATGTCCTTGTTTTTTCAGTTTGCAGTCTTTCAACATCTTGGTCTATTCCTTCACTTTCTCTTTGATGACCAGGTGAATGTATCCCTCTGTGAAACCATGGATGAAAATAGAGTCACAGCAGATCTTTTCCCTTTTTCTGTTAAGCTTTCCTGCAGTAGCATAGGGAATTTTAGGGCACCAAGGCGAACAACTGGTAAAAAGAGGGTTTTCTAGTCAAGTATGACCAGAAATTCCACAAAAACATAGTGTTAAAAACAGTAACACCGTGGCACAGACAGAGGCATAAAAATACGCAGTTACTCAACTGAAGCCTTAGTGACTAAGCAAAGATTATAATCCATATCTGCTAAAATTAACAACTACCAGATGAGCCTTGACATCTCTGCTAGTACCAGGTACAAATTTAGCTGGACCATTTAGGCCTGGAATAATCCACCTCTCCTGGTACCAACTCGAAATTTTGCAACGCCAGTTGGGCCTAGACAGTTCATGGCCTGAAATTGTAGGCCCTGGCTTCAGTAAAAAAATGTAATCCTAAATTGCCTGATTTCTTTTCCATTTCTCTGAGTTAGACTACTTTTCCAAAAGCTAAGGTTGATGCTACAAAGCCTACGAACTTTTAAATTGGCAACACCTTCACGAATGTATGCCCTCCATTTAGGACTCCCAAAGCCTGCTTGGCCATCTCTGGGGGCCATGAGACTGTATACAATCATTACGGAAATCTCCATTACACACCTCAGAGAGAGAGAGAGAGAGAGAGAGAGAGAGAGAGAGAGAGAGAGAGAGAGAGAGCGAGAGAGCGAGAGAGCGAGAGAGAGAGAGAGAGAGAGAGAGAGCGAGAGCGAGAGCGAGAGCGAGAGCGACAGAGAGAGACAGAGAGAGAGACAGAGAGAGAGACAGAGAGAGAGAGACAGAGAGAGAGACAGAGAGAGAGACAGAGAGAGAGAAGAGAGAGGACAGAGAGAGACAGAGAGAGAGACAGAGAGAGAGAGAGAGAGAGAGACAGAGAGACAGAGAGAGGAGACAGAGAGAGAGAGAGAGAGAGACAGAGAGAGAGAGAGAGAGAGAGAGAGAGAGAGAGAGAGAGAGAGAGAGAGAGAGAGAGAGAGAAGGGCAGGGCAGAGCCATTACTGCAATCACAAAGGCACATATGACTGGGTAAATAAAATCTGCTACTGGGAACTGCAAGACTAAAAAAGAAGACACATTCAGACTTAAAGCAGACTTAAATGCGACTTAAAGAACACATTTGGGAATATTTTAAAGGAGGGCAGTCTCAATATTTAATGATTTGGATAGAATGAGGTTGTAATCAATATTGTGCTGTAAAAACAAGAAGTCAGAAATCCTACAACCTTCAAATGGAGAAATAAATAAAAGTCAACACTTAATGGGAAGAGGAAAACAGCAATTGGGGTGGTTGTGGTCTAGTGGTAGGGTACTTGCCTATGGACCTATGGCTCTAGAGGTCCCAGGTTCGAATCCCACCACTGGCACTACCACCACTGGGTCCCTGAGCAAGACCCTTAACCCTGAGTTGCTCCAGGGGGACTGTCTCTGTGATTAGGACATGGAAGTCGCTCTGGATAAGAGCGTCTGCTAAATGCCACAAATGCAAATGCAATTCCAGCTGACCTAGATCTCAAAACATAACTAGGCTAAACATTACTGGTTAGTGAAGAATATCAGAAACATACATGTTAAATGGCTGCAATGCTAACCTCGTAGGGCTTACAAAATTGCTTTTGGCATATTTTCACAAACAAATTCTGTGTTATTTATTGCATCTCTAATTTTACATCATCTCAAGATAATACAGCTGTCTGGAGAACTCTATCCAACCTAAACACAAGCTCAAAAGCTCAAAAGCAAACCTTTACACACGTTCCACACTTTTTGTACTAAGTCATGTGCCCCAGACCATCAGAGTTCACTTTGAGAAACCATTCATAAAGGATGGGGTAAAGAGGATTTCCAGTGGTGGTTCATGACTACCGCTGCCATTAAGTTCAAGAACAAATGGGGAAACTTGACCTAAAAAACTCATTCTTAGACTAGACTTACAATGATATTGATTATCTGTACCATATGCTGATAATTAAGAAATAAAAAAGCATATTAGATTGTTTAGCTCATGCTTATATCTTACATTGTTTAACAAACTTGTTGCTATTTACAGAATTATGTGAAATGATATTCAAAAGAAAAATAAATGAACAAAAATAAAAATAACTAAAACCAATCAACACCAGAAATACTGTTGATCATCTAAAAGAAGAAGACAGAATACCCACCAGTACAGACCACATATGAGCTACACGTGCCTCAATGGATATACGAGCTAAAAATATGATGGTTGCATTTGCTCTTTATTTTTAAATACTGATCCAGAATTACTTGAGGAAAGGTTTATTTGGTGGACATTCCAACAAACCCTGACTGTGAAGCTTACTTTGAGAAACTCTGATCATAATTAACTCTTTAGAACACAAAGCAACTGGCAACAGGAGACGATTGAGGGGTTGTCAATTGCCCAAACCTGGTTGTGCACTACAAACTGAGAGCAATCATCTGCCTTAATCAATCAGCTCCAAAATGTTCAAGAGGCTTCAGAGCTATGAAGCTTTTTTAAAAATCTCAAAAGACCAAAAGGTCTTAAAAGCCATTACTGTGAAGTATAACAGCTGCTACACTAATTTCTTAAAACGCAATGCTGCTAATGGTCCCTGAATTGAATAAATCACCAATGTATCTTGCAGTCCTAATTTTAACCTGAATAGTTCTGACAGACAGAAGGAAACCCTGAAAAGGGCATCACTGAACTTTGTGCCACATGTCTGGATTCTAAGGGAAATTAGTCATTACATAAAGGCAGGAAATACAACCAAGAGTTTTCAAAATGCTTCTAACTTTTTGAAAGTCTCTAAAGATATTTCAGCAGGAAACCAAGGGCTTTCAGTTGAAGGGAGAAAAATATATTTACACATGCAATCATTCTTAAAACAATGCCAGCTGGCTCCTCGGTTTAGTGTATGGTGCAGGCCCATACAGCTGGTGTCAAAACTATGTGAGGTGTCAGATAAACATAGACACACAACGAGACATGTAAGGATCTCTTGAAGGTCAAGCTCGATATCTGCGTATAGTTTCCAAATGCCTTGCTGGGTGTGTGTTTCAACAATTGCTGCTTTATAAATTTTGAGGTAGTGGCCATCCACAGTCTTCCCTACTTAATTTCTATTGAAATTCAAAGCGGAGCAGTTTCTTTTAACCTAAAACAGTAAATAAAATAAATCAGTATTGATTAATTCCAGATGTTCCTGGTTCCGGATAGCCGTAATCATTAAGCAGAAACGGACAACTCATAAAAGAACAAATATATAAAAACAGCAATAAGCCACAAAACTCAGGTTTCAAGTTTGAAAGAAACAAAGTAATTCATTCTTTAAATAATAAATTAGAGACATTTAAGAAGCACTGGAAATCCAGGTTTAAAATGATCCAATATTGCACACAGTGAACCACAACGAAATTGGACTTCTGCATTTAACCCATGCACATAAACACACACTGTGCAGCAGGGGACAGCTATGAAAGCGCCCATGGAGCAGTGTCGGGGACGGTACTTTGCTCAAGGGTACCTCAGGGCAACTTACTGGTAAGGGGTTTGAACCTACAATCTTTCGATCCTGTGGCCAACTCCCTAACCACCAGGTCACTGCTGCCCGTATGGGTGATGTGTGATGACAGTGACCGTAAACATCCTTCACTAGTTTTCCCCTGATCAGTGTGGCAATTTGCAGATTTACAAAAATAAAACATTTCCCTTCAAGAAAACGGATGATGAAGTAAATGGAATTGACAACTTGTTATTGTGAAACTGTGAAACACAGCAGAGACTGAACCACAACAAAATCCTTTCTCTGCATTTAGCCAATTCCCAGCGCACACGGAGCAGTGATGGGGACAGTACCATGCTCAAGGGTACCTCAGGGCAACCTACTATTTGTGGGATTCAAACCCACAACCTTCCGTCCCTGGGGCCTAGTCCCTAAACACTAGGCCACCGCCGCCCCCAAAGATCACTTTTACAGATTTAAACAGAAAATGAAGAACCTGTAGTATCATAAATACATAAATAAGATGTTTTTATCAACACTACACAACACACTGCACTAAACCCAGTAAAGCAGTTCCTCTGTGCTCTTTATTTGCCGACGGTACGCTCAGAAAAGATTATCGCGACAAATATCGCGATAGTAACAAATCTCGTCATGTTGCCCAGCTCTATGGGCTCTCACTGAAACGTACATGATATTAACCCCGTGTTGACTAGAAATTTAACTCCTTTATTTAGTGATGATAAACTTTAAATGTAAACTGTAAAAAAAAAATTTAAAAATTTAAAAAATCAGTGTTTTCGGGCTTCAAGGCGCAGTTTTCAGAATCCCGTCACAGATTCAGGATCAGCTCTAGGCTCCCCGATTACCGTTCAGGACTTAACACCCCTCTGTGAAGCTAGTTTAAACCTAAAACGACCGTAAAAGACTATATAATGAGTTAAATATGCTACAGTTTGTATCGTTCGTGCCCTCAACGACTGTAAACAAGAGCCGTTAGCCAGGAGCGGCTAGCACGGCTATTGCTAACGGTACCTGAGACCACCAGGGCTTCGTTCGGTCCAACCGTGTAGCAGTTTCCCATCTTTTATCTTCGCCCCAGTATCTTCAAGTATTATATCCAACCTTTCCGCGAAAAATGCGCCTCAAAGTAGGCTTTTTAAATAGATAAAATTGCGAGATACACAGGACTGAGGAGACAGCTCCAGCGCTACACGCTCTACTCTCTGACACGCCCCTCAAACCACGTGACAGGCTAGTGACGCAGGGGCGCGTGCCGTCCACGAGACGGCGCGCTAACTAGGGGCTGCTTTTCAGTAACACTATCATGCATTTGGTTACTCGTATTTGACTTATCTTCTACGGAGATTGTATTGAAAGAAGCTAAAATAGAGCCCCATCGAGTGAAAACAGCCAGGAATTCAGGAAATTGTGCATACATGTGTGTGGGATGATGTAAAATTGAATGAAAATCTTTGTGCTAATACACAGTGAATCTCTCCTCTGTCTTTAACCCGTTCAAACACACACCAAGAGCAGTGAGCTGCACTGTTAGTGCTTGCTCTTGGTACCTCAGGCCAAGCTGCTGGACTTGGACTTGAACCCACAACCCTCCAATCATAGGGTCTAGTCCCAAAGCATTAGGCACCTCTGACCCAGGATGGTGTCAGAAAAATGTAAACACTAGATGAAACCTATACATCCACATAGTGCACGTTTGTGTTAAAGGAAAATATATGTATTGAAAATGCTTATTTTTTAAATTAGAGGCTTTAATCCATCCACCCATCTGTTACCTGAGCTGTTTATCCTGACCAGGGGGTGCAAGAGCCAGGTGAAAGATGGAGAAACACCCTGGACAGGTCATCAGTTCATTGCAGGGCTGACAGACACACAAACACGGGCATACTTTAGCACATCTAGTTTACCTGATGTGCATGTCTCTGGGCTCTACCCAAGCACCCAGAGGAAACCCCACGTAGACATGGGAAGAACATGCACAGAAAGGACCCTTATCATCTCATTTTACTCCTTATCTTAACTACTTAGCCTTAGTAGGGTGAGAAACAGGTAAGGGTAAGGCAGAGAAACATCCTGGATAGGTCACCAATCCATCACAGGGCAGGTACACTGGCAAACACACATACACACATACACATACACATACATACACACACACACACACATGAAAAACATGCACAGAAACTCCCAAACTTCCACAAAGAAGGGGACCCTGGGAATCACATCAAGGACCTACTTGCTGTGAGGGAACTGTCACTGCACCAGCGTGCCACACAAACCCAGGACCATCTTAAGTTATTCATACTTATAAATCATGGGTTCAGTGCTCTTGGAGGCTCCTGTAGGGCTGGTGTTCTACAATAGGTGAAGAATGGACATTTTCATTGCACAGCATAGACGTTCAGCTACAGGGATGGCTGGCAGAGAACTGCTGCTTTGGGGATCATCAGTAAAAATGTTCTGGGTTTGATTCTCAGCCAGTCTGGCGTTTGTCATTTCTGTGTGATGTTTGCATGTTCTTCTTGTGTCTGCCTGGGTTTCCCCAAGCAATCCAAAGACATTCATGTTGGGTGAACTGAAGATACTAAGTTATGTGCTTTGGACTGGCAACCTGTCAAGGGTGTCATCCTGTCAGCCTATCTCTGCTTTCCACTCTATCAGCTCTGGATTAGTCTCCAGCACCGTCCGAGAACCTGGTTGGGATAAGCGGCTCAGATAATGTATGCGTGTTTACCTGCACACTTAAAGCTCCCAGAATGATTTACTTGAATCTTATATTTTAAACTCCTGGGTCTTCCAGTAAGATGAAACTCATTGCTTCATAATCCAAGTGTGCTGATCGAACCTTATTAATTAATTCTTTTTTTTAAAACCAACATTGAGGGACAGTCTGAAGCCCCTAACAAAAAAACAGTGATAGAAATCTTTAACTTGTGTAGGCAAAGAGCAATGCCTTACTGGAAAATGTAGTGTTTAATTCCAGGGAACTGACATTGGCATTGACTCACTCTCTTATCTTAATTGCAGGCACTTCAAAGGCTAAAGCTAAGAATCCCCTTGAACTCCACTCAAAATAGCCTTTTCTGCAATTTGAGGCTTTAAAATAGGGTGAGAATCATATTGTTCTATTCCAATGAAGCTGTCTGAGTTTCTGTCATAAGGGGTGCAAACAAATTCACTCCAAACTGCTTTCTCAGTGAGGTGTAATAAAGAGCAGCAGCTGACATGCGTCTGTTAAAAAGGATCAGTAAAACAACCTGTCTTAGTGCATTAGATACTGAAAAGTTCAGAAATGGTCCATAATCACACATGAACTTGAGCAGAAAAAAGAAAAAGAAAAAGAAAAGGCCACTTAAGCAATTGACTGAACTATCTATGTCTTAATATCGTGTCATTGTTTAATCCGGAATGAGTGATGTTTTTGGTAAAAAACAGAAATTGATCCATTTTCTGGTTTCAGGAAATATCTGTTAGTGACTACATGTGTAATAAACAATCAAAATATTTAACGAAGCAAGTAAATCTAAATTGCCCAATCAGAGAAAAGATAAGTTTATTCCAATTGGATGGATTTAACCTTTGGCTTTCATTTGATCTGGCAAAGGAGTCCTGTTCTGTGAAAAAGCTCTTTCACATTGTCACCATTTCCACATCCAGTCCAGTGATATCATATTTATTCTTTACTCCGATTAACCAACAGAACTAAACAAACTCTTCCACAGTTACAAGGTTAATGTTTTACTCTGGCAGAAAATTTTGGACAGATGGAAAAGGTTATAACTTGATCTGTGATTTCTGTTTAGGGCTTAAAGTCTACATTTGATTGACCCTTGATTTTGATCATTCTGTGGCTGAAGTTTTACTCCACATAGAGTTTTTATCAAACCTGTTGAATCTCATTTACAAATGTTTTTTGTTTTAAATAATCCATTGAAAGGTTATTAGGGAATCAAGGATGGTCTGACCCCAAAAAGCCCTTTTGGCAGGAAAAGAAGGAAAAAAACCCTTAAAGATTTAGTTTAATATCCAGGACTATATTACTACTATCCATACAATCACACAGAAGCACTCAAAAGACACATGTTCATTCGTGATGGTTTAAAAAGTAAATCATGTCTATTACTGTGTTATAACCCCCTGGTTCCATTAACTACCACTGTAAAGAGACGTCCATGTATGTAATAGTTCTGCAGTGAAGGATTTCACATCAGAAGCTCAGAATCAATGTGAATATGTCTCAGTGACTGAGTTAACCAGCCACTCAAAGAAATCAACAGGCATCTCCTTTGAGGCATAAAGGCTGGGGGTAAACGTTTGGAATAAGAAATGTTTCTCTGAAATCTACTCTGCTTCCACTTCAGTGGTCTGACACTGTGCCTTTCAGGTAATCATTAATACCCATAAAGAGTGATTATATGAGTGTTTTCGTTTATAGTCACAGGCCAAGCATTCCCTGTCCTGGAAAGCAGTAGTAGTAAGACATGGCAACAGAGCTTGAAGCCGGGAGGCCCACATGGAGCAGGCAGATTGAGTTCACTTTGGCTGGGATAGGCTGTGCTGTGGGCCTGGGAAATGTCTGGAGGTTCCCTTACCTTTGCTACAGAAGCGGTGGAGGTAAGAAAAGTAATGTCTGACTCCAACAGTCCAGTTTTTCACAGTTGTTCTACACAGTTGTAGTTGAGCTACAGCCAACAGTAGTTTAAAGGACTGTATGTGTCCATAGAAATTGTGTTTATGAGAGTATGGAACAAATGTATTATGGATATGTATATAAGGCATTTAAATATTGTGTTTAGAAAGGCCCATTTAAATTTGTATTTAAAAAACAAGACCAAGCCGACTAATGTACAGATAGAGAGAGAGGGCAAGAGATAGAGAGGAGTAGATAAGAGCAATACATAATCATGAGATGACACTTCACAATTTATGGTTCAAAGAGTGCAATATATCAATTATTGCAGTTAAGGTAAACAAAACATATTAAAAGATTTGATTATAGAATTATAAAAATATCACTTGTTATATTCATTATCTAAACAGCTTATCCTAAGCTGTGAGGGATGCTGGAGTCTATCCCAGTGCTCACAGGTCAAAGGCCAAAAGCAGACATGCTTTGGACAGGTTGCTTGTCCATTACAGGGCAACACATTAAAATGTGATAATGTGCAATATAAAAGTAAGATAAGATGAAAGATTTTGGCTTCACCAACACTCAATCAATGGACAACATAATAAAAGTCTTCAATTATGATACTTTGCAAATTAAATGAAAGTGTTTGTGGAAAAGGTTAATGGTACGAAACACAGAAGTGAATTTCTGCATACTGAAACCTGAAACATCAGAAAGACACACAAATGTGTTTTCAACCAAACAAATGTGTCTGCATTAGGTTGCACTGGGTGCTCTGATTTTCTCCCATCATCCAAAGGAAGGCAAAAATTGCCTCCAGGTGTAGTTGTGTTTATGAATGTGACTGTGTGACTGCCCTGTGATGAGTGGCAACCTGTCCAGAGTGCAGCGATGGCCTAGTGGCTTGGGACTAGGCCCCAGGGTCAGAAGTTTGTGGGGGGTCAAATCCCAGATCAGTAGGTTGCCCTGATATACCCTTGAGCAAGGGACAAGGTTGAATTTCATTGTGGCTCACTGTGTGCTCTGCTGTGTTTCACAGTGACAAGAATATTAAATATCTTAAGGGAAAGATTATATGTTGCCTCCCCAGGTGCCTTCCTGGTGCCCTATCTGCTGATGCTGGTGTTACTGGGCATTCCTCTTCTCTACATGGAGCTGACCATTGGTCAATACCTGAGAAAGGGCCCTGTCCATGCCATGGCCAAGGTGTGCCCCCTGCTGAAAGGTATGCCACCCATTATACAGCTTGGTGCAGCTTATAAACATAATTCACCAACCTTGTGCTTACAGGTCCTTTCATGAGTTTTGGATGGTAGATTGTTGTCCTCAGTGCAGAAGAAGGACTGACAAGGTGACGGTAAAGTAGTGAGGAGCTGGTCCTCATGGTGATCTAATACAGGGCTCCATCCATCCTTCCCCGTGGCATGAGTTATAGTGCATTTGTGATTCAGAGCCAGTTATCTAACATCAGTACTTGACCTCACTAATGTGTTTGTGGCTGAGTGCAATCCACTTCTTACAGCAATGTCCTTCTCAGAGACTCCTCCCAATTAATATTGCTGATGTGAGAAGAATAGAATGAGCAGGTGTTGGTCCTTCAGTTTCAGTTGCGTTCATAAACTGTATGTGTTTCTCAGGTGTGGGCATTGCCACAGTGGCCATTTCTTTCATCATGTGCACGTACTACAATGTTATCATCACCTGGGCACTGTACTACCTGTTCAGCTCTTTTCAGAGCCAGCTGCCCTGGCAGAGCTGTAATAACACCTGGAACAGAGCCAACTGCACTGACTATGCCACCAGCAGCTCCTCCACGTCCACCCCCAGCCAGCAGTTCTTCAAGTGGGTGTCCTAGTTCTCTTCTCTTCTCTTCTCTTCTCTTCTCTTCTCTTCTCTTCTCTTCTCTTCTCTTCTCTTTTCTTCTGTAAATGTATACTGATGGCTAAACTCAGTAGTATGTGTTTACAGCTTCTAATGGACTTTTATTGCGCTCTAATGTTTTGATAATGCATTGGACTCTCCTGCTATGATTCAGGTCCAAACACTCAAATTGAAGCTAAATATTTTTTAAACTAAACTTACCAGAACAGCTGAACAGTTAAGGGTATTATACTTCTTGCCACAAGGTTCTGATCATGTTTATTTCAGTTTTAAAGTGTTGGAGAGGACTGCTGGAGTGGAGGAGACTGGCACTTTGAGATGGGAACTCTTTCTTCTTCTGATGCTGGCATGGCTCCTTGTCTACTTCTGCATCTTCAAAGGGGTCAAGTCCACTGGAAAGGTAAGATTTTAAGGGAAGACTGAAAAAGGCAGAGCAAATGTTGGCAGATTGGTTGCTACTTTTGCTTTTTTCTTTTTTTTTGATATTTGTGAAACAGCCTGTTGAAAGTCTGGGGAAATATACTTAAGAGACTCTTAAGTCTCTTTATTACTCACTTTGCACAGATGTGTGTAAATGCATTGGTTTTTGTTTCTTTGTTTGCTTCTTGTGACGTCACAATAGTTTAACATTTACTGGTTAAAAGAATCATTAAATTACCCAACAAAGTAGCCTTCTAGGTGTTTAAACCCTTTTTCAAACATAAGAAATTACCAGTCCATCCATTTTCTGCCCAAACGGGGTCGCGGGGGGAGTGCTGGCGTCCAACCCAGCGCACACAGGGCGAGGACGGGGGACGCACCCTGGACAGGTCGCCAGCCCATCGCAGGGAGAAATTACGTCGTATAAAGAAAATGATCAAACGGTTTAGGCAATACTTGTTTGTCACACTTAAAAGCTACACTGTCAGAAAAAAGGTTCAGGTACTTTTGGTTCACCAAGGTACAAACAGTGTAAATGTTCCCTGAAAGGTACAATGTGGTCCTTGAGGTCCAGTTTTATAACTTAAGCAGGTTTTTCGTCAAGGAAAGGGACAGATGTGCAGGACAGTTTTTGAGTGGAACAGTAAAACAGAAAGACTGGAGTGTACATCTTCAGCAGTTAGTCCACCTTAAAAATATAAACTGCAAGTGGAATATGGTGGAATTATGTTCTCTACCTCTACCTCTAATTAAAGATACTGAAAATGCACCTTTGTGGATACCACCCTAGCATCACTATGTGGCATTATGTATTTCTTTTTTACTGCATGTGTGTGTGTGTGTGTGTGTGTGTGTGTGTGATTTGCAGGTGGTGTACTTCACAGCTCTTTTCCCTTACGTAATCTTGGTGGCCCTGCTAATAAACAACGTTCAGCTTCCAGGAGCCATGACAGGTATCCGGTTCTTCATTGTGCCTGACTGGGAGAAGCTGCTGTCAGTGGAGGTAAGAGAAAGGAATAGCTGGAGCAGGTGTATCCAGTCTTATCAGCAAAGGACCGGTTGGGTCACAATTTTTCAACAATGCAGCAGCACAACCTGAAAAAACGAGACAGTGTGAATAGACACGTAGCAAGCAATATCACTAAGTGTCCTAAAGTTTGTAGACACCTGTTTACTCTCAGATTAATTACTGTAGTTGCTTTAACATTTGGAACTAGTTGAAAACATCACATTAGTTCATACTGATAGTTACAACAAATGTTTCTGCTCCAAAAGGTCACATCCCTGACAGTGATCCTGACAGCTGGACACTTTACAATAAGTCTGAGTTCAGGAGGCTCTTTAGGGCTTCCTAACTTCCTTGGAAATCTCTCTTTTTCTTCAGATGAAAACAATTGCTTTTATAAACACTGAAACACATAAACCAGTTTTTACATTGTAGCACAATGCAAATACAGTTACAGAGATTTTTTCCCCCTCTTGGCATTGGACATGCTGCCCCAGAGCATCCCATTCAGTGCTCTTATTATTCATCTGGGTGTGCAACTTAACATTACAAGCAACGGTGACACCCTAAATAAATCCCAATTAGAAGGAGTGTCTAAGTACTTTTGGACCTAGGGTTTGGGTGAAGCTTTTGTCCAGAGAGCGGGTTTTATCTCAGACAGTGTTTTTATGGGGTTTGTAGGTGTGGGTGAACGCAGCTGCTCAGATTTTTAACTCCATCGGAATTGGCTTTGGCTCACTTATGGCCATGGCAAGCTACAACTCCTTCAACAACAGCATCCTGAAGTAAGTGACAACAGCCGTTACATTGATCTAAAGATTATGCACTGAATAAACTTCAATCAAATACTACCACTGAACACCCTGTAGAACTGCAGTGGAAGCTCTTAGCCTCATTAAAGACCCTTCCCTTCCCAGAACTGCGAGGATGCAAGAATGAGGTGTTAAAAGCGCAGATTAAAAATACTGTTAAAGTTTATGAGCTAGAACAAATTGCTGACTCCATTCTCACCCTTAAAGTTTCCATTAGTAAATGCAGTCCTGCTATACTTAAAGAAACTTTTAAATGCAAAGGTGATTTACCCTCAACACAAAAGGTTATTTGACTGGAACCCTTTTCAGCACTTTAAAAATCATATACAACATCTCTATCTCCATCTTCGAGATGAACCACTTACCACTTAAACATTTAAATGTTTGTATTGTTGTTTAATTTGTCATTTATTTACTAAAGAACCCACAAAAAACACTTTTAAGTGTGTATAACTGCTTTATATAGTTCATTAAATAATATATATATATTTTTTTAAATGAATGGTTTAAAAAGGCAATAGAAATCTCTGGTATCATTAATTCAAGTAAACTGTATAGAACCCTTATCGCTAATGTTATTCTCATATTGTTAGAAATAAAGGCTCCTAATGGAAGTGAACTTGTAGATATTGTTCTAATAAATGGTTCTATATCTTTGAAAATTATTGTCATTTTGCCTTGCATAATGAAATTTAGGTTTATAGACAGGACTTGACATACTTTTCCAGGAAAAAAAGCCTTAACTATTATAGCATGTGGAGGAGGCAGTGATGGCCTAGTAGTTAAGGAGTTTGCCCCAGGATTGGAAGGACGTGGGTTCAAATCCCAGACCAGTAGGTTGCCCTGAGGTACCCTTGATCAAGGTACTGTCCCTGTCACTGCTCCCCGGGTGCTTTCAATAGCTGTCCCCTGCGTATGGGTAAAATGCAGAGGTGTAATTTCGTTGTGTTTCACAGTGTGCTGTGCCGTGGTTCACAATAACAAGAATGGTCACTTTTACTTATTTAACTTTTAAGGTCCTTCAAAGGTCATCATTTAAAAAATGACTCTATAAAGAACCATCTTTTAAAAAAAAATTTCTGGGGATCCAAAAGTTGTGGCATTTGTTTCAGAGTATGAGGCTTGTTTTTTGTGGGCCTGATGTTTTGCCATGTTCCTCACAGGGATACATTGGCCATTGCCATCACTAACTCTTTGACGAGCATTCTGGCAGGATTTGTGATCTTCTCTGCATTTGGATACATGTCTTACCTACAGAACATCCCAGTCAGTGACATAGCAGTTGATGGTGAGTTGTGCTTAATTCGTCTTTAACATTGAACATGTGAGAACCGTGTCAAGGAAGGTAGAACCAGTTTTCCAGACGCAGATATAGCCTAAGCATAGACTAAAAGAATTCTTAGTGATGATTCAACACTGTCAGTGAAAATGAATCCAATTATTATTTCTTTGGAAACCAGCCATTCTATAATCAATGAGGCTTGTCTCTGGAAATGTAATATCATATTCTGTAAGCAGTGATGTGGGTCCTGCAGGTCCAGGCCTAGTGTTTGTGGTTTATCCACAGGCCTTTGTGACGATGCCAGTTGCTCCAATGTGGTCAGTGTTCTTCTTCTTCATGCTCTTGTGCCTCGGTCTGGACAGCCAGGTGAGAAAAATCATCCTTTACTATTAAAACAACTAGAAACAGAATAAATCCAAGATGCAGACCCAATGATGGATCATTCAGAACGCATCTAAACACCATTGGGTGCCATGAAGATGTGAAGATTAATCATCTAGTTTGGGTTTCTCTTCAGTCATGTATAAATCTTTCGCAGTTGGTTTGAACATGGTGCTAATAACTGCAAGGTCTGGATATGTTGCTCCCTGCTGCACACAGAGTGTGTGGGTTAAATACAGAGGATGCATTTCGTTGCGGTTCATTGTGTGCTGTGCTATGTGCTCACCATGGCAAACAGTCACTTTCACTTTCACTTTCACTTTCAAAAGGGGCAACATAGTTTAATTGTTAGTTATTGCCCATTAACTCCCTAAGTTGTGCAGTAGGAGTTTTTATTTTTCTGTCTTATATTTTTGGCCAGAAAGAGCTCTTTCCGGGAGGTTTTAAGGAAGTGGTTTTAAATTAACAGAGATACGCCAGTGTAAAGGTTCAAGGGAGAACTCCCTACATAGATAAGAGATCATGTTAACATTATGAGATGGTTCTTAACACTATTGAACGGTTCTTCACCCTCAAATATCTAATTTACAAACAAACATAGGTGAATGAAATGGTCATCAAAGAACAATTTTTTCACTGTTTACAAAAAAATACAATATTTGAATGAAATAATTAACTGCCAGATATTAAGATGATCTTGTAAACTAGTGAATTATCAGCAGCATTATAATTTGCCTTTAATAGAATCTTTTAGATTTAAGTCAGAATTGAGCAACATTTATCAGATATTTTGTTAAAGACAAGCAACAAGTATTTTGAGAACCATTTGTTTTGAGAACCAGTCTTAAAATCAGGAGGTCCATCAATGTTTAATCTCTTCAGACCCTTTAAAGCCCTTTAATACACTGCTAGTAGTGGCCAAAGGATATAATTTACACTAGTGGTGGCTTATATCCATACTTTTTAGCATTTATTCCAGCCTCTAGCTAAAAAACAACTAAACTAAATTCTGTTAACCATCCAGAAGATAAATCAGCCTTAAAATTAACCTTCTCATTGTTGAATTTTACAGATTTTCTGTACAGTTCATGTCAAACGTAGTGGTTTTGATATGAATCGATTCATTGTCAATAAACTGATTTCGTTACAGTGGTTGAGTTGAACCAGGGATCACAATGTCATACAACCCAAAAACTGAAATTTGAATGACTTTCCAAAACGAACAAGGGACCTTTATCACTTTCTTAAGTAATGTTCTAAAGGTCATTTTATGATCAGTTCCTCAATCCCTGTTCAATACTTTTTTTTGTTTCTTTGACTATTTGTCATTGTGAAACACAGCACAGCACACAGTGAAGCACAATGTAATGGAACCACTGTGACGTGGGAGCTGTGACGTTAACTCTCCGATGCAGAATTTAGTCCAAAATGTTGAATTACTGAAAAAATATTAACTATAAAATGTTAATGTCCAGATAATAAACAGTAGCTGTGTCATAAAATGTGTAGAGTTTGCTTTAGTAGAGAATGTGAACATAATTTCACCAAAATAGCAAAACAAACTTTTTGGTTTGGTTGTGTGTGTGTGTGTGTGGGTGTGGGTGTTTTAGTTTGCAATGGTAGAAGTGATGGTAACCAGTCTGATGGACAGCTACAGTAAGCCCTTGTTGAAGTACCTCAGGCAGAAGGAGCTGCTGGTTTTGGTTGTGTGTAGTGCTGCTTTTGTCTTGGGCATCCCTCATGTCATGCAGGTATAAAAGTCTGGAATTTAAACACTTAAAACTGTTCAATTTTACCATTAACATACACATCTACTGCATTAAAGGGTCCATATTCTCAATTATTCTCATTTATCTTTATATTTACTTTACTTAGTTAAGAAATGATTAGGCTATTATTTGTTGACGAGGAATTGATATGTGCTGATGGCTTCTGTTCTGGCTGTTTCGAACCAAATAAAAAAAACAGTCCAGGGTGAAGTTAACAGACCAGATGTGACTTCACATGCATGATAAGTTTAAAGGAGGTTAGCAGCTTCTATACAGAAGGTGTGAAAATGGTGTTTTTCCATGATATGGGCCCTTTAACAGTGAAGTCCAGAGTGATAGTACTGCACTCTGAGTTAAGTATCTTTTCAGTAACTTTCCATAAAAGTTAAGTGAGTAATTTTCCTCTGTTGGTTTTCTTCAGGTGGGGATTTATGTGTTCCAGTTGATGGACCACTATACTGCTATAGTCTCCATCATGTTCCTGGCTTTTTTTGAGGTGGTGGGCGTTTGCTGGTTGTATGGTACAAGTACAAACTTTTTAAGTTTAATAATAATAATAATATTATATATATATATATACAGTACTGTGCAAAAGTTTTAGGCAGGTTTGAAAAAATGCTGTAAACAAAGAATGCTTTCAGAAATGGAAGTGTTCATCATTTATTTTCATCAATCAACAAAATGCAGTGGATGAACAAAAGAGAAATCTAAATCAAATCAATATTTGGTGTGACCACCCTTTGCCTTCCAAACAGCATCAATTCTTCAAGGTACACTTGCACACAGTTTTTGAAGGAACTCAGTAGGTTGTTCCAAACATCTTGGAGAACTAACCACGGATCATCTGTGGATGTAGGCTTCCTCACATCCTTCTGTCTCTTCATGTAATCCAGACACACTGGATGATGTTGAGATCAGGGCTCTGTGGGGGCCAGAAGAACTGATGCTGGTTTGAAGGCAAAAGGTAGCAACACCAAATATTGATCTGATTTAGATTTTTCTTTTGTTCGCTCACTTTGCATTTTGTAAATTGATAAAAATAAACATTCATCATTATTTATATTCCTGAAAGCAGTCTTTGTTTACAGCATTTTTTCACACCTGCCTAAAACTTTTGCACAGTACTGCATATATCAATAAGTCTTGTTATTTTAACTAAATACAAGACCATTACTGCAGTGTGTGGCTTCAAATGCTGCAGCCACAATGAAATTGTGGGATGGTACTATCTTCTTTCCTTTGGTAATGGATGGTCAGGCATATCCTATTCTAAAGGAGGGACAAAAGTCATTTTTTCTTAGCATTTATTGAACTCATACAGCTCTAATCATGGCTCTTAATTAGATACTTCTCATTCCACTGAGTTTTGAACCTTCCTACACAACACTACTGTTTGATTGCAGCCCCAGTCCTGCACATGATGTAAAACTTCTTTGACAGACTCATCTCAGCGAAGTCAAACCTGTGACACTTACAAAGACAGTCTAACATTTCATCATTTTCCTTGGAGAACTCTTCCCCATTTGTCTCATTCACCCTCGGGTGGAAAGCTTTCAGAAATCAGTGATCAGTACTGCTTTATTTCTCCTTAGATATAGAAAAACTGAGCTTCAGAAAGAAGTTTTCCTTCGGGGTCCTATGCATCTATATAAAATACATGATGCATAATTGATGTTTTCCCTCTAGTACAAGCTGGAGTCATAAACAGTCATATACAGCTTTAATCATAATACTAATGTTGAAGCAAAAAGTAGAATCTCTGCCGTCATTTAAATGTAGGCAAATTAACTCAAATCATGAGGCTGTTTTGATCGCACAAGACTAGACTGTATTACCTGTCTGTCTTTTCTGTTCTCAGGGGTGAGGCGTCTGTCCAGTAACGTAGAAGAGATGACAGGGAAAAGCCCCAGCATTTTTTTCAAAGTTTGCTGGATATTGATATGTCCTGCACTGATCACAGTGAGTAGCACAGATCCCAGATGACTGAATTTCAGACAAACTACAGACAACGTCATGTTTCAATACGTTTAATCATGTCTAAAGATTTTTCTGTGTAGTGTCAATGCTGCAATGCTGATGTTTTCAAAAAAGCCCATTTTGTGGAAAACCAAAATTTTCATTTTGACTTTTATATAAAAAAAGAGCAGTTCATAGTGCAGTATTTAAAAAGAAAAGAAAAAGTCGACCCCCAATACAGGGAGTATATATTGACCATTCTTTCCATAGATGGGAATTCATCCTAAAAACCTTTTTAATTTACTGTTTTTGTGATGTCACAAACACCCAAAGCGTTTACATTTATCCATTAACTCATCCTATAGCAGTCCACCTCCACCCACATTGTTGAAACGGGGGTTTCTGCTGACGGCTTTCTGAATGAAGCACAGTGACGCTCCTGGTGAATTTAAGCCCCAAGGGAAATAATAAACTGTAGGATATGGCCCTTTAAAGCAAAGCAAGTTTAATATATTCACAGTTTAGCAATTCAGATTTGTGCAATTCGCATTCTCTCCTTGTTGGCATCTCAAGCAAACTGTTTTTCTGAATGAATGGCATAACAATGATCAAAATATCAACAGACGATGCTGTTGATAAGAGGACATAAATACAGCCAGATGTCATTTCAATTATTTTCTTTTTGTCTCACAGATTGCTTTACTGAGCATTTTAACCTTTTTAGATTATTCTAGTGTTCTCAGTGATTCAGTTTAAACCAGCTCGCTATGAGGATTATGAGTACCCAGCCTGGGCTCAGGGGATTGGCTGGATCATCGCCATGGCATCCATTATCTGGATTCCACTTGCAGCGCTGCACACATTGTGGGTGCTGCCTGGCTCATTCACAGAGGTAATAAATCACTCCCACGATCTGTAGACATCCAGTATACATCTTTCATTCTGTCTCTTGTCCTTATTCGTCTTCCGCATCCATTCATGGATACACTAATCAACCGCAACAATAAAACCATGGCCAGGTAACCTGCAGTAACTGGTTATGGCACCTGTCAAGGGTGGGACTTGTTACACAGCCAGTTCTTGAAGGAAAAAGGGGAAGTATAAAATCAGTCAGTTTAATGCAGGGTCAAATTGTGAGGCTAGACGACTTGGTCAGAGAATCTCCACACACAGCAGATGATGATGGGTGCTGAGATCGCAGACCACAGCAAACCTTCTTGTTGTCCTGTGAAGTCCATGGTGTGAGTGTGGTCCCTGGTTTTGAGCTGTAATGGTAGCATGTTTAGGCAGGTAAGTTTTAATGTTATGGCTTTATTGCCTTTTTTCAGAAACTGCGTAAGTCTATCAGCCCATTCACCCTGGATGAACCTCAGCTGATACCGTACTACCTCCAGAAGAAAGATGTGCAGGAAGTGGCATCAAACCTAGCTGTCATCAGCTCCATCATCCCCCTGCCTAAAAAGACTCCAATCCAGACCCATTTTTAACCTGACCTTCAAACTCAAAGGCCACTGCAGTTCTGGATTCGTGGCCTTGCAAAAAAAAAGGCTTTAAAACATTTAGAAGATTCAACTCTTCAGAGGCCTGAAGAGGAGCTATGATGGGCTTCATTGAAAGCAGCTCTTGCTGAATTATTTGCTTAATTTCTAGACAGGAGAGGCCTGTTCAGCCCATCAGCTATGGATTAATTTCCATCAAGATCACGACGGCATGGCTGGATACCTGAAGCACAAGATCACTTTCTGATCAGTAAGGAAGATCTGAAATTTAATTGATTATGTGGATGTTGATCAGTTTGCACCATTGCTTGGACCCACTGGTCACTTTGATGTTTTGTTTATTAACATGAAGATAATTTAAATTTGGATACTAAACCAGACAATGAAATAGATTTTTAGATGTTATTCATATACTGAAGTTATTCAGTGTTATCGAGATACACTATAATGGGCCTTTTATATTCATTTTTCCAGATGTTTATTCTCATTGCTGTACATTCACAGATGTGAAAGGTTCAGGCCTTGAATCCAGCTTCTGGTGCTGGATGCTCAATTACACAAGGTGGCCAATCATTTACAACAGCAGTTCAGTTCTCCACCTGTCAGGACAAAATCCAGGACTGGAACTGGATTTCCAGAGTTGAAGACTTTTGATCTAAAATTGATTTTCCCCTGAGGAATGATTTGAAAGCTGTAATGTTGTACAAGAGTCCCTTCATGCAATTATCTGCTAAATTTGCTTCAGATGATTATAAACCTTATTACTTTTCCAGGCCTTTGTCCCCATCATCTGGTCAGAGAAATCACTGCACTTCTTTTATGGGCTTCATTTTCTCAACCAAGATTTTCTACGCTAATGATAATTATAATTAGGTAAAAAACAAGAAGTGTTATGATCATTCAGTCAGAATCAAGCATGCATAAACCATTAACTTCCATCGGATTGGGTTTGTCTAGGCACTGAAAAGTGAAGGACTCTGACCCTGCTCCCGTGTGTGAAATACCGTAAGATAAAATTTTAATCTTTTGGGTCCAAAGGTTGAGAATTAACTAATGCAAATGGGTGTGAATTCCTCTTTGATTCTTCCATGGTCAATCATTTTCACAGAAGCCTCGTGTTTTGCAGAGATCACCTGCACAAGGTTTACCAAGGAGATGCACAGGGATCTGAGACTCAATAATATTGATTGGTCACGTAGGATGGGTCTCCTCTGCAACAAACCGTCCTCATGATTGGAATGTGGGACTAAATGTTACAGAAGCAACCTTTCAATAATGGAGATTAATAATTAAGTTTTCCAACAGATTTTTACAATGACTTTCCATTTAATATTTAGTCAGATTATTCAAGTTTTAATCAAAATAATCTGTAGAGGTTTCACACGGTGTTTCGTCAAACAGCCACCTCTTCAAAAATAAAGGCGTTCCTAGTAAACCCTCATAATAATGGTGTCAATATATATATATATATATATATTTTTTTTTTTTTAGGTTGAAGGGTCTCTAGTTTTCTCTTTCATTAGATGTTTCATCCTTGTTGGTTTATATCATGAATATGTGACGTTTATTTTAATAAAATAGAATATTTGATTTAAAAACAACTAAAACATCTCTTAGGATTTGGTCCCTTTAAAAAAAAAAAACAAAAAAAAACAAAAAAAACTTTGTGTCCTGTAAAGCTACCTTTAAAATTAAGCTTATTAATAAACTTTTTACTGTCCCACAGACGAAGGGATCACACAGACACCAACAGTTTGGAGCAGTTTTCAGTTTTAATTCATGAGAACGTCTGCCTCATCCAAACACTCTGGAGCAAAAGTAGGACTCCTGTAAAATGTGCACGCGCAAAAGTTAGTCATGTTTCTAAGAAATGCTGTCAGGGTCTTACATTTTCCTACGGCAAGGGTCCAAAGTGCAAATGTTTTTTTTTTTTTGTTTTTTTTACTACTACACAATGTGACTTCATGACATCAAGGTACTTCAAATGCCTTCCCCTATAAGAAATCATGCACTTGTTGATAGAGGTGTTTAAATAAGCATGACTGGGTTAATCCTTTGTTCATGTGCAGCTGAGGCTCAGGCACCCGACAGACCAAAAAAAACAAAAAAAAAAAAACACGGATATGTTAAGGGTTATGAAGTTATGAGAAACATGTCTATGAACAATCAGAAGTTAGAATACTTAAATAAACAAAAAGAAATATTACAATGATCACTGTAACACTTCACCAAACGCAATTATTATGCATCACGAGGTTCCAGACAGTCTTCCAGCATCTTTAATATTCCCTTATACTGTCCACAGGCTGGAGACATAGATATGAAGATCAACCAGGTCTTAATAGTAAGTGAGAGCTAATCATAGTTTATGACATGATTAAGTGTAAATAAGAGAAGGGAAGATTTGAAAGTGATACCCAATTTAGTGATTTTAACCAGCTTCCTTTTTAAAAGTTAATAATGCAATAATGTTGAATAAATACCTCTTTTTTCTGCAGTTATTTTGTCCATGTTCATGTCTAAGCTAAAAGGGAGGTTTACAAATTACATTAATTTTATTTTTACCAAAGTGAGTGCCAAAACTGGAGGTAAACTTTGGTGCTGTCCATCCATCTGTCCATCATTTATGCTGCATATCCTAACTAGGGTTGCGGGAATGATGTTGGCCTTTTTATCGGCCTTTTAGAAACGTTAGGAAAGTAAAAGTAACTTTAAGTGACATGCTTTTAGTCTGATTCTTCTTAATAATGAATTAAACTCTCCTAAATGTCTACTTTTATACATTTCAACATTGGCTTGACCCCGAATCGTTCATAGTGGTTCTTTAATTCATAGTAATTCTTTAAAGAACCACATGATACAGACTCTTCAAGGTCCTTTTGGGAATTTTTTTATGAAATCTTCTGATTAAAAGGTCATGATTTATTTTAAAATGACCATTTTTCAACCTCTCTTTAGAGGCGAAATGACTGCTTTCGCTCCTGTGCGGAGCATGTAAACGATGCCTGCCTGTTCTGTACAGCATCTCATTCAGATCAGGCTGAAATTTTGGAGGACATGGGGACAATTCTGCTGTATGCTGACTAAGCACATGTCTGTAACTGTGTTTGAAAGAGAGATGACAGACATCATGAAAACAAACTCACAAAGGCAGCCTTTACAGATTAGTTTGCATTGATCAAATAACGGGCTGCTCTGGGAATCAGAGAGGAGTGTTCAGTCTTTTCAGGTCACAGTAAACGATGCATTATAATTGCGACAGCGAGCGTTACTTACATTGTTAATGTTCATTCAGTAAGAGGGTTGTCTTTCTTCATTTTTAAAACAGATGTCATATGACCTAAAAAAAAAAAAAAAGTGTGCAACTGACGGCATTTTGTTCCTGTAATAGTGGTTGATACGGGTTTTTGTCAGACCATTGTATCTGGTCCAGGTTGCCCAGTTTCCAGTTTGCGTCATTCATTAAAAAATGACAGCCCTACTAAAAGAAATCCTTTCACATTGAGGCAGCAGTGTATCTGTAAATTCCAACAGTGCCAATCCCCACTCTCTCCCTCCCTCTCCATCTTTCTCTCCTCTGAGGAAGAAAACAGATCGCTCTTTCAGATTTGTGACTTTTTCCCCTTCACCCTCATTGTCCACTAAGCAAACCCAAATTCCCTTCAATTCCATTTGTTTTAAAACTAGGTGTTGTACATGTTTTATCCAGTAGATGCTGCCAGAGAGACGCTCTCGCCACCGGCTCGGTTCACTCCTGACTGGTCGCTGCCCATTCCGTTGGTTAAGACACCTGTTCCACTGGCCGCAGCTGCACGTCACCGATCTAAAGTGACAAAATATAGCAGAAGAAACACATTTCACTGTGGAAGAGCGTGAAAACACTAGAAGAGTAAATCTCTGACCTCCCGATTCAATCCGATCACGATACTTCAGTTAAACATTTAGAAATCAAATTCATTGTCTGGGTTCAGTTCAGGCTTTTAATGTCTTTTCTCAAGACGGACATAAGAGTCCTTTTTTGCATCACAAAAGTTCAAATTTCACCACTGATAACTCAGTTTGACTTTTTTAATCTTTATCTCCCCACTGTAGAAAATAATTTTTTGTAAAAATGTAGAAAATTAAGTCCAAAAGCTGACTAGGAGAACAATTCACACAGGAGTCAATTAATAGAAAACACCAAAAACATCTGTTTGCAACTTGGGTGAAATATATTATATATAAATATATAGAAAACTTTTTGCTGAATTTTTAAAATTTTTTTAACCAATTACAATCACCAGAAGTCTAAAATCACAGGCCTGTTGTAGGAATATATTTCATTGTGATTTACTTCAAAGTGGAATTTAGTCGAGCAGATTTCAGACAAGTATAAACTGACATTTGAAATGAAAGAACGAGAGAGAGAGAGAGAGAGAGAGAGAGAGAGAGAGAGAGAGACAGCGAAAGAGATTGAGAAAGAGGATGACTAATGAGGCAAATCGTGTTTTGATTAGATTTGCATTTTCATTCTAACATCTCTTTTGGGATGATAATAAGCTGCAATAGAAGAGCACAGATTAACCAGACAGACAAGTGTTAAATGTCTTTAATAAAAAAAAAAGAAAAGAAATGCACTTCATCTTTACAACTGAGCCCACCTGTACATGTGGAGGGGCACTGAGAACATATCTGACAGCACTGGCTATATCTTCAGCTTTCAAACACTGCAGATAAAAAAAAAAAACAAAAAAAAAAAAAACAGGCAGTTAAAACAGCACTGCATATTATTATATACTCCAAAGCATGCACACACACACACACACACACACACACACACAGCTCACCTTTATACTTTCATAAACAGCAGCTGCTCTCTCTGGATCATTATTGTGATGCCTGAAGGCGAACTCAGTTTCCACTATACCAGGAGATATACACTGCCGAACGCAAATCATAAGCAAAGTATCAGTAAAGCTAATAAATTAATGTCTGACAAAAACATAAAGGAAGCGTGTGTAAAACCTGAGTGTGTAAATCATCACAACCCTGCTTGTAAACGTGGTGGGATGTGGTTGTACTGTGACTGGAGTCGTAGCTAATGGTTGAAACTGGAAAAAGTGGTTAAACTGATTACACAATTTAATTTCTGGTCTTTTGCAGGGCATTTTGGTGGCAAATTGTAAAGAAAAGGAATAAAAAGACAGCAGATGTGAAATAGCTTCTAAAAAAAACTTGGCACAGTTTGAAGAAAGTGTCTGATAAAGTAGTTTATAAGATGCCCAAACACTTCATGGGCTCCATTATCGTAAGGGAGGTTATTATAAGGGAGAAGTGTACCTACAACCACGGTTTCTGTGCTTTGCATTCGTGGTGTTGATCGGCGTGTGCATGAGGGGGTGTGTAGGTCAGCCTTTTAATCTTTGTGGATGTGTTATTGTCTGTGTGTGTGTCTCTCACTGTGGCGCGGATGTGTGTCTTGGCCTCCCGCAGCTCCTGTCGGAGCCCCTCTGTGAGGGCCGTCACAGCGTATTTGGTGGCGCAGTAGAAATGCTCGTCAGCACTCGCCACCAATCTGTGTCCTCCCATACTGTGCGCGCACACACACACACACACACACCATTTCATTTAATGTTAATGTTTTGTGAGCCTGAATCTGCCCATATTTAGATTTAACATTTAACATCCCTACAGTTCCCAGGGACAAAGCACTTGCTATAAAAGCTGGTGACCTGTTGATGTTGATGATGTGACCGTCGTCCACGTTCCTCTCCTTCATGGACTGGTAGGCCTCGCGGGTGCAGATGGCCAGAGCGAGCACGTTCACCTAAATAGAGAAAACGGTAAATCTGTATATTTTCAGCAACAGTTCACACAAACCATTCTGATTGGCTGAGACGCGTTTCCCAATAACTGTTATTCAGCTCAGCTTGGGTTGCTATGGATACACTGGAATTTCAGAGTCCCCAGTAGGACACTAACTGGAATGACCCCAAAGTTGGATTTCCCCCACTTCACTTCAGAGCCTCAAACCATGAAGATGGCGAGTGTTCGAATAGCTGATAATATCCCAAAACAGAATGTTGTGATGGTAAATTTTCACAACATCGATTAATAGTCATGTCGCCCATGTCAAACCAAAGCACCCGGAAGAAACACGCGCAGATACGGGGAGAACAAAGTCCACACGGAAAGGACCGGTACCGTCCTGCCTGGGAATCGAATCCAGGACCTTCTCACTGTAAGGTGACAGTGCTGGCAATGCTGTCATTTGCCACCACACATTTCTAATTAATTCAAAACTGTTGTTTTTGGAACGTGAGCTGATAAATAATCTGACATTTATCATTTTTGTGTCTAATTCTGACTAAACAGCAGCTGGTGATTTTTTTTTTTTTTTTTTACAAACTCCCCAAATCTAATATCGATATATTCATATGCATTTACTACATACACCACACACACACACACACACACACACACACACACACACACACACACACACACACACACACACACACACACACACACACACACACACACACACACACACACACACACACACACACACACACCTTGCCATGTGTGTGCAGCAACGAAAATATTTACTTCTTTCAATCCTGGATGTTGGTCAGTGCAATATCACAAGATCACAGTATATGAAGAAAAGTTCCTACTGTGAAGAAAAATGCAAAACACTCTGAAATCATTAGGCGTGTCTTCAGAGCCAGTCTTCAGTCAAAGCCTATTTACTTGTCCTTGTCTCACATCTTAATATCCTCTGCATTTATTCCACATTCCAGCACACTGCAACATTCAACTGCACGCCTTACTTGTGTGGTGGGAGAAAAAGAGGAAAGCATATGTTAAAATCTGTCACCCTTTTCACATTTACTGTGATCACTGTAATCGATCTGCTTCCAGCCTCTGAGTCATTCACATCATACTCAAATGAGGCCTTCCTTTAGAACCCCACTATTGACCTTCTATGTGGCGCAACATGTCGCAAATATCAAACATCACTGTGCGTAAAGTCTCCATCATCTCAGCCTGGCTCACTGATGGCCGTTACACAGATGTCAATCATAGATGCCGTGAAGGCACTGGGAGAATAGGAGGGCAGTCTTTAACTAGAACAACCTGGGCTCAACATTATAACTGCACCCTCCCAAAGTATGTGTGATCTCCTTAAATGTCTGACTCTGAAACCTGTCTGGGAACATCACACGGTTCTCCACTCTTTAATTCAGGTGTTCACCTGCATTTAGCAGAAGTACAAGGCGAGTGATGTTCTTGATGTAGAACGTGAGTGGAAGTGCAGTTATACTTCTAAAAATTTGGACTCCATTGGGTGTGAGGGTGCTTTTACAGATAGGAGAAGAAGAAAGAAGGAGACAAAAACTTGACTCCATCGATCCTTATTCCTCCAACCGTGTGCGACACGTAAGCAGAAGACTCGTGTAAACTAGAGCAGGCATTAGTGATACACCACGTCACTCCTTGGTGCAGAGGTTTGATGGCGAAGAACATGGAGAGTCTCCTCCTCAGTTCGACAGATCCTTGCCCATATAGGATCAGAATACCCACCTGTAACAGCGCTCTGACTTGCTCTGCTGCTAACTTCTGCAGAAAGAGAGAGAGAGAGAGAGAGAGAGGGGGAGGGAGGGAGAGACTTGCATTAATATTAATGTAAACTAAAAATCTTTTGATCCCTATGCTGTAAACATTCTTTCTTGTAGCTCTTCAAAGCAAGTAGAGAAAATGTGGATGCCATCCCTGATCCATACCGCATGTCCCTGACTGAACTAAAAAACTTGGATGTCTTGGCTGATCAAAAGCATCGTGGATGAATGGAAATGTGTAAAATTGATTTATTGCTGAAACATTCCTTTAAGAACGTGGTTCTGTTACAACAGTGATGATACAGCATGGACGATGCTATATCCATTATTTTTCTCATACATATCTGCCGTCTTTGAAATTACAACAATAAATACGCCGATTTGAAAACATCACGTTTTTAAATTGTTCCATAAAGCACAAAAAAAATCGTTAAATGGACCAGCACCACAGTGAAGGTAACTTAAAGCCACCAACCTACCACTTCACCCCTTTCAAGCATCTGTCCAGAGACTTTAAGACCAACGCCGCTGAGAACAGAGTAAGACAGATGTATCGCTCGATGTTCGGCTTCTGCGTCACGTTCGTACCAACATCGAACAGTAACAATGCTATAAGAGTGTTTAATAAAAAAAGCTTAGCGGCTGTACTGACCACAGAGTCCAGATCTAGCCTTTTAAGCCCCAATTCTCAGCATGTCACTCTTTCAGATTGCAGTGACCACTCCAGACCTCTTTTTAAAAGCAGCAAATGGTTCTCATTGGAGCTGCTAAAGAAGAAATAGCTTTATGTGTATATATCTTCTTTTTTTTATTTTTCTTTCGGCTGCTCCCGTTTAGGGGTTGCCACAGTGGATCATATGTTTCCATTTCTTCTGGTCACTCTGCATCACCTTACATAACTAAAGACCACCACCATGTTCTCACCATGTCATAAAAACTCCTCTTTCAGATCTCCTCTTTACTCCTCTCTTTCCTGGCAAACTCAGCGTAACATCCTCCATCAGTATAATCCTGCGTCTCTCTCTTGGCAGCGTGAGCAACATTCTGCCCGCTTCTCTGAACTGTCTCAGGCAACATCTACTTCAACTGTCCCTCAATATTACTCATTTCTAATCCTGTGCGCATCTAAATCACACACACATACATATATAGATATAAAATACAATGGAAGTTATCAACATTATGATACTAAATGAAGAAACAAACACCAATGAGATCATACGTGTCTGGTTCAGGTCAGACAGCGATGTGCAAGTCAGACAGTGAGGTGACAGACAGACATGCCACAGGCTTGGCATGACTCTGAAGATAAGATATAACTTAATTAATGCTGAAGGCAAAACAGTATTTTGTATTAAAAGATGCAGGAACAAACACAAAGTACACAGAAGTAAACAGAAAAACCAGCGCCTGTGCTTTTAAATGAACTGCAACAGAGCAGCTAAAAAAGAAATAAACATCATAAAGAACCTCACTGACGTGTAACCTCATCAGTTGTGAAAACGGTATTGCAATGCTGATGTAACAGAATAATGCATAGTACACAGTTTCATAATTTATCATGGTCTGTGTGTGTGTGTGTGTGTTATTGTGTGTGTGTGTTGTGCGCAAATTTAGCAATTTTATATGAATTATTTCTAAGTTGTTTTTTTTTAATGAAAAATGTTTTCCTTATATACATCCCAAGAGGTCTGCAGTTCAGCAGCTTTGCTACACTCTCAAAATAATTTGGATTAACTCTACCCTCAGGATCTTTTTCTGTTAGTTTCCTTCACAAAAGTGGCCTTTAAGCGTTAAGAAAACCCTCTGACTTGAGCTGTATGCTCACAATAACTCTAGTATAAACATATTGACCAAACCAAGCAATCAGATAAAGAAAACATGTCGCAAGGTTAAGCATCTGTGCTTCTTCATAAAAATATCTTAAAAAGTTGCTACAATCCAGCAACAGTTCTATGCTGTTTATAAGCAACAGATGTATGGGAAATCAAATCCTGAGAGGTCTTTTCCATGCTAAGAGAAACAAACATTAACTCTTTACACTCTTCTACACAGATCATTCCCCCTTCAACACTTTCACTTTTCTAGTTTTCATTATTGTAATTATACAATTAGTACAATGTAACTACAAAACATTACATTTTCAGTTGGCCAAAATTGCCCTGAAAGTATGCTGGGGTTTAGGGGGTTCACCAGGTCCAAATACCTTCAGAATGAAAGAGAGGGACAGAGTGAGAGGGAGGAAGAAAGGGATGGGCAGCATGAGGGTCATGGAATGAAGAAGGGATGGAGGGAGTGAAGTGAGGAGATTGGTCCAGCTGGAGTTGGACTGGGGCTGGATGGAAGCCTATCTTTAGGATCAGGCACATATTCAGTTGGCTCTTCCAAGGGAGAGGAGACTTGGCTGTCATTCTTATTGGCTGGTCCAGCTGCCCCAGGACACAAGGGCCAAGCAGGGACACGACAGAGATGGGGTCAGAGAGAAAGAAGAGACCGGCTTTTGTGAGAGAGGTTTGTGTGTGTGTGTGTTTTCCAAACACTGTACTTGAACTAAAAAAACAAAACAACAGTAACTTTCCTGGGACTGAGCAGATCCCCTTATTTCAAACTTTTTATATTATATTACTAACCAATTCAGAACATCTTAACAATATATCCTAGACTTAAGTAAAATGAGAGTGAAGTGACCATTGGCAATTCATGAAACACAGCACAACACTGATGAACCTGACAAATATAACCTCTACATTTGAGTTTACATTATTACACTAGATGTTTTGCATGTATACAAACAGAGCCTCACATCACATGAACATAAGACCTATTAAACCGTTCAAACTCCAGTCAAAACAATCTCCTGAAAATAATGAGCATACGCTTCACTTCATCCAGTCTCTAGTAGTTCTCCAGTGACAGACATCGCACTCAATAAGCCTTTTTCTCTGCAGCAGAGATGTTTCTGTCATGTCACGTCTGTCGTGTAGGAACTGCACCACTGCGTTCACCAAGAGATCATCTATTCTGTCTGTCTTGATCAAGAGAGGCTGCGTGCAGAAATGATGCTGTGGTGAAATATGTTCAACATTTCATTTCAACGAGATCACTTCTTCTAAAAAATTGTAGCGTCTCAAACCTTTTGATGAGCAACAGGAGATTTTCCATTTTTACCTTTCTGTTAAACTATGTTGTTTCCAAATAATATTTCTAGCTGAATAAGAAAAATGTGCCCCAGTTGTAACGATGTCTTGAAAAAACCTGGATGAGCGGTTCAACTGGACCAAACTGGAAAAAGCCAGAAAGGAGAGCTGGGCCAGGGCTACTCCACTGCTGGGTGTAGCTGAAGTGTGTGTGCTGTGTGTGTGTGTGTGTGTGTGTGTCAGCAATGCTAGAACTACAGCCTCATATATGTCACCTTTCTTTCCTTTCTCCTTCTACTTTCTTTTACCTCACACACTGCAGCAGCTTCACCTGGGAAACTCATTTCACCACAATCCAAGCTTTCGAGCTGATGATTCCCTAGGGCATTATACCTTTGAATCACTGAGTCTCTGAATGTGGGCGTTTGGTATTTATGTGTGTGTGTGTGTGTGTGTGTGTGTGTGTGTGTGTGTGTGTGTTGTGAATAGATAGGTAGATGTGTAGCAGAAACTGGACTCAGTGAAATGTCCCAGTGGTGTTGTCAAGACCATTTCAATACCAACATCAACACCTCAAAGCACCAAACAATGGATTTCTATGAAGATTAGAGGGGTTAGGTTATGGTTTCTTTGACTGGACTAACTATTTAAGTTCTGAAAGCCCATATTATTTTCCTACTTTGTTTTACACTTTAAAAGTAAAAACATGGAATTTGATAATAATGTAAGCGATTTATTATTTTAAGAAATAGTGAAAAAGTGTCGTGTGAGAAACACAGCTGGCTTTAGTGAGCCACAACAAATTGGACTTCATTTAACCATGTGCAGAGGCAGCTGTAAAGCACCAGGGAGCAGTGTGTGAGAGGGACGGTACCCCTTGCTCAAGGTACTCAAGGGCAGTAACCTACTGGGCCAAAGGGGCTTGGACCACATTCTTCCAGACATGAGTGGGCTCCAGGGCAAGCTAATTGTAGGCAGTGTAAAGCTCTGCAGAGAGAATTGAACTGCTGGAAAACTTGGGCTCCTGGGTTTGTGTGTTACTTTGACTTGTACAACCTTCTTTAACATTAAACTCTGCCAGGCTGCAAAAGGGTTCAGGAATGGTTTGAGGAACATGAGAGAGTGTTCACTTGGCCTCCAATTTCCCCAAATCTCAGTCCAATCATAAATACCCTGTGTAAGCTGGAAGCTGGTGATGGGGACAATTCCTTGCTCAAGGGGACATCTGGGCCTTGACGGTCAGAGCTGTTTTAGTGGCACAAGGGAAGGTTACTCAATATCAGGCAGATGGCTGCTCAGTGTAAATACCACCCTTCAGTACTGTTACATAAAAAATTAAAATAAATCATAATTGTACATACACAGGAACAATATTGGAAGGAATATGCAGTTACGTGTCTGCTCACAAGTTCAACAGAGTGAGCTCTCTAGCACAAAATGGAAAAGTGTCCCAAAATCTTTCAGGAGAAAAAGGAGGAATATATCGTTTTAAGACTTCACACAAACTCAGAGGGAGTCTTAAAAGGTAGTCAATTCACTCCTAAAGAGTTGTTTCAAATGTGAAATATTCACTAAACCTTACAGACCACTGTTTCCATGAATAAAGGCAAGAAGGATTAAGTTAAAGGTTATCCTGATGCTGCAGTTCATTGTCCTTCCAGTCCTCATCAGCGGTCCAGTTTTTAGTACCGGGACACTGTGGGCTGGTTATTTTTGCTTCTTCTAGTGACACATGAATGTCACACTGTTTCAAGAAAGCAAGATGTTGCCAAATTTATCATCAGTCATCATCCCATCCTTCACCAGACTGCACAGAAATCTGCCCTTTGAAGCTCAGCCATTGGCTGAGTTTAACCCAAGATCACTGCGTGGCAGAGCAGGCTGGTGAATAGCTGTGACTGACAGACATATAAACCAGGACCAAAAACAACCGCAAGCGTTCACACAACTAAACGCCCAGGTGCGCTCTCTGTGTCCCAGGTCAATCTGAGAAGTGTGGAGGAAATCCCCTCACAATGCAGGCGGTTTGTGCACAAAGTACATTAACACAAGCAGGACATTCAGTGTGATCTTCTGAGAGGAAGCTATGAAGACTTGAAACAATATAAGAAATAAAATCAAACAAAAAGGAAAAAAATATCAAATCATTAAAATAAAGAAAAGAGAGAGAGAGAGAGAGGAGAGAGAGAGAGAGACAGATTCTTCAGGAAGCTGAAGGACAGAAATGATTAATCAGAAAATCAGACATGAAGCAACGCAAGAAGTTTCTGTATCAAGCAGCGTGTCATATAGATACCGCATAACATATACCCTTTTCACACACACACACACACACACTGGCTGCCTTTGTGGCTTAGTTTTGCAGGTGTGTGTGCGCGTACAATAACCAACAACTGAAATATTTTAGGCGTGTGCATTTATGCTCAAAGCTGTGGACTACTGAGAGCCAGCGTGTGTGTGTGTGTGTGTGTGTGTGTGTGTGTGTGTGTCGCCAAGCCTTTGTATCTAAGGCAGCTCGTTGTTTGATTGTTGAGAGACAGAGGAACCCAGCAAGGAAGATGTTGAGATCTTTGTCATATGAGAAAAGAGTGTGTCAGCACCACACATGAATATCCTGAGGCCAAAGGTTGAGAGGCGGATTAAGTGCTTTATTAATTGACTGACTGTATTCCAGCATTGCCTCTAGAAAAAAAAGCCAGATTTTCTTCAGCTCCTTTACTGACCCAGTCTGATGGGACAGCCATCTTCTCTTTAAACAGCTGGTTTAAAACACACTAGTGGTGTGTTTGCCATAAGAGGCAGGTTAGTAGGTTCAGTGCCATACACAACTGTGTCCTTTATGCCAAATGACGGCTGTCTTCTGTGCATCTGATGCTCACTTATCTGGCATATCAGCTCCAAGCTTCATTTACATGCTATTGAAACACTTGCACTAAAGAAAGCCTGAAAACTCACAGAACAGGAGAGTCCCATAAATAGACAAAACAAAAACTAATTTGTTACTTTATTGGCTTATTAGATCAGGAGTAATAATTAACACAGTCAGGATAAACCTTGTAACAATTTTTCATGATCACTTTTCAGTAGATTAGCAGTGGCCTAGTGTTTAGGGACTAGGCCACAGGTTCAGAAGGTTGATCCTGGACCAGTAGGTTACCCTGAGGTGTCTTGAGCAATGTACCTGCACCTTGGGTGCTGGATATGGGTGCCCACTGCTGTACTGTGAAACGCAGAGAAGTATTTTTGTTCTGGTTCACTTTGTGTTCATCTTTCACAATGACAAGAAGTCACTTTCACCAACACCTGCGATCCAAAAAGACATTAAGGCACACACACTACACACACACACACATGTATAAAGAGTTAAATGTTGCGCAGGCTTCAGACAGCTGTGTCTGACACTGGCTGTTCTTTTCTCTGCTGTGTTGATCTTTGCGCAGACGCCTGCCAAATTGGGGTCAGCTGCAGGTCGGCCTGAGTGTCAAACGGAATATCTTGATTTGGTATGGACAGGGGGCGAAAAGGAGCTAGGAGGAGGAGATTTCGACAGTCTGAACCACACCAAAAGACAGACAGACAAAGACAGACACACACACACACACACACAGACACAGAAATGTCTCCTGGATATTTTACAGTTGACTATAAATACCACATGACTGAGAGAAATGAAAGGAGTTATTGTTTGATGTCAATAATAGAAAGTTTGTGTTGGAGCAACAGCACAATTCTGCTGAAGGTAAAATGATGCAATAAGAAGGCCAGAAAGTGAAGATGAGAGGCGAGAGAAAATTTTGAAACCTGGCTTCAGCTTTGGAAGTGTGTGTGTGTTTTTTTTATATGTTGCATTTAATACACCAGGGCATTGAGAAAATGTGGATACACTGGTTTGATGGTGATCTAGCTCTGATTTAACAGAATTGAAAGACCCTGTAACATTTCTCCTCCACTGTATTCTCAAACACAGTGTCTAGTGGACACCAGGGATGCTATTTGTAGTGTTTTTGTGGTCAAAGGTCGAGCACTGAAACAGGAAAAAGACTGAGCAAGCTGGTCCAGCATGTCGTCAGCGTTTCAACATCCAGCATGAATATTTTCTTTACACACAGCACACCCATAGACAGCTCTCTGGTTGTCATGCTGGTTTTCTCTTAACAACAAGACAAGGCTGTCTAAACATGCTCAGAGTGTCCATATCCATCACAACATCATTCGTGTGTTCAGCAGTACACACCTGTGTAAGAACAGACGCCTTAGGACTCGTACGTTCCGGTATTTTTGCTCACTTGGAAAACTGAGTGGTCAGAAACAGGAAGTGTTGAGTTCTGTTTAATTGTCTGATGATCAACTCCTGATCTGAAGGCCTAGTTGACTTGAAGCTCAAGCATAGTTGGCTTATGCAGCATGAACAACAAATCAGTAGGACAAAAGGAAGTCCACACTCTGAGAAGAGAACAAAAAGAAAGATTCACACGGAGAGCTATTTTGCTCAAGCTCACAGACACACATGGACCTGAACAAGGGCAAAACCTCACCATCACCAGGCTAAATTTAATACAATTTGTGGAGAACAGCCCAGCATTTCTCAACAGAGATGCTAAAGGCTTATGCAAGAACATCTGCAGTCAAAGACTTCCAGTATGAGATCACAATGTTTTAGATTAAGTGGACTAAGTGGATTAAGTTTTTAATTTATGGGTGTGGCTGAGTTTTTGTCCTTTTATTATTTTTTTAAATAACTTGGTGTACAAGCAAAAATAGAAAATAAATGTTGAGCACTGTGGCACTCTTGAGAGAAGATCGCTGTCCAGCTTGTGATATCCTCATATGACATGCTGCAGCTACAAGCCTATGTTAGTGTGTGTGTGTGCATATAGTATGTGAGTAATAATGTGTGTGTATATAATAAGGTTGGGATAGGATTTGCAACAGCCTGAGTAAGTGTGTGATGACTATGTGGTGGACAAAGATAGCAAGTGTAAGGTGTGTGTGTGTTCAAAAAGCACCCTGTGCTTTGTTTCAGCACAGCTTACAAAACACCTTATGAGACCTGGGGTCAAAGCAGAGAGAAAGTGGAAAGGTAAGAGTAACCATATACACACACACACACACACACACACACACACACTTGTTTTTATACATTATCAGGACCCATTTCGTGTTTCGCCTTCAGGAATAGCGAGCTTCTGGGTGTGTAGAAAATGGTCCTCTGGCATTTCTTGCACTTATTTAATACACTTTTTCATTGACAACTTTCTTCATTGATTATCAACAATAAAAAATGTTCTGTTCCACCTTCAATGGGGCAGTGAGAGATATGAGACATGGTGTTTTGGCAACCGTTCATTTTCCCAGCCAGCAACCTGGTGGGTAACTGGCGATGCTGGGCATATTCCAGCTCTCTGACGAGAGCAGAGAAGTCTACTCCGGAGACCAATGACCCACCAGGAAAAGGGTTGCAAATCAGAATAACTCTATGAGGTCTGGGTGAACAAATGGGGACCTATAAAAATAATAAAAGTTAGAAACAGAATAAAAGTTTACATTCTAGTACTCCAATTATTCAGCCCAGTCCCAGAGAGCCAGGATTCCTATCAGTTAAACCTGCACTCTCTACTTTAAATCACAGATTAAGACTCTGCACGCACACACACTGCACACACACACACACCTCCACCAAGGCATGAAATCAAAGGTTCAGGCAAAAAGCCCTTGGGCAAAAGGCCTTGTTCTTAGTGACATGGGGGAAAAAAAAAAGCCTTGGGCAAAATAACCTGGACAAAGAAAGCAAAGCCAGCGTGAGAGAGTGTCGTTTCTTCTGACGTCTCTATAGAAGCACAGGGAACACGGTCAGAGGATGCTGTCAAATGTTTGGAAAGAGCTGTGGGTGTTGGAACCAACAGCGCATGAAATGAAAAAGGCACGTTTTCAGCCTCTGCTTTTGACTGTTTTACTTCTGCAATACTCTCCCCATTCCAGCCTTCTTATGGGGTAAGGACAGTTGTACTGGGTAATGAGGCATCTAAAGGGCTCATCTTTAAAAACACCTACCTAACAACAACCCCCACCACACACACACAGAGGAAATTCAAACGGATTATTTTAATAAAAGGAACCAGAGACTAGAAAGTAACAAATACTTCATTATTGTACTGTAAATAATATTTTCAGATATCTTTGAGTTTTTACTTCTCTGTCGACAATAAACTCTTCCTCCTTACATTTCCTAAGACAGAAGGATGGTAGACTAAGGAGAATATGCATAGATTGTCCAAGACTGGAGAACTGGAAGGGCAAGGTGCAGTTAGTGTAAGCTTCACTTGTTGCAACGTGGACTAGTGGTTGAGGACCAGGCTGAGTTGGAAAGCTGTGGGTTCAATTCAGACCAGTGTTTTGCCTGAGAGTGCCATGATAAAGTGCTGTCATCAATACTCACAGGTGCTAGATGTAGCTGCCTGCTGCCTGATGTGTGGGATTAAATGCGGAAGCTGTTTTGATGTAGTTCATAATAGCTGTACACAATGACAAATAAAATGCTTTCCACAAAAGAAGTCTTTCAAATCCTGTTTTTATTGTACTTTGATTTAGAAGTAAAGATGTGAGCAATATCACCACCTTTGGGGGGTAAGAAAAAAATTCCACCCTGAAGTGAGCACAAATGATCCATGGGGTTTCTACTGTCCCTCAGTGTTGTAACTAGATTAACGCACAACAGGCTCATCTGCAGAGTGTCAGGTTTTGTTGGCCTCTGGTTGAGAAGAGGTAGTAGTAGGTGGAAAAGGCAAAAGATGATTGAGCAACTTTTGGGATTCATGCGTGTCAGGACCACGCGTCATTGATAGAAGCTGCCTTTCAGCAGAGCTGCAGGACTTAAAGTCTAATAATGAGGCTCTTTGTGTTTTCCAGCCTGTCTTGTTTTCATTGCGTCTCTGTGTCAGTTTCTCTGAACATCACCGCTGTTTCCTCCTCCTGGTGAAGCCTGACATCATCCAAATAAAGCAGCTGATTCGGAGATAAGGATCTGTCCCAAAATAGCTAGATGAAAACCAAGGGCACAGTGTTGTTCTGTAACCTTCAGCTTGCACACTGCTGTGAGGGCAGCCCCTAAGCTATCAGCTCACTGCTCTGTCATGAATAGAACCAGCTGGACTACCCAGGCTTGAAGGAGAGATGGTTGAGAGAGAAAGGGAGCAGAAGACAGGATCTACGGAAGAGAAAAGATATGGGCCTGATAAAGCCCGAAAACTTAAAGAAGAGGAAAAACATGTGAGGAGAGACAGGATGAAGAGTCAGGAAGAAGAGCAAGAAAGACAAAAAGAAGAGCAGAATACAACAAAGTGGTGGCAGAGAGCGAGAGAATAACAGGGGAAGGAGAATGACTTGGTGTTAAGAGTGTTTTGAAAAAGAAGGAAAGAAGTGAAGAAAAGAGAGGAGAGAGGCTGATAACAGTACAGTCTGAGGCAGACAGAGAGAAACTTCAGTAAAGTCAGGAAAAAAGAAGAAAGAGAGAGAGAATGGGATACAGTGAAAAAAGACAGAATAGAAAGGAAGAAGGGCTGTGCTGATCCTGTCAGCTTGAGGAGATACAGAAGATAACAGGTGTAAAGGCATGTGTCTAACCTGGTTTGTAAAGAGAGAGAGGAGAGAGAGAGAGAGAGAGAGAGAGAGAGAGAGAGAGAGAGAGAGAGAGAGAGTTAATGAGGCTCAGAGCTGGTGTTGAGCAGCTGGTTTCTTGCTGCTTTAACAGTGATAATAATGAGGAGGCAGCCGAGTCCTGCTGCGCATCCCCAGCCCGTCTTAGCGCAGTCGGATTAAACCATTACCGCACGTGGGTGGGAGGCATCTTCACTCATGTGCATTGCTCTGCCTTTATCACAGATTATACATTATAAGCTCTTTAAACGTACAGGACGTCTAGCAGAAATTCACACACTCATCAGAATAAAACCCCACTGTAATTGAGAAGGCATGTAAAATCTCCAGGCTCTGCTCCACAAAGGGAGGTGAGGTGGTTTCTTCCCTTCTCCCCTGAGGTTCGGAGTGAACCCGCTGAACCACGGACTGGTGTGTGCCTTTATTGCAGTGATGTAACTCTGTTATCCTGACCACAGTATCCTCGTCTTTCTGTTCACTCTTTTGCCAGTCACTACAACCGTTTCGCTCTATGTGGAGAGAGAGAGAGAGACAGACAGACAGACAGACAGAGAGCGCGAATGCCTCTGAGAGCTAATTTCTCCTTTCCAATGTGAGAAATGGGCGTAAATCTTCGTCTTCGTCACACTTAAACTTAGTGTTTCCAAAGCGGAAAAACACACACATTTAAAAAACACAAATTGGGAAAGAGATCCACCTGTTGCCTGTTACTGGAACACAACCACTTACTGCCTCTATCACAACCAAGCTTTATTATAATTGTGATCCTATAACTGCCATCATCTTGCTGCATACTGTGATCGCAATGTGACTCAGATATTAAAAACATCAATAACATGACCAAGGCAACAAATGAAATAGGAAATATGTAAAATATGGGCTTTTTAAAGTGATCTCCATGAATCAATGTCAAGGTAAAAAAATAACTGGACTTTACAAACAGGTTTTGTAAATACCTATATTCAGCTATGTAATATGGACAGTGGAGCTGGAGGTTTCAGAGTTAAAGATGCTGAGATTTGCGTTGGGAGTGACAAAGAAGAAGAGGATTTAAAATGAGTACATTAGAGGGACAGCTCAGATTGGAGACAAAGTAAGAGAAACAAGATTTTCATTGGGTGTGACCAGGATGGAGAGGATTAGAAATGAGTATAATAGAGGGACAGCTGAGGTTAGACGAGATGCAAGACTGCGTTGGTTTGGACATGTCCAGAGGAGAGATGAGGGGTATATTGGGAGAAGGACGTTGAAGATGGAGCGGCTTGGCAAGAGAAGTAGAGGAAGGACAAAGAGGAGGTTTATGGATGTGGTGAAAGAGGACATGAAGGCAGCTGGTGTGAAAGGGGAAGAGGACCAGAAGACAGAGATAGATGATCCGCTGTGGCGACTCTCTAATTGGGAGCAACCGAAAGAAAAGAAAGTGAAAATGAAAACCCTTGTCATTGTGAAACGCAGCACAGCACAACGAAATTAAGCCTCTGCGTTTCACCCATACACACACGTGCAGCAGGGAGGCAGCTATTGAAAGCGCCCGGGAGCAGTTATGGGGACGGTACCTTGCTCAAGGGTACCACAGGGCATTCTACTGGTGAGGGAATTGAACCCACAATCTTCCATTCCAGGGCAACTCCCTAACCACTAGGCCACCGCTGCCAGACAAAAATACCTTCATTCATCAAAAGTCCCAGAATCACTGAACAGGGTCACAAACACTGATTAGTCAGAAGCTCATTTGCATATTATATATATATATAGCCTTCTGCCATATCAGAACCGCAGAGGCCAATATTGCAACAGTGATTAACAGACATTGTGCCGCCCTACTACTGTTTACCACTGCAATATTGATTTAACACGGTTCCATTGCTGATTAATCCTTCCATCCATCCATTAGCTGAGCTGCTTATCCTAGCCTGGGTCATGAGGGGTGCTGGTGTAGCGCTCATGGTGCGAAAGACAGAAAGACCAGGGACAGGTGGCTGGCCACTTCAACCACCCCACACCCCATACAGACACATTCACTAAAAGAGCCACGTTCAATGTTCTTACTTGCGTCTTCAGGTTCATAAGATCTGCTTTCACACCCGTATCGTTTTGCATTTCGCCAGTTGGTCCAGTTTATGAGCGTAGGTCAGAACACAATAGGTGGTAAACTCTGGTGAGAAAGTACCCCAAACCAACCTGAACCAAGTTCTCCAAGAGCCTTGCCCTTTCCATTCACATTATCAGTGGGAAATAGATTTAAGCATGTCGACAGACTCAAAGAATCCAGTGCATTGGGTCACGGTTTTCAAAGCATCTCGTTTTCAAGCTGTACTGTTTTTCTAAAGCGATAAATGCAAATGTCGTCATACATATTCACCAGTCCCAAGATCTACCATGTGCTTCCAATGTAAACTGGTGAGGAGCTGTAATCATTTTCTAGAACAAAAAACCAGGAAAGCATTTAAGAGGAAAAAGAACAAAATTGTGGTCCGTTTAGAAATAATGACATGTGAAACCTGGACTGAGCCCATACTGATATACAGTTCCCTGCTTGTTTTTAATATATTTCTGTGAATGTCTTTAAAACTGTATGTAACTGTACAACTTACATCTGCTGATAAGAAAATGTCTCACAACTACTCACACTCTGTCTATTCGGAGATCCATCAAACACGAAAAATCCCTTCTTGCCCTTACTCTCCCTTCTAAAAGGTCCGATTTAGGTTTTAACCTCTTGCCTGTTCAAAGTAACACAGCAATACCGAAGAAAAGGTCATTTTATTACAGTATTAGGATTTTTTGCGAGTTGTACTCCCATGTTTGTAGCCCAGGGAAAGGAAACTCAGCCACAGACTAAGTTAAGTGAAAGTGACTGCCATCATGAACACACAGCACAGCACTCATTGGACCACAATAAATCGTATCCTTTAAATTTTAATCAAGGGACCACCAGCGTGGCAGTGGACAGCCAGTGTCCAGGTGATGGGGACGGTACCTTGCTCAAGGGAACCACAACGCAACTTACTGGACTGGGATTCCCTAACCACCAGATCAATGCTGGGTTGTCTGTTTAATCCTGCTTCTCTCCAGCATTAGTACCACCTGAGCGCCCAAAGCTTTTACCCCAGGTAGTTCCCGGGACACTTTCCATGCTTTCTGTCAAAGTGAATTTCAACTAAATAAAGTTTTTATTTGTAGTTCTTCACACATTTTGAGCAGCATCATGTTAACACAGTGGAGGAATGATGTTTAAAGCCCTTCCCTATAAGCTAACAGTTTATAGGTGTGTGTGTGTGTGTGTGTGTGTGTGTGTGTGTGTATGCTAGAGACAGAGTGTACTGGCCTAGTAGAGCATTATTGCTTAAGTACCCTGCTGTTCAGCACTTTCACACCTATCCAATTACAGGCAGAAGCACGAAGGCGTGGATGAGTTGAGACGTGTGTGTGTGTGTGTGTGTGTGTGTGTGTGTGTGTGTGTGGAGGATGCATGGTTGCTTTATATATTTAGGTCACACCTATAGCAAGGTCTACACCATCAGCTGAGTACCCAGTGGGCCGACCAGCCTTCACAGCCAGCTGTAAAGCTTTTTTTCCCCCCCTCCTTGGGCGTAAAATGACCGATTCCGTCAGAAACTTGGCTGACGACTGATTTCCGAACAGAAATGTCTGCTAGAAGAACTTGGAGAGAAAGTGGGAGGGCACAGGTGTGAAAGAACACCAAACATACTTTGCAAGCGTTTTTCCTAAGCTTTCATTTATCCCTCGTTTATGAATCAGAGGGAGAAGATTTCCTTCGGTCCTGGCAATAGTGACCTCTGACACGTCTGCATGTAGGTGATGAAACAGTAAAAGTAAAGGTGGGACTGGGGTTGCAGATGTTCAAATTCTTCTCCTTAATCAGGTGGAGGAGTCTGGAATAATAAAACAAGTTGTGCTTTCTAGGCTAATTTCAAAACCTTTTTGAATGAACATGCAGAGTGGGTGTATGTGTGTGTGTCGACTGTGTGTAGCTTCTTTGGTAAGACCCTTTAATAAAAAATAAATAAATAAATAAATAAAAACTGTTCGGCTCGCTGCCCAGTCCTACTCAAAAAGGCAAAGGGAGAGAAGAAAGAAGAGTTGAAAAGAAGAGTAAAAGAAAAGAGGAGTGTGTGGAGACCCTGACAGGCTCACAACCATACAATACACAGCCCACAGCGACGACAGAATTCATCAGGCACAGAACCCTCGGACCCTGGCTGCAAGAAAAGTGTGTGTGTGTGTGTGTGTGTGTGTGTGTGTGTGTGTGTGTGTGTTTTCATAACTTTGTCAAAACAAAACTAAAAAAAGACTTAGGCCTTATTACATAGACACTTAATGCGAACAGAATGCATTCGAATAAAGAACAGAGAAACGTGTTTAAAAATGAATAAAAGCTTGAAATCAGAGCGCTCCTCTTTTAAAAAAAGCACTTTAGACATTTCTACAAAACTCTTCCTGAAATGTTTCAGAATTACAGGATTATTCAGGGTAATACATAAAAGAATAAACCTGAACCTAAATCAGGGCTGTAATTCTGACAGTTTAATACTTTTTTTCGAGTTGAGCTCAGACGCTGTAGTTGACGGTGCAGAGAGACGGCGACAAAGTGAAAGTGAAAGTGACAACCCTCGTCGTTGCGAGGTCACAGCACAGCAAGCGTGAACCACAATGAAATTGGACCTCTGCTTTTAACCCATGCACACAAACACCGTGCAGCAGTGGGCAGCTATTGAAAGTGCCCAGGGAGCAGTGACGGGGACAGTACCTTGCTCAGGGGTACCTCAGGCTGCCCAGTCATCAAAAATGTCTTTTTTAAAAATCGGAAAAGAACTAAAGAGTAATTTATTATACATTAAACTTGCAGCTCACTCTTGCAGTACATTTTATGAATTTATGGGAATAATCATCTAGAATATAATCTTTGAGTCTTAACTTTATTGCTTATTACGTTTTACTCCAGAAAAGTGAAAGTGACCACAATGAAACTCTGCTTTTCTCCCTTACACATTGTGCAGCACTTAAAGGGCCCGGGGAGCAGTGATGGGGATGGTAATTTGCTCAAAGGTACTTCAGGGCAGCCTACTGATATGGGATTTGAACCCATGACCTTATAATCCTGGGGCCTTGTCCATGACTGCTAGGCCACCGCTGCCCCAAGTTATCATTTTGAAGACAATATTTTTACATATATACACACTTTGAGGGGCAGCAGCGGCCTAGCGGTTGGGGACCAGACCCCAGGGTCAGAAGATCTTGGGTTCAATCCCAGATTAGTAGGTTACCCCTGAAGTACCCTTGAACAAGGTACCGTCCCCATCGTCACTCCTTGGGGCACTGTGCGTTTGTGTTAAATGCAGAGACTGTGCTGCATGAAACAAACCTGCCTGTGTGTGACTCTGTGAGACGTGTCATGGGCAATTTGAGCCATGATTTAGCTCCTTTTACTCGTCCTGCAAACTGGGCATCAGAATAGTTGCTTAGAGCTTCGCCTGATGAGATCATGGAAAGGAATTCCCTTTGACTTCTCTGTTTAGAAAGGCCAAGGGGAAGATGGAGTGAGAAATAACAGAGGGGTGACTCAAAAGAACGATAATAGTTACAATGGTTATTCAAGCAGACTTTAAGAGCAGCCGGTCAGTAATGAATAACAAGTAAGGACAGATATTAACATAACTGTGAGGGGTGATTAGTTCCTGTTGGAAGTAGGCAAAAAAAATAGAGGTTAGAATTCACGTTGCCAAACTCCAGCCTAGTGGGTTCCACTGGGGAGCGTAGTGGAAAAGGATCCTTATCTAAACTTTACACCAAAACGAAGCGCAGTTATGCAGAGGACTAACAGTGTAAAACACGCTAACGATCATCTTTCGGCTGCTCCCGTTTAGGGGTCGCCACAGCGGATCATATATTCCCATTTCTTCCGGTCCTCTGCATCTTCCCCCTTCAATCCTCTCTCACCACATCCACATCCTCCTCCCAATATAATCCTCGTCTCTCCTCTGCACATGTCCAAACCAACGCAACCTTGCTTCTCTAACTTTGTCTCCAAAACATCTAACCTGAGCCGTCCCTCTAATATACTCGTTTCTAATCCTGCCCATCCTCGTCACACCCAATGAAAAATCTCAGAAAGCCTAACCCTAACCCTAAAAAACACACTAATGATACCCCCTTGAAATGAAGCACTTCTCCTGCAGGGTAGTTGGTTTCAGTCTGGGGGAATGTTACCCCAGGCTGTTTTGGAGGGAGCCAACACTAGAAAGGTATATGAAAGAATCATGCGTTGGTCTCTTGTGGTAAACGTATACTAAAGGCTAGACTCTATCAGCTTGATACTCCTTTAACCCGGCGTGCTGCTGCTTCCTCAGCTGTGGAGACTCTACGCCTTAACAGCCGCTGCTGACCGTGTCTCTGACAATGACATATTTTTAAATTCGAGTGCCTGACTGTTTAAGATGTGTGTATGAGTGTATAGGGTGTAAGAGGAAAATGACTCAGGATCATTCTGGCTCAGCTCACCAAATGTTCACATCTGAGGTGGAATGGACCAATTCTGTGGCAGTTTGTTCACTCCGGGACAGAATGAAAATCCAAATTTTCTCTGGCCAATGGTGTAGGAGCTACACTGGCTTAAAATTTTATGAGATTTTTATTTTTTTCCCGTAAAGAATGCTTTTTTGTCTGCCTTTTATGATCCCTGTATCTTGGAAACTGTTACACCTAGGAACCTGAAAAAAAAAAAAATAGTGAAATATAGCAAAAGTCTTTGGTTTGCAGCATGTCCCCACCTTAAGATAAAAATTCCAAACATCTTTTCCTTTTCCTATTCAAAGGCCGTTTCTCGGACTTGCTCAACTGCTATTTTTCTCCATTTGACCAAGAAATGGGATTTTTTTGTTTGTTTTATTCATCTTCAAATTGTTTTTCTTTTCCCTTCAGATTTCATTTATCCTGCAGGGCAACCGTGTCCGTGATCACTCAGTGACCTCCTTTGAACTACATAATGCATTATTTTAAAGAAGTGAATTTAGGCCTGAGATAAACAAGTAAATCTGAATCTAAAGAAATGTAATATTTTATAATATTGCATATAATATGTAAAATGATCTCCCATTTTATATTCATCTTTTGATCTAAAACCCAAATGTATTCAGTGCAGAGCAAAACTGCATGAACTGGCCTCCCTGTCCCAGTACTTTTGGAGGGGACTGGATGTGCTCGGTCTCTCGGACCACAGTGGTGCCTTCAGGCAAGCTTCCTTCTGAGCTCCCAGAAAAGCAAACAGGCAATTTCTTTAATGTTATCAGCATGATGAAATGAAAAAGAAAGCCGATTTGTAGCGTATAAAGAGGCCAATGGATCTGATTTGCAAATCGGTCTAATCCAATTCAGACTCTTCTCACATTTCAGCGTGCGATGATCAGGCTTTGAGAATCAAATTATGTAGCTGCAGGCTTACAGTGTAGGTTTAATGTTCCAGGTCCAGATCATTTTTCAGCTCGTCTGTGTCAATTCCGGGGTTCTAATCTCAACCCTAAGAAAAGCCACAAAAGTGATCTCCAAACAGCGACATACGAGAAACCTCAACAGGTCTGTCAGGATCATGACATATTAGTCAATGAAATAAGCAATTAACATGATGAACCACTCAAATGTCCGCTTCTATTTGTTATAGAATGACAATTATATGTTATTTCCTTTAACTGAACATTTTTTTTTCCCTAAAAATGACCCTACTGGTGACAGACTCAAGTCAAGCTCAAATAAACAAACACCACAAGCTGCTGCCGTCCTAATGTGTTTAATACAAATGTAAGACCTGACAGCTGACTCAGTCGATGCTTTATCAGCATTTATTTACACGCATTTGCTTCAGCCAGATGAATTATAATACACCCAAGTGATATTCTGTTCATGGACAAACAGGCACCCGAAGCATTCTGTTCATTCTGTAGGATGTAAAAAAAGACTGTGAACACTAACAACTGTGAAGTGTATAATGGTCAGCTTAAACAAAGTCCGCTTAGTTATTACTGCAGTCAGGCAAGTATGTATGTAACAGATATTATATTTACAGCACTGTGCAAAAGTTTTAGGCAGGTGTGGAAAAATGCTGTAAATAAAGAATGCTTTCAGAAATGGAAGTGTTCATCATTTATTTTCATCACTCAACAAAATCCAGTGAATGAACAGAAGAGAAATCTAAATCAAATCAATATTTGGTGTGACCACCCTTTGCCTTCAAAACAGCATCAGTTCTTCTAGGTACACTTGCACACAGTTTTTGAAGGAACTCGGCTGGTCGGTTGTTCCAAACATGACTGTGTTTCAACCTCCGTGTGACATTGATGATCATCAGCACCTGTTTGGTAAAATTGGTTGATCATACATCGACTATAATCCTACAGAATCCCTGACTTTGTGCAAGTGTGCCTAGAAGAACTGATGCTGGTCTGAAGGCAAAAGGTAGAAACACCAAATATTGATTTGATTTAGATTTTTCTTTTGCTCGCTAACTTTGCATTTTGTAAATTGATAAAAATAAACATACATCATTTATATTTCTGAAAGCATTCTGTTAACAGCATTTTTTCACACCTGCGTAAAACTTTTGCACAGTACTGTATATGCACACTTTTTTTTTTTTTTTACTAAATATAAGTACTTTATTACACATTGGGAAGGTGACAACTTGGATGTGCTTCCTCCAAGTCATGTAACGCAACTAGTTTGAAATTAATCTGTTTCATGGCCCCTTATGTAACATCACTGAACAGGTGGGATCCCACCTATTTATTGAGACTGAATTGTGGCCTCTTGCCCTTGAATCTAAATGACATGTTGTGTGGATACAGCAGTGCCTGCCTCTGTACTGTATCCTCAGAGCCCATACTCGGAACAGAGGGGTTAACGAATCCCTGGAGCCCCAAGAAATTCAGCCTGGAACTCTTAATCCCTTCTGAGCCGACGCCACCACATCTATAAACCATGATTCTATCTGTGGCACTTAGCCTTAATTCTTATACACCAATGGAAATTTTGAACGTATACGAATGTATTCTGAATTGACAAAGAGTCAATTCAGTGATGAGAACAAGTGACGAGTGAAAGTGAAAGTGACTGTGAGGTCACTGTGAAACGTAGCCCACGATAAACCACAACGAAGTGCAACCTCTGCATTTAACCCAATAAACATAGTGTAGGAGGGGGCAGCTATGCGCAGCGCCAGGGGAGCACTGATGGGGACGGTACCTTGCTCAACTGTACCTCAAGGTAACCTACTGGTTTGGGATTCAAACCCACTGGCTTCCGATCCTGGGGCCTAGTGATAAAGGTGGAGAGGGTAAAGCAGGGGGTGCTGGTGGGAAGGGAGAGCAGGACGGGATGGAAATAGTGAAGGTGAGAGGGCGTCTGCAACTTAATCTCCGACCACTTCTCTTTCAAGCACGAGCGATTCTTGGAAACGGAGAGCTTGGTAAGCAGGCCTGGCACTGCGACTGTGTTTTCCACCACGACGTAAGGCCTACAGTCAGCAAAAGGCACGAGCAGATCAACTTTGCATCCTGTATGCAATCATTACAATGGAACTTTCCACTGACCTTGGCGACGTATATGCCTATACGCCTAGGCATAAAGCACTAATGCATACACAGCCAGTATGGTGCGAGTGTGTCCCTGACAGGACAGGAAATTGCACCTAGGACCTTGGCATTGCTTTTGAATGGCCTCCTCTTACTGCTTTAGTTAAGAGCTAACCAGAGCACCTCATAAAGGCACCGTGCTCATGTCGGCTGCTCCGGTTAAACATGAATTCAAAGCCCCTTTTGACTTAATATGGGGACGTAAATCCGAGCTTTAGAGGGATATACTTTAAAGCAGGTTAATGAGTGTCCACCCAGCCCTGCTACAGGCCAGATGCACAACAAGAATCATTGCTTACATTTTCGGGAAGAAAATGCAAATCAGAAATGTGGATTGTGTGGCTTGATCTAAGTAGGTACTTACTGTTACTAATGTCAATGCGTACAAGAGTCGATACACTTTTTTCAAGCTAATAAATATACAGATTACAGTACAGTAGACAAATAGGCCTATAATTGATTTATGGAATCAATATTAATTGGCTGTAATTTAAAAATGTACAGTAATTAAATTGTCACGTTACCTTGTGTGTAGTATTTCTATTTCAGCACAGCTGAGGAAATATTATGAAATTATATTTAATTTAATTAGTCATTGTGAAATGCAGCACAGCACAACTCAATGAAATTCAACCTTCAACCAGGGTCAAAGGTGCTCAAAGGGTACCTCAGGGCAACCTATTGGTGAGGGAATCGAACCCACAATCTACCGATCTGGGGCAACTCCCTAACCACTAGGCCACCGCTGCCCCATGACCTCTGCATTTAACCCATGCAAACACCGTGCAGCAGTGGGCAGCTATGAAAGTGCCTGGGGAGCAGTGACGGGGACAGTACCTTGATCAAGGGTACCTCAGGGCAACCTACTGGTAAGGGGTTTGAACCCACAATCTTCCAATCCTGTGGCCAACTCCCTAACCACTAGGCCACCGCTGCCCCAGCAACAGATGTGTTAATAATAATAATTAAAAAAAAATGGAGACAATTGGAAAAAAAAAAAATGGAAAAAAAAACAACCAAACATCATAATATACAATTATTCTTATACATATAAGAATTGTATATTATATATATATATATATACACACACACACACACACACACATACACACACACACATATACACATATACACACATACACACACACACACACACACACATATACACATATACACACATACACACACACACTATATATGCTACCACTGGCCCATTTCCCATATCCAATAACCCAGGTGGAAAAGAACATTTTGATAAAAACAGCCTACATAAAGTAAAGGACAGGCACAAACCCACATGCAATAGTCCGATTTCCCAACCTTTACGTACAGAGTACAGAATATCTGTCGCTTGCTGAGTGGGAATGTACAGCACCCTCATGGTCTTTAACAGCGCCACAACAGGAATCTCTACAATGACTAACATATTTCTCTGAAGTGTGTTTAGAGCTCTCTCTTAAGAAGATCCACGCAAGTGTCATGTGTCCAGAGAAGTCCTGAATGATATTACATCATTAAAAGAAGATATCCACCATTTAGCAAAAAATAAACCCATTCTGCCATGTCTGCGTGAAACACTGTATGTCCGCACGTTTATGAAGGCCTCCGATACGAACACTTGCAGCGGTAAACTAGGGATCAGGGATGAGGCCCAGGAAAGGAAGGTCATGGGTTTGAATCCCAGACCAGTAGGTTTCTCCGAAGTTTGAACAAAACATTTGGCAAAAGAAAATATCATCTTTTTTATTGATTGCAATAGAAATACTGGTAGAAAATGAAAAATATATATAATAATAATAAAAATAAAATACTACTACTGCTATTTCTCACAGTTAAATCAATGACAGGATCCGAGTCTGACTGTAATGGTTCTTGAAATTTTGAAAAAAATAATGCAAACCTTGTGACACGTCCAATCAAGGCATCCTAAAGGATAACAGAAGGCCAAAGCAACCCAGGCCAGCAGCAGAAACAAGAGAGCTGCAGCGAGTGGGCCTTGCTGGGATGTGTGTCCAAAGGGGACGTAACTAACACTTGAAACTACTGACTGAGCCAGCAATGAGTCAACAATGAGCCAAACACAGAGCGGTCGCAAGATACTCAATCCACGTGGAAAAACGAGAGCTTAATTCTTTAGGATAGCCGGCCTCTCTCCAAGGTGCTGAAACCGCACCCTCAGGATAGTTTCAGCACCAACACTGAGAACAGTCATCCTGCCTCCGAGGCCAGGTGAAGCTGGAACCAGGCCCAGTTGGCTTCTGATCAGGACGCCGAGCTGCAGCTACTCAACTCTCCATCAGGCCGGACGCGAGAGGCGACCGAAAATGATGCCAAATTGGACTGCATTAACATTTTGCCCAGTTTTTTCCTTCTTTTGCAAAAATCACATTTTTGACATTTTATTTTTATTTTCTGATTGGCTTCTAAAGTGAATTTATGTGTAGGTTATTGGTTGGTGATGTTATATATGTGATATTTTATATATTTATTAAATATAACACTTTGTAAAGCTCTTACTGCACTTACTTACATTAAAATGCCAAATAATGGAAAATTAAATTACATTCTATCAAGGTGGGCAGTATAAGTGGTGATTAAGTGACCAGTGTCAGTTAGGGGTGTTTCAGCTCATACTTAGAACCTAAGCTGGAAAATCAGCCTAAAGTCAACTTGACAGAAAATCTATTGCATCTGCAGCAGCTGAGCCTCTTACTGGAGATGTAAGGGCCAACAACTAGAGCTAAACCAGACCTGGTACCTTTTCGATGCTCCGACCAAGGCTATTTAACAGTTACTATGCCGACCACCACCTGATCAAGCCACACTTAAAGCAATCATTGGTCCTACTTTTAACTTCAGACAAAAATCAGACACTATAATCTGCAGTCTTTTAAAACGTTTCCTTCAGATTTGTTAACTATAAATACATTTATACTTTTAGGCGTTTCTTTCCTCTGTAGCGCACACTGGATGAACTCGGTAATGTGAAAAAAAAGTGAAAGTGAAACCCTCATCATTGCGAGGTCACAGCACAGCACACAGTGAACCACAACATAATTGGACCTCTGCATTTAACCCATACACACAAACACCGTGCAGCAGTGGACAGCTATGAACGCGCCCGGGGAGCAGTGACAGGGACGGTACCTTGCTCAAGGGTACCTCAGGGCAACCTACTGGTAAGGGATTTGAACCCCCAATCTTCCGATCCTGTGGCCAAACTCCCGAACCACTAGGCCACCGCTGCCCCACAATATAACGTGCTATATAAATAAACTTGCTGCTTCACACTCATATACTCTTTTTACACTTCTTTATCCTCTGCCATCCTTCTGGTGACCGGCCCCGAAACTACTGCCAGCTTTTTCTTTTCATGCATGGCTGTGCCTCTATGGACATCGGAAGTCACAAGGCGCATGGTCCACTGAACATCAAACACAGCAGACAGTGGATTCACACCATCTGGCTGTGACCAAGGGTGTGTTTACATTCTTGGGGTGGAAACCGAGGCAAAAAGCTGTGAAACCGAGAACTCAAAAGGTTAATACGCAGCAAATGCAGGCCTGGGGCATGCAGATGCTCATACACACTTGTGTTACTATTTTGTCAGTTTTTCCTGAAAGCAGTTGTAACAGACACTGAGAGGAGCACACAGATTCATCTGGCATTGCATTTGGAAAGCCTATGTTATTACAAGAACCTTTCAGGACCCAACCTGCCTTGGAAGCTCATGGGTTCGAATCCCAGACCCGTGGGTTGCCCTGAGGTAGCCCTGAGCAAAAAAACGTCCCCATCACTGCTCCCCGGGTGCCGGATATGGCTGCTCACTGCTGCACAGTGTGAAAAGCAGGAGGTTGAATTTCTTTGTGGTTCACAGTGTGCTGTGCCTTGTTGCACAATGACAAATAGTCACTTTCACTTCACAATACATTCAAGAAAAATTATTTTTATTGATGCCGGGGTCGGGACAAAAGGTGTGAAGCCTAAGTAGACTTTTTAAAGGCATTAGTGACTTATACTGACATTAAGTGGAAAGGTTTCTAAAAAAAAAATTAAAATAAAAAAAAAATAAAAAAATCAAAGCGGTAAACACTAAATGATCTGAGTTCAAGTCTGAACTGATTTTTCAACAGAATTCAGAGAATAAAAATTCAATGCATGTTATTTCCTTTTTCTTCTTCTTCTTATTTTGAACTAAGGTTTGCCAAGCTGTACACTAATCGGTAATGCTGTTAAATGTTTATTTTTAGGACCCAGATCAGGGAGAACCAGATTTTCCTCTTTGTTGATGTAAAACTTTGATGTGGCATATAAATGTTGCTGAAGTTTTAAAATGTATTGTTCAGTCCCCGATCCTTGGAAACGTAGCCGCAAAACAGCCCAAAAGCACTGTGTAAAATCTTAAGCCACACCTTTCATTTCTCCATATTTTGCTCAGAGCCAAACTTTCTCTAGGAATAATTGAGAGAATGTTTTTGGTTCTCACTTTCAGCCCACCCCCTGTACTTGAGCAGTTTCAGAGAAAGAAGCAGTGTGGGATCATCTCCACCGAACAAAATGCAGCTATGGCAGCAATGGAACGTCCTTCAGGAAGCCCGGAGAACTATTCCTGAAGACCCTTCTAGGAGAGTTCAGGCTGTGTTGAAGAGTGACGGTGTTCGTACCAAACATGGACTTTAAAGCCGGTTAGAATTCTACACTCTCTCTGTTAGAACTGGATTTACATGAACGCTTGTACGTCTTCCAACAAAATAAAAAGAAATGCCTGGACTTTTGCACGACATAGGTCTGCTTTCAGAATAAGGCACCAAACAGGGCACCTAAGGAAACACGTCACTGATCAGTTTGAAAGGTACCGTAACAACAGTCGGTTTATTTATACGGGCTCATTCTGAAAGCTGAAAAATGAAAAGGCGTTATATTCTAAAGCGGTAAATATGAATTCAGTCCCATGAACACCGCATGTCCTTGTCTGTACCATCATTCTGATACAGAGCAGTGCGGTGTGGGAAATGTTGATGAAAAACATATTTTGCTGTTACTTTTTTCTCCTTACCTGCTCTTAACTACGGGTTCCATGTAAATGTATCAATTTAAATGGCGCACAATGTATTTTTCTGAAGCGTTCGATGATATTTTTGCCGACTCCAGTGACATGGTTAGGAGGAGATGCTGGCTGGGTGTCAATAGGGCGAAATGCCCCACCCCACCGCTCGGGACCAGAATATCAAGACTTGTGTGCTGGACTAACCTTTGGCACTGATTTAGGGCGACTTAATACCCCTAGACGTCTTCTGCGCTGTGCTGCTGTGATTTCTAAACTTCCGAGGGCTTAGCAGAGACTTGGGAGAGGTCAAGGGCAGAGGGCCGAGCACAGCACGGTCAATGATTGACAGAAGGCCGCGATTAGCTGGGACCAAGAACTAGATCGGGTGGTCATGAGTAACGTCTTTGTGCTGTTTATTATTGATGAAGTCAGATTAGGCCCACCTTGCATAACAACCTAAAGTGGATTTAAAGATCACAAAGAATGTGAATAATCGTTCGGAGAGCTGGCAGCGGAGGGAAGGGTCTGGTGACAGTGGCGTTAACGTTAGGAGATGTTGTGCCGGAAGAAGGGAGTATTCTAGTATGATCAAACGAATACTTCCATGTGTCCTTTAGGTTGGTCATGTCCACTAGGGGGCAGTGCTGATGTTTCTGAAAACATGGTGATGGTAGATGGATGTGTTAAGAAAAAGGCAAAAGCAAGCGTGGTAGACAGCAGGGGGTCTATGGGTGATTAAACACCTGATCTCTTCTCCAAAAAATTCATGAATTGTAGAAATGTTGTGTCTGCGTTGTTCTGTTGGCTACACCCTCTCCATGATTTCTGATGGTTTCAGAGAACGGGCTCAAAAAGAGACCAAACGAACAGACATAAAGCTCCATCTGCACCCTGATCCCAATTTAACGAGGCTCATGAATGACTTAATACAGAGGCAATGCTACAATCACTGGTAGATGATGAATTCATTTTGATCATATCTTCACTATGGTTTCTAAAAGTATCCAGATGTTCAGATCCAAGGGTGAGAAATGGGATGATATATCATAATTAATGACTTTGTGTTTAAGTCTGCGCCGTGGCCTCATGGAGAGTTCGCAACCACAGAGCTGTCGCTCTAAACTCAGGAAAATGAGGACACTGAACAGTGACTTCCCAAATCCAAGGCTGAAATGTCCATGGGTGAGACGCTGAAACGCACCAGGTATCCAGCCCACAGCTCCTGAAATGTCTTCACTACCAGTGTGTGCAAGATGGGTTAAATGCAGTGTATGTGCCAGCCCAGGACTTTCATTCAAAACAGCATCATCATCATCATCATCATCATTATCATTATTGGATGTACCTACTAAAATACTGCATACAAAGCATCTGCTTTAGTGCTTTTGGATCAAATTTGGCCCTACTGGTGCTTTCTGATCCATTTCACTTCCCCAAACCCCCAAAAAGCAAAATATCGAGGAAAGATACCGCGCACTGAGTATCGTGATGTTTCATTGTTTCCATATCGGTTCAGCCCTTCATCCAGACAAACGGTCCAACTCAGACCCAGAACCTGGAAGATGGTCATTTTTATTGATTATGCTTTCTAATCTTCTAATACAGGCCCTTGCTGGAAAGGGATGCCTCGAATGTTCCGCTCCACCTTAAATTTAAGGTGGACCGGGAGGTTCGAGCGAGGAGATGCCACCCGAGGCCTCGGGTGCGATGAAGCAACCGATCTCACCTCGATCTTGTCCACGTTCCGGGCGCATCCCACCACCTTCATGCCGTGCTGGACCAGAGCCCGAGCCACGGCCGCTCCGATCCCCACAGACGCGCCGGTCACCAGCGCCACTCTGCCCTTCCAGCGCTCCATCCGCTCTCCGGCTCCGCTCTCCGCTCTCCGCTCCCCGGCTCTCCGCTCCCCGGCTCTCCGCTCCCCGGCTCTCCGCTCTCCGCTCTCCGCTCCCCGGCTCTCCGCTCCCCGGCTCTCCGCTCTCCGGCTCTCCGCTCCCCGGCTCTCCGCTCTCCGCTCCCCGGCTCTCCGCTCTCGGCTCTCCGCCTCTCCGCTCTCCGCTCTCCGGCGTGTCGGGCAGCGCAGGCCGCCCCGGGGAACCGCACACCCTCCGCGATCAGCTCGGCGCAGCGGCGGGGACCAGGCGGCGCGGAGGAACAGCCCGCTCGCGGCGCTCGGGATTAAATATTACACCAAAAAAAAACCAACACTCGGGTTGTCGTCTCCGCTCGCACTGATTTTCAGGACAAGTCTCCTCGGCGCTGATCGAGGCCGAGATTGTTCACCCTGACGTGCAGTATCATGTCGTGATCATCACTCCGGGTCGACACGCAAAGAAAGACACGAAGTTAAATAAACAGAAGCAAATAAGCTGCATTTATAGTCACGTTTCTACCGGGACGTTTGCAATGAAATTCTGATTGGCGTGGTGGCGCCACCTAGAGGCCGCGGCTGGGATTGAACCCAAACTCACCTTTACCTTGAGGATAGAAAGCTGGATGTTTAAATGTTTAAGTGCTAAATGTTTCATTATTTTATTTTAAAAAGTTATAAAATAATGACTGAAGCCGTTGGAAGGTGAAAAGGCTCTGTTTATCAGAACTGGTATAAACCAGCACAGATTATAATTTACTACCAGGAACCAGTGATCACACATAATGAAAAAAAGGATTTAGTTTAAACCTTTTTTTCCTTTGTATGTCAGCAAAACAAGATACACTTACAGAATAAAATAATAAAATGAATAAAATGCATTGTTTTAAGAAAGGAAAAAAAGGGGGGTTAATTATATCAGTAGTTAAATTATCACAAGTCACCAGATCTTTGGTGAACACACAGTAGGAACACTGAATAGGGTGGCGTAGTGGTTTGGGACTAGACACTGATCAGAAGGTTATGGGTTCAAGTCCCAGCCCACCAGGTTGCAGTGAGGTACCCTTGAGCAAGGTACTGTCCCCATCACTGCTCCCCCAGGGCTGGATAGGCTGCCCCTGCTGCAGAGTGTGTGGGTTAAATGCAGAGAAATAGTTTATTATGGTTCCCTGTGTGCAGTGTTTCACAATAAGCATTCACTTCATGACTTCCCCTCCAGTAGTGTTCGTTTTTAGGCAGCACCCCTGCCTGCCATTAGGGCCTGTCTCAGAGGCAAAGGCAGGCTTGCTCATTCCAAACAGATCATACACTCATCCGGCACAAACTACTTTCCTTTGGATGAAAGGTGCTCAGAAGAGCTGAAAAGATAAATGGGATTGAATTTGGAGCTGCTTAGAATTTACATGCAGGAGCAACTTAACCTCATGATCTATTAGTAAAATCTATTAGTAAAAAAAAGTTGGGATATTGTCTCACACACCAGGGAGTTCAGAGGAGTGCAAATGTAGACTGGAGCAGAAGAAAATTAAATTTGCCATCTTAACCGCTTGCCGATTTCCTAATGGTCCAGTAACGAGGGGTCTTTTGAGTTTCTATGTCATTCTTAAAACAGTAAAATAAGGTAGGGGCACTGTTGCCTCACAGCAAAGTCCTGGGCTTGATTCCCAGACGGGACAGTCTGGGTCCATGTTTTGCTCCCACTTCCTGCAGGAGCGCCGGTTGCCTCCCACCATCCAAAGACATGCACGTCAGGCTGAGTGGGGGTGCTAGATTGTCCATAGGTGTGTTTATCTGCATCTGTCCAGTGATGGACCGCTGACCTGGCCAGAGTGTTTCACCTTTCGCCCTGTGAGAGCTGGGACAGACTCCAGCAACGCAGATTAGGACAAGCGGCTCTGATGAGGGAGTGAAAATTCACTTTTTCCTTTAGGGACCATTCTGCCAAAACAACGTGCTGCAATTAACCTTCCTTCGTGAATGTATTTTAAAAAATGAATTATGTTATGTAACAATTATGAACTGTGAAATACTTTAAGGCAAAGCATTTCAACAGGAAACAAAAAAAAAAAAAAAAAAAAAAAAAAAGTCTTCTTCTGATGCATAATAATAAATATTCTTTATTATGTAAATTTTGCACATTGCGCTCAACATTACACCCAAAACCTCTTTATAAATGGATGTTTATCTTTCTGTAAAATCTTTATATTCAGATATTTTAATTTCTGTACACATTTTTTTGGTACAATTTATTTGCCACTAAAATGAAGCGTCACAGTTGGTGAAACGAACTGGGAAAACAAAGAAATGTTTAGTGAAACAATAAGACAAGACGACCAATATCTAACCCTACAGTCACAGCTCGCAAAGCTTGATTATCAATTTCACTGCGCTCTTAATAACCCAATCAATAAGTCAAAAACAAACAAACAAACAAAAACAAAAACAAACTTGGATTCAGGAAGGGGATGAAAGGGAGGGAAACATTAATAATAATAATAATAATAATAATAATTAATAATAATAATAAAAAAAAAAAAAATAGCGAGCGCGCTAAGGGAAATGAAGGTGGAAGGTGAATGCAAACAATTAGCCCCCAAACAAAATCAACTTTCCATTGAACAAGACAAAACCCCAGAATTAATTATTTTTTTTAAACCAACCAATTTGTTTCTCTTTCTTGAAAAAAGCACCACAGCAGTGGTAACCAAGTGTTTTTCCCCATCCGTGTGTCGTTCGGTGGACACTGGTCACAGGCAGCCACTCTCCTCTACACACTGGAGTGGCAGTATTTGGTGAAGCGGTCCTTCAGGTGCTGCCGATATTGGTCACGTGTGCTGTAGAAAGACTTGTTCTCCTCCACAAATGACTGGATCTCGTCCTGCGTCAGGCAGTTCTCTTCATCTGGTGATGCTTCTGCTTCATCCTGCTTGTCCACAGATTAAAAAGAGTCCGTTTTAATTGTACAGTTTTAAATTTAAATTTTCGTCTACCGTTATAAAAATGTATAGATGCATTTTGGGAAATTCAAATTTTTCAGCAAAGACTAAACACTAAAATTTTAGCTCCAAAATACAGTTTTTGTGCAGGCTGTTCAACTGACCAGCAGCTCCATGAGACTCTTGGTGGTGCTCTCTCCATGTGTGCAGGAGTCCACTGGGGTTGGCTGCCCAAGAACTTGTCCGTTGCTGACCTTCTGCTGCTGCTCGGCCCAGGGCAGCTGCAGGGTAATATTGGCGAGCGATCCACAGCAAGTTTTCGAGCATGTCGTCTCTTCTTTCTGGCAGCTTTGTGTGGACGAGGCGGAGGGTTCATGGGCGCTTTCTAAGCCAGAAGAGCCCCTCCGACTGCTCTGTGATGTGCAGCACTCTGACTTCGAACCCTTCTGAAGGAGAGAAGGGAATGGATCGAGATGAATGAACAAAAGCACTAGAAAAGTAAGTTTAAGTAAAGCCCATCAATAATGCAGTTTGAGAGTCTGCAAGATGTTACACAATTAAACACAGCGTTGTAAGGACATCTGACAAAAGGTTTACACTGTGGTGGATTCTCTTAAGCCCCTTTAAGTGTGAACACAGGTTGTATATGTAACACCAGTAAGATTCAACCAGTAATTTGCAAGGAAGAAGTCTATTCAAATTCACAGCAAACCAGTGCAAGGGCTTTAGTCTGAACATATGCTACTCATGAAACTAGAACATTTCTGGGATGCCTCCGTCACAAAAGAAACATACCCTGGGGGACTATTTTGCAAATTACTTTGAATATTTTAATACAATCCTGAATGACAAGAAGCCAGAACGTGTTGCCGTCTTCTTTGGGCTGCTCCTATCTAAAGGTCGCCACAGCAGACCACCTGTTTCCATTTCTTCTGGTCTTGTGCATCTTCCTCATTCAAACCGACCACCAAATCCATAAACCTCCTCTTTGGTCTTCATCTTCTCCTCTTTCCATCTTAAACATCCATCTCCCAATATAATCCTCATCTCTACATGTCCAAACCACTGCAATCTTGTCTCCAAAATGTCCAACCTGAACTGTCCCTATACTGTCCATCCTTGTCTCACCCAACAAAAATCTCAGCATCAGATTTCTAGAGCATAACACCAGAACATGTGAAAAGGTAGGTAATCTTTCGGTTCAGAGCAAGAACATTCTGATACTAGATTAATGTGAAATCACTAAAAGGATCATTATTGTAAGTTGTGACAATTCAGGTAAAGAGAAGAGGGGCCAATAACTGTTCGTTATAACTCACATGTTCGCTGCCACACGTGAAGCCCTTGCTCTTCCTTTTCTTCTTCTTGTTCTTGGCTTTTAAACACTCTTCAGAGTTTGCCCAGCACTCCACACAACTGTCCATGCCATCCTCCTCTTTGTCCTCAGAGCAGTGGTGACTGCATGAGTACTCACCTGCAGAGAAGTAGTGTAAATCTTTTAGAGAGCACTGTTGATTAAAACCTTTTTGTCCAACTAAAACAAGTTCATACACTAAAGGTTTATTGGTGCACTTTAAGGTTAACATCAGTTTGTTCACAAAGCTAATTATGGTGGAGGCAGTCTACGGAGAAAAACTTTCGGTACCTGTTTCATCATGGTTACATATACCCTCTGTGCATGCCACCTCTGAGCCTTCTCTGGAGCCTGTCTCACTGCCTTCCATACTAGAGGAATACCCACAGTCACTGCCATTACTATGAGATGATAGACCTACACAAATGATTTAAATCTGAGTTAATGACCCCAACATGAAAATGTTTGTTAGACACTGAGTACATAAGTTTCTGAAAATAAACAATAAATGATCATATACAAGTGTATAAAGATGCTGCAAACCTTTCGTGGCCTTGGGTGAGCCAAGGATGGAGGTGGCGGGACAACTGCAGGACGTATTCTCGATAGGAACAATTACCTCCACACTGCCTCCAGACTCTTCACTACTGCCACATGACTTACAGCCACCATTCACTGACTCTGTTGAACCCTGTGGAGGGAGACACGAGGCAGAGAGAGAATGTGCCTTTGTTCATGTGAAAATGAACACGAGAGAATGATGTGAATCCGCCCATTTTTGCCTAAAGAAAAAGCTTTTGAACAATATTTTTAGTTGATTATTTAAAATAAAGTGAGCTAAGCACACAGATGTGTATGAATGAAAAGATGAATAAGAAAAGAACAACAGAGTGGAACCTCGTCACCAACATTTCTGAACATGTACAAATCAGGTCACGATCAAAAAGTCTGCCAAATTTTCGCATCTGTTCACGACCACAATTTCTGGTTGCGAACAAAACACTGGCGGCCAGTTTCCACCAACGATTTTCCCCCCATTCTCCATCCGTATCCCATTTTCTTTTGTTTCTTGAGCGAATACAGGGCCTAACAAAGATGACGCACGTGTTCAGTCTCTCCCTGCACATCTTTCTTGGTCAGACATGCGCTCATTCGCTGTGAACTCTTTGTGCTGTATTTTGGCGTTTTTGCATTCATTTTGCAATCAATCATGGTCTCTCAGCGAATGAAAAGTGGTAGTGTTGGTGAAAAGGGTTCCAAGAAAATCTAAATCCAACTGAAGAAAGAAAATCATTGAAAAGTAGGAGCATGGCATTTGTGTTCCCGATCTTGCTGCTGAGTACAAGACGTCAACATCTACTAAACTAGTCTTTGACCCTGAAGGAGTTCTGGAAGAACCATTTTAGTGTTTAAAAAAAAAAAAAAAAAAAAAAAAAAAAAAAAAAAAAAAGTGTTGACAGCGAACGGTTTGTAAGGCTCTTACCTTAAGTTTTCCTTTAAAGTTTGTAAAATAAGACCTTTGATTTAAGTGGAAGATGTAACTGTTTCTGCCTTAAAAGAGGCTAAAAAGGGACTAGCAGGCTAAACACTTGTCAATTTGGACTTAAGCAAAATCAACTGGATATAAAATTCATAATGGTTATTTAATAAATTGATAGCAACAGAGACTAACAGTAGATGCTTAGAGCTACAGACAAAGCAAGTAACAAAATAGGGTAGGTAGAAAAAGAGAAAGATCTCAGTACCTCGTCCAGGCTTTTTTCTTTGTCTGCCTCACCCTCTTGTTCAGACATGTCAAAGCCACACTTGTTTTTGCGTCTGTTTTTTCGTTTCTGCCGCTTCTTCTCCTGCTTAAGCTCTTTCGCACGCTCTTCCTCCGACAGCTCCTCACAGAGCTGCTCCAATCGACTGATACCCTGCACTTTCTCCACCGCCATCTATATTGACACAAAAACAGTCTTTTTCCAGTGACAACCTCTGTTTCAAAAGGAAGAACCTTTAGACACCAAGCACTCCTTTTCCTGTATGCTTCCAAAGTCATAAACCACCTGAGAATCTCATAAGCTCAAAGTACCTCAAAGCTTTTGCGTAGTGCATCGATGCCGAGGTAGAAGAGTATCTGCCAAGTCTGCTCTTCAGCCCGCAGTTTCTGCCAGATACGGTGCAGCCGCTCATACAAGTGAATCCCCAGACACGTCAGTACCTCCTCCTGAGCTATATCTATAGTCTTAGCGTGTCTTTCTCTGCGCCTGCACACAACCACAACCATTCTGTCTGTAAAACAGTACTGACTGACCCTTTGGGTATGATTTACTGTTTCATAATCAAGTAAAGCTACATGTATTAGCTGTAAACTGTAAAACAGAACCAATTAGCCAACAGAGACTTCATTACACCCAAGATCTAAACAGATTACAAATACTTCACATTTAATAACTTCAAAAACACAAGTACAGCTAATATTAGCACAGCTGACTCACTCATAGCCACCAGCGAACTCAGGCTCTGCCCGGCCCAGTAGGTGAGCAATGAAGTCAGTCTCGCAGCAGACGTGGATGTGGCGTTCATGTGGGCAGCAACGAAGACCTTCATACAGAGCTGCACAGTAGCCCTTCTCCTTACTGCAGTCCAGTTCACCCACCAAGATGTTGTAGGCCCTAAGCACCTTGTTCTTACAGTCAGTGCAGAACCTGACAACCACAACATACGACCATAAAACAGCAAATAATTTCAAGGAAAACCAAACATTAGGACAGTCAAAGGTGTCAGGCATGAAGCTATTGGACCACAATGCATTGTGTCATCACAGTACCCCATTCCCTGCATTTATTCCATTCACACAGTTCCGAAGCGAGCAGCCATATCCAGAGTAACATCTCTCTGCAAGGAGCTACTTTTAACCACATGGTGTTTGCACTCAAAGTTTACCTGTGTTTTCTCAGGTATGTCTCCAGAGTCTCCAGCAGACAAGCACTGTCGATCAGAACCACTTCGTCCCGGCACTCCTGAGACATCAGTTCCCATACATCCATCCAACTCCCACTGAAATACACGACCCATTTACATGGTAAGCAAACAATCGCCACAGGTACCAAACTACCAATCACTCAGATACTGCACAAACTAAACAGGTAAAGAAAAATGTCATTTAACTGTAGATGTGCACATCTATTAATTTGGGTATTCAAGGTACAGTAAATCAACCATGACAAGGAAAGGAATTTTTTTCTTTGCTATTGTCCATTGTCTCTGTGCAGTCCCTCACTTATGTCTGAACTTTGTCTGACTTAATACAAAAATAGGTTAGACATGTGCTGGAGCTAGACATTTATATATAAAATTAAATTACTAGAAAGAGGTCTTTTCAGATGAGCTGATTCAGTGATCCATCAATAAACAAAAAATGTAACCAAAATTTTCCAAAACACAAAGACACATTCTCCCAATTCCTTTTGGATGGATATTAAACTAAAAAGAAACAGAGCTGACAAGTTGCTGCATAGCGCCAGGATTGTAACTAACCACACAGAGTGGTCTACAATGTCAAGGACTTGATTATTCAGAAAATATTAAAAACTCCCCTTTAACAATGACTGTGGATACTGGCCCTGGGAGGACATCAGAATATTTGTGTACCCGTACATTCCCCTAAAGTACATACAAAACCAATTCATACAGCTCTCTCTAACAGCTCTGAACCAATGACAACAGAGTTATTTCCTTACGTAGGGTACTGAGAGGTATAGAACATAACTTATCCCTAAGGCAACAGTTTTCTCTTTCATAAACTGCTTCATTCTCACCTATTAGGGTTGGGTAGAACAGGCTGCTTACCTGTAGGGGGACTGAAAACACCCAAAGTGAAACTGGAAGGTACATCTGACTGCCTTGCTCTTTGCTGCTTCAACACACTCTTTCACTAACCCTTTCGTTGCACTCGCCTCTCTACAGCATGACATTCAGATCAACTCCTCAGTACAAACATTACTTGGAATTTCAGATGGGGCAGGCAAAGGGAACCATTTTAAATATGATTAAATAAATTTAAATCTGATTGAAAACATACAAAATGGAAAAACTGAAGAACATGGTGCAATTTAACACTAAACTTTAAACTTACCCTAAAGGCTTGGGCTTGTGCGTGTCTAAAGAATGCAACTGACAGCGTTTGTTCTTTTTGCTTTTCGGAATGGCTTCAATAACGTCATTCAACTTTGAGCTGTAAAGAGGGGGGAATCAATACATTAGAAACCACAAACTGATAAACTCGCTAATAACACACTTCTGTGTGCACACTTCTCACAGAATTTGGCATTAGAATTTGAAAACATCCGTTAAAAATCTTATCGATGCCCATGAAAGTTGCTCAGCCTAACTCTTACCCGTGGACATAGAAGAGCGTGTAGAGTTTGCGGGGATCTGCAAGACAGGCCCTGGTGACGGACAGCACACCGGCTGAACCCACGGTCAGCGGTTCCAGGGCGAAGTATCCTGAATCTGTGAGCTGTGAGAAGAGACGCTCCACGCTGCGCCTACAGCCCACACACGGCACCAGCTGTGAAAGCGCACTGAACACCTCGCGTGACATCACCATCAGCGCCATGTTCAGGTCCTGCTGCTTCAGCATGCTGTGGTGCTGCCAACAGCAACAACAACAAAAAAAAAAAACACTCAGGATTGTAGTCCGCTTCTGAAAGTCCAGGTCATAAGGCACTCAGACAGACTTGACACTGTAAAACTGAAAGAGTGAATTTGCACAGTTGCTGCACATTAATGATTGCATGCAATGTTGACTATAAAGTGAAAGGGATGTTTTGGTCACTGAGCGTTACACCACAAATGCTTCCTTTGCATTAAACCCTTCCAGGAGCAGTGCCGAGGACAGTTCCTCGCTCAAGGGCAACTGTTCTGAACTCACAACCATGACAGGGCCTAACTACTAATCCACCACTGTCTCACTACACATGCTGGCACTACCAGCCTGCTTGCACAATGGACCTTACCTCAATAAACAGCTTCATCTGTGAACTGTTGATCTGATGACTGTCAAAGTCCAGTACACTGTCAGGAAACTCCATCACCATCTAGAGGGAAGAAACAAGACCTGAATGTATAAACCCTGCATGAAAATCACGACACACAGGCCAATTAGCTCCATTCACAGCCAGCACTGCAGACTTGCAGGATTTTTTACGAGGTCTTGGGATCTGGCCAGCTAGGCTCGACCCCTAGGCGTGCAATGAACCCAGAAACGTGTGGCTTTTCCCTTCCTCTCACCGTGAGCGTGTCGTCGATGTACAGGGGGATCTGGCGTGCGAGGAAAAGGTAGTCCTCCTCTCCGTCCCTGCACACAGCTACCAGGCGCGCCATGTCTGTCTCCCAGCTCGGGGTCCTGCGAACAAGACGGGTTGAAGCCTCCTTACCAAGTCTTCTCCTCTTGGGCGACCAATCACCCACCTTTCGTTCAGCAAGAACACGTTAAAAGCCTGGGGTGGCCTAAGACTGAGGATTAATGGGAGCACTCGGCGAAAGAGGCTTAGCCACCTAAAGACTAGCGTTAGCCGCGGGTAACGCCCAGAAGCAGCTCGTTAAAGTTCCCTTAAAACCAACACTATAGTCACACGACACTGGAGTCAGAGTTGAGCAAAAAAAGAGAGAATAAAATGTGCTATTTGTTTTTTATGAGACGTCGTTTGCACCTCAGTGTCATTAAAGAGCTCGTTAGCCAGCTTCCATTATCACGGCTAACACATTCTCCCATGTATTTAAAAACAAAATAAAAGTCCCGATGCGTTTAGAGATAAATGTACCCTCTTTTACGCCCGACTGGCCGTTTTTTGTGCATTTGCGAACAAACTGTGTGCTTTTATTGCATTATAAGCGTCCTCGGCTCAGTTTCTCTGACAGTTAGCTAGCATGCTAACAGCCCGTCACGGTCATAATGTAAACCGTTTAGCTGGAAGGTCATTTGGGGAGAAGTGTGCAAATTTAAGGAAGAAAACCGACCACAATTGTTGAGCAAAACAGCTAATTTGTTGAATTTTAGCATACGGGCGAACTCGTGCTAAACTAGCTGCTAAGGTCGCTAGCTACACCCAGCAGGGCTAGCAAGCTAAGTCGAAACACAGATATGAGGAAGGTTTGGACTCGACTGAGGAAAAACAGGAATCTAAAACGCGAGGAAAGACACAGGGGGCTGGAAAACGGCTCAAAATGAGCCGAGACATTAAACTGGACTCTCTCTCAGTCCGATGATCAGTTAACACCGCTAACGACCCAAAGACCGGCAATGAAACACCGCGCACACGGCAGAAAAGATCACAAAACACGCACTCCCTCCACAGCCCCGCTCACCTGCCACAGAATCTTTCGCCGGCTCGAATAAAAACAAACAAGTGCGACACCGAGGCGGATGTATCTCCGCCGAAATTTCTCGTAACCTTTAAACTCGAAGACGTCAGAAGAGGCGCTGGAGCGGCTGCTGCGTCCCAACCCACGCACTACCGCACTAGATAGCACGCAGAAACTAGTGCGCAGCCGCTGGAAACGCGTTCGAAAGCCTAGTAGGTGAAGTGCGCAAGTGTGTGGATTGGGATGGAGCCTACTGAACTTGTGCTAATACATTTTTTAAATTTAATGTGAAATTTAAAAAAGCACACCTGTTCTGGCTGGACTTTTGTTGATGCACACAAACACGACCTGTAAGCTAAACCTTTAAGTGTGAAGGATGTCATTTCCATTTAAATTTAACTGTTATTTTCTTATTCATTTGGTCACAAGATTCATACCCGGATCATTTGGCAGATTTATATATTTAATCGCTCCTTTGTTGCAGGAAAAACGTTCGATCGCATTCAGCCAAGAGAGCATCAGTGGGACTGTGAGATACTGATGCTGCGAGCTCCGTTCTGGATCACAGACTCGTTCCCAACTCGTTATAAATGGAGCTCCATTGGCAGTTAGTAATTTCTGCATAAGGTTCATTGATATCTACTAAGCGGCCTCCTCGTAGCCATCAAAAGCAGGCAGAATTCACTTTAAATAAAGGTTTTAATTCAACTTGGTCACAAAGTCATCAATACACAAACAGGTTATTTTTCTTTAATGCAGAACATTTTGGTTGTGTTATCCTCATCAGGTAATGTGCAACAATAAAGCAAAGCCATTCACCAAAACTTAACAGTAATGTTGTTGACATGTAAAATGAATATAGTCACACTGTTTGTGAACATGTACAACAACAAAACCCCAACGCCAAAAAAGTCACTGCTTTTCACGGTGTCTACAAAGGCATTGGTAAAACCGGTCATTAGATTGGCAAGCAGGAAAAACAACAACTGATTCCTGTTCACAGACTGAATGAGACACAGCGCCTCCATTCTTTTCCTTAAGCTTCCGTCTGTTTTTGAAGTCCCAGCTGGATTCCAGGAGGATGACACAAGAGAAGTGTTTGACACCACTTTGGTGAAAAGCAATGCAATATCCATCATACCCAAGCAAGAAAGAAAAAACAAGGACTGGGCCACAGTCCATATACAGAATGACAAGTTGGCCATCCGACGAGAAACTGGCTCTGTGCATGTCTGGCATGCATGCAACGCAAGCCAGAGTCCCAGGCTTCCCAGCAGAAGGTTCCGGACCACCTTCATCCAGTCTTTGACCAAAGTTCTTGTTCGAATTAGATAGAGGCCAACCTGAACTCCAGCCATGTAAATGGCAACATAACCCACTACAGAGAATATTCCCTCTTTGTTGGCTTGTACAAAATTATTACGTTCACCGTTCTGGATGATAAAAGATTTCAGATCTGTCGTCTCCAGCACAACCTGGTAAACTCCACTTATCAGCAATGCCACAAGCCAGGAGCTGTTGATGGGAAATATAATGAGAAGAGCAGACGCCACCACCCTTACTATGGCTAGAGTGAAGAAGAAGTTCCAGTGAACACCATACTCAGTCACATGTTCATGATACCCTGTTGACTTCACGCTTGCCAATCTTGCCAAGCCAAGGAGCACCAGGGGCCAAACCGAGAGCACCTGTTTAACCAAATGACTGAATTTGGAGCCCTGAACCTTCTTCCCTCTAGCCTCTGGACAAACCAGAGCATTGGCAATGACATAGGCACCCACGCCAAAGTCCATGACCCCTGTCCCATAGGTCTCTGTCTTTGCATAACGCCTGGGGAACACGCTGAAGTCCACAGCCAAGATGCTGATGGCTGTCTTCACGTTGACCAACACCCGGAAAGCAGTCACAAAGGGGACATGGTTGGACTCCACATGGCTGTCCAGAAAGTTGCTCACCGAAGTGGAAATGGAGCCACGATAGAAGGGATTTTTGTTGTTCTGATATACGAGGAACAGAACACAGAAGTCAATCAGAGCCACACCTATGATGACCCAGTGAAGAATGTCGCTGAGAACAGTGCACGACAGGACCAGAGGCAATATCAGGATGGTGTAATCCAGGAGGATGTGAACACCTTTGGTGAGGGGCAGAACACCTCTACTGAGACGAAACACTATCAACAGCAACCCTCTCCCGAGGAGACAGAGAGGGGCGAGGAAGCATCCCAGCGACACTTCAGCCACGGTCGTGCCGTTGAGGTTGCTGACAAATGCAACTTTCTCTTCTGACTCAGCCATTGCCTATGAAATAAAAAAGGGAGGCGTATAAAAGAACATTAATGCGTTATGACTTGACTTTTAATCAAATTAAATTCATATAACGCCCAGGCACTTTACCTGATTATAATGTGAAATAAACATGGCTAAATGACCCGAGTAGATACAGGTTTAAGTTACAGATTGAATGGCAATGGTTTGTTTTTAAATTGGGCTGAATGGACATTACTGGTCAAATCCCAAATCGCGTGTCGTTTCCTATCTAGTGCACTACTCTGCTTGTTTAACAGTGACTCGTACTTTGAATTAGTGCACTAGAACTGCAAAAGTTCATTTGGTATGTCTCCAGATGATGTATTTTAACCACATACATCATAAAAATCACATCGGTTTCACAGCGTAGGAGTCCTCAAATGAAATAAACGAAACACTAAACATACCTTTGCACTTGTGAAAAACTGAGAGACGCTTAAAATGTCATTTTTGTTTGCTAATTTCGTTAGCCGCCGGCTAACAGGCTTTGCGGAGACCTACAGTTGAAAAAGGAATAAAGCGACACACAAGCGACATTCAACGCAAACCTATTCCAAATAGCCCTGTGGCTTTTCTGATACCTGTTCGTCATTAAAAATATATTTGAATTCACTCTAAGGTGTATTCTCCGCGTGCGGGATCCTCTCCCTGTTTCCGAGGTTGTGTGCAGTACGTCACGCGGGGGGCGTGTCCTGGTGACGTTGCTGGGACACGCCGCGGTCGGGCGGTTGGTGAGCGGGTCGAGTCCTGCACTCAGGAGTTTTATCACACAGAGGAAAGCCCGAGAAACGGACGTCTTCGCGCTAATGGTGGCGTCCTGGGATTAGAACCTCTGGAAACGTGCTTTCTCAAAAGCCGTGGTGCCCGGGGTCATGGCAAACGTCAAGCAGAAACTTTTCTTCAGGAG
>CM029371.1:16668546-16673929 GCA_017165825.1 Hepsetus odoe
TATCTATTTACCCATTTATCTGTCCATCTGTCTATCTATCCATCTATTTACATATCTGTCTATCTACCCATCTATCTATCTGTCTGTCTATCTACCCTTTTATCTAGCTAGCTAGCTAGCTACTTACCCATTTATCTAGCTGTCTGTCTGTCTATCCACCCATCTGTTTACCTATCTGTCTATCTACCCTTTTATCCATCTATCTATCTATCCATCTAGCTAGCTATTTACCCATCTATCTATCTATCTGTCTGTCTGTCTGTCTAAAAGACTTATGGATACTCACTCTGCTACACTGTATTCTGAGCAGTACATTTCTTCGGAAAGGAATTTTTCAGTTTTAGTAATTTAAACTATTCTGAAGTTTTCAGTAAGTTACAAATAACAAAAAACAAACCACTTAACAACAAGGACCCCTATATTCTGGATTTATATTATAGATAGAATGTTCAGTATCTAGGACATATGTTTTTAAGATATGGCTATAAACAGGAAAGCTGTCATGATTGGTCAGTATCTTGTACTGGTGAACTGTGTACATCCCAGCAGTTCATGATTAACTGCCCTCTTGTTTCTGAAAGCCTGAGAGAAACTGCACTTGTTGTCATTCCTGTCCTGCACATGGCGAGGTGGTGCCCGGATTAGGCAGCTGTCAGTCTAATCTCTTACCGCTCACGTTGACTGTGTTTGCGTTTCAGTTTAGTGCAGCTGATTGAGTCCAGGTGCCTCTCTGTAATGTGAGAAGCATCTAGTGTGGATAAAGCAGTGGCAAATGTGGGCGATACACTGGGAGTGTGTGTCCTCTGTTTAAATCTGCCAGTCCAGTAAAATGTTCAGAACATCGCTACTTCTCACGATCTTGTTAAGTTGATATTTATTGTGTATATTAAATAAATATAACGTACATTTAATATATACATTTTATATTTAATATATATGTATGTATGCACGCACGCACCCACACAGATAGCATGCATGTTTTCCTGTAACATTCATTATTTTGTCAGTTTGTCAGCTGTATCTTTGGTCATTATTGGGATTATTACATGGAAAGTTTGTGGTGCGGCGGTGGTCTAGTGTTTAGGGACTACGCCCCAGGAATGCCAGGTCATGGGTTCAAATCCCAGACCAGTGGGTTGCTCTGAGGTACCTTTGAGCAAGGTACCATCCCTGTCACTGCTCCCCGGGAGCTGGACGTAGCTGCCCCCTGCTCTGCGTTTAACCCATTCACTGTGTGGTTTTCCTGCTTGATGGTGACGCATGAAATTGACGATTCGATTCCTTATAATGGCTTTGAAATGAGCAGCATGTTCCACATTTCTCATTAAAATGAGAAATTAATCCCAGGGGCGACTCTCTGAGACTATAATTAAAAAATTAATTAATAATCAGTTTTACCTATGTAATAGTGTCAGAAGTGTATATAATAGTAGCTGATATTTTGTGAAAAGCATTTTTATTTCCCTAATAAAGGCAATACTAGTCGTAACGTCGTCTAGTTTGTAAAGCCCACTCCCAGTAATGCATATGATGGAGAAAAAGACAGGTTAAGAAAATAGTCTTTAATACATGGAGGCTAAGGTTGGTTTTTTGTTCCGCATGCTTTTGGGTTTACCTCAGTGTGTGTGTGTGTGTTTGCTCAGTGATTACACTGGCTTGAGTTAATTCATCTGTCTGAGTGTGTAATTGGCCTAGTCTCATGCAAGGCCATGTTCTGCCCTGGGCTTGCCTCACTGCCTGTCTATAACCTCTCATTGCAGAATGAGATCAACGAGGTTTCCCCCTCCTTCATCAGTTTGATGTTTCATTCTCACATGTATCATAGTTCAAATGACTTGCCTTAAGGGTATGTGATACAAGTCTTTGCAGGTCCTCATGGATTATGGGTTTTTTATGCAATCCTTTAGACACCTGTAAACCTTGGAGGTACTTGGTGGTTGAATCTGACACAATTTTTGCAACCTGTTGTTGTCGTCCTAAGATCATACTGTGTGATAAAGGACCAATAAGCAAATATTGTAAAATATTATGATGCCGTCTTTCTCGCTACGGTAGTGAATCATGTCAGTTAAATCAAATTAAATCAATTACATGAAATCAATATGATATTTTAGCCATGCTAAAACACAAGCTAAATCTGCAGATCTTTTAGAAACACACAATGCTGCACAAATTAAACATAATTAGGTAAGTATATTGCTCAGTTCTGCTCCATGTGGTACCAAACAGAGTTGTTAGATTTACAACAAAAATTTTATTAATTTATAGGATTATTATTTTGACATTATTTTGACAGCTCTTTAAAAATGTCCACATAGTTTTGTCCCGCATGTGAAAGCTTAATCCGGGTCTGGTAGTTAATGAAACAATTCATTAAAAAAAATGTGATTATGTGATTACAGGCTCCCATTCCTTTATATATTTCTACGCTCATTTTGAAATGTGTCTTATCTACTTATTTGATCATGTATTATGTTTGATTAGCTCCTAATTGTATTTTTAAATATGCTTACATATATATGTGTGTTCTCACCCTGGGATTGCTTGCTCTGCCCATCTTTCCAGACACTTTTACACCAAAGTGCAAGTTTTGTAACAAATGCATGTGTCCTAATGCTTCAGTTCACTTCCTCAGGCAGGTACTACTGCACCCCCCCACCTGTCATACTGAAATTGTTATTGCCTATTCATGAAGACGTTGCCTACTCACTGGGAGTATTTTGTAACCAATGTTTCCAGGCCCATGTGGCTGCTTGTGGAAAGAGCTGATGTTGTTTTTGTGTCAGACTGTTGTTTGCGTTGTGCTGTATTTTGTTCATTTATTCACATCGCATTATAATCCACCAGAACTTTCCAAAAGCGTGAGATCATAGGAGGCCAGAGTCTTAGCCAAGTTGAGACTTTTTTCTTCAAAAGCTGATGAATGAACAACATTGTTGAGATTCCAAACGCTCCTAATGGATGAACGGTAGAAAAGAATTCCAGATTTCTGAAATAAAACCTTGTATATTGCCCAGCAGCTGTGAAACTGAAGAGACTGACTGCAAAAGTAGACTGAGTACCGCACACTAGTGTTGCACACTTTGTGCTATATTTAACACATGTAAGGGCACATATCCTCACTTATTCCAATTCCTTCAAGATTTATGTTCACAAGGTACCGTCCCCGTCTCGCTCCTCCCTGCGATGGGCTGGCGACCTGTCCAGGGTGAGTCCCCCGTCCTCGCCCTGTGTGCGCTGGGTTGGCCGCCAGCACTCCCCTGTGACCCTGTTTGGGACGAGCGGCAGATAATGGATGGATGGATGGTTCACACCCTCTCCGTGCAGTCCATTTATGGAGACTAGTCTCAAAAACAGCCCATTTTCACATGATATTTTTTTGTGTAGCCTTTCTCAGTCTATAGTAGCCCCTTCCTTTCACGTTAAAGGTCTAAGGAGTGTTGCGACACATGTGCAGCCTTTTGAAAGTCCCATAATACAGTACAGCCAATCAGAAGAGCGCTCATTTACATATGTCAGCCTTAAAGGCACAGTAGCAATGCCTGTTTAACTTAAAGATTCCAAATCTTCATACCAGGATGACTGATGAAAATGGAGAATGATAATTAGATTTTTGACACGCAGACATCTTGAAAGAGTTTCAAATAAAGGTGGAATAGGAATATGTTGTGCGGCCCTGTCGCAGAATTTAAAGCTGTCCAAACATTTGTGCACACCTGATTATCCACACTGTGCTTCTTTGGAAATTTGTTCTTTGCTGTAATACCGTCTTCTCTGTTGACAAAATGCCATTGTGATTTTGCCTTCAGGCACAACATCCTTCAGGATAAATGAAGTTTTTTTTATTTCTTTTTGATTCTGATTCATTATTTCAGGTACTGATGTATGAAGGTCAGTTCTGGAACATAAATGCTATTCCAACTAAAGGGCCGCTCATGTGCGGCTGCTTTGGAACAACCACTTCTATTGGTAATGCCTTGCAGTGGGCGTTATATAAGCCGTGTATAAGATCTTGGAACATCTGTGTCTACATAAGTGCATCTTAACGTTTGGGCATTTTTGGACAGATCTTGCATCCCCCTTTCTTTTAATTCTCGGGTGATGCTGGACTGTAACTCTCTTCATTACATGAAAAAAAAATGCTTGTTCGTGCAACTTGGTGGACCTTGACTTTGACTTCCTTCCATTGGGGCAGCGGTGGCCTAGTGGTTAGGGAGTTGGCCCTGCATCAGAAGATTGTGGGTTCGATTCCCTCACAAGTAGGTTGCCCTGAGGTACCCCTGAGCAAGGTATCGTCCCCGTCACTGCTCCCCAGGCGCTTTCAATAGCTGCCCACTGCTGCACGGTGTTTGTGTGCAGGGGTTAAAAGCAGAGGTCCAATTTCGTGGTGGTTCATGGTGTGCAGTGCTGTGACCTCGCAATGATAAGGGTTGTCACTTTCACTTTCAAATGACCAAAAGGCAGAACTGTAGTAAGTGGTCTGCTGTATTACAAATACAATACTGTGCAAAAGTCTTGAGTCACCCTTTTTTCTTGCTTCCAAAGAGCCAGACCTGCTTGTATTTCTTGTTTTGTTGAGGAAAAGTTTTTTTTAGACTTCCTGAAGTTTTTGCCTCTTATTTTTAGACCCTGCACCTGACCAGTTTCAGAGGATTGTTTCTGAGGCCAAACAGTGACCTACAAAGAACTCATTCATGCAGAATAAAGCCATCTAGCCTAAGGCATAAAACAGTGAGCAGTCATGTACAGATGATTAAAGATGATCAGGCCGGTAATTGGTATACTGGTGATGCTGAATGCTGAGTGTTATTCGTCTTTAATGTGCTCAGTATGCCAAATATAAGATGGGTTGAGAGAAATCAAACAGTATTTCCACACCAACATGGTGATTCCATAACAAAATCTAAAGAAATGAGACTTTTGCACAGTACTGTATGTAATGTTGCAGTTTTTTCAACAGACGATATTATGGTAGGGTTTCGTTATTTTTTCTTTTTTCTTTCTTTCTGATGCTTAATAATTTGTGTTTGTGTGCTTTGCAGGTTAATGGAGTGAAAGAACCTGCTCGTGCCCGTAAGAGGTCTCTCAATGATTCACTGGAAGGAGATGTCAAAGCTTTTTTAGTAAATGAATCTGAGCTTCACACTTATGATGACCTTACCAAAGTCAACCCTGTGACTCCGACCACAGGTACAGAGCAAAAGCAAGATCACAGTATTTAATCCATTCCCAGCACTGCTTAGTGTTGAGGAGTCAGCTATTCAGTACGTTATCCATTCTTCTTGATACATTTAGTTACATATTAGTTTCCTAAGGAGAGGGGGGAAAAAAAAAAAAAATATATATATATATATATATATATATATATATATATATATATATA
>CM029371.1:16678929-16740807 GCA_017165825.1 Hepsetus odoe
CTGAGGTACCCTTGAGCAAGGTACCGTCCCCATCACTGCTCCCCGGGCGCTTTCAATAGCTGCCCACTGCTGCACGGGTTTGAGTGTGCATGGGTTAAATGCAGAGGTCCAATTTCGTTGTGGTTCATGTGTGCTGTGCCGTGACCTCGCAATGACAAGGGTTGTCACTTTCACTTTTTTTTTTTTTACCCTACAAGTGAGGAGGACATTTTATTCAGTGTTGTTCAAAACACTCTAAGATGCTTGTTATTGTGATTGCTGCCTTTGCTTTGCTGACTCTGCCCCGTCTTCCTCCAGACATGGACATCACGTTGTCTGATGAAATATTATGCCACTGTGGCTTCCTCCTCCCAGAAGTGCCAAGACACAGTAGAGAGGATAGAGAGACGTGTGCTGGACTCCAACCCCATAATGGAGGCCTTTGGTGAGAGAAAGACTTAAGGAATTGATAAAGTGAGATGAAGCAACAGGAAAATAGTGGGGCCTGATCAATAAGGTTTTTGAGACTAATATCCATTTTAAGGTGTTAAAAATCCTGATTTTGGCCAACATCATTTTGATTTATATTTTATAGTCCAATAGTTTCCGTGAAAGATTGCTTCACTGTTTTGTGTCAGGTTTCAGGAGTCACACTTTTAAGGGGCAGCAGTGACCTAGTGGTTAGGGAGTTGGCCCCAGAAGGTCATGGGTTTGAATCCCAGACCAGTAGGTTGCCCATAGGTACCCTTGAGCAAGGTACCATCCCTGTAACTGTTCTCTGGGCTCTTTCAATAGCTGCCCCGAGCTGTATGTGTGTGGGTAAAATGCAATAATTTCGTCATGGCTCAATATATAAGAGTAGTCACTTTCACTTTTTTCACTTTTAAATTTTAAACAAACAGCAGGAACTCAATCTTGAATAATGTAAAGACTGTAGCACTGGCAATATTCTTAGTGGGCTTGATTAATATTCATTTTTTAATTTTTTCTTTTTTATTTCTTTTCTATTTCTCTTGTTTGTTGATTTATGTTGGTTTTATATTAAAGTTTTTGTTTTTCTTTTTAAAAAATTTTTTTTTTAATTACAGTATTGAAGTATTGAATTACAGTATTCTCTCGTGTTAATTTGTGTTAATGTTATATTTTAATATTACTGGAAGCATGAAACAAGTCCGATAAGACAATTTCCCCACCCATGTCGTTAGAATATCTTATGCAAAAAATCTCAAAATGTCTTCTTTGTAAAATGGAATTAGATTCTGTCATCATAGCCCTTAATGTGTTTGCAAATGCTCACATCACACCACAGATAAAAAGGTAATTAATTTTGCAGCCCTGTTGTTAACCAGCAGATATGAGCGTGGATGGTGCAGAAGTAATTGTTTGACAGATTAACGCTTAAATGCATTTCTTGGGTTGCTAACGACTCACCCAAGATACCTCATCTTCTTTGTTTTGGCACGTTCTCTCTGCCATTAGTATTTCTGTTTTTAACCTATTGAACAAATTAGTTATTTTCCAATAACACAATGTCAGAACTGCATTAAGAATAATATAATTCTCTCCTGACAGTCTCCTATATGTGTCTTTAATCTCACCATTAACGTCTAAGTTCTAATGCTTGTTATTGGTTACCCTTTTTTCTTCCTCACAGGCAATGCTTGCACGTTGCGCAACAACAACAGCAGTCGCTTCGGAAAGTACATCCAGCTCCAGCTAAACAGGTCATTCTCGTTATACCTTTAGTTTATTTACACTTTTATAGTTTTCTGTCCTGACGTCTGCGAGAACATAACCCAGGTGAAAATGATGTGTAATGGCTGGTGTGGCTCTTTATGTCCTGCAGTGATCAGTTGCTGTTGGGGGCTTCAGTGCAGACATATCTACTGGAGAAGACTAGAGTGGCCTTTCAGACTCCTAAAGAAAGGAATTTCCATATATTCTATCAGGTGATCACAAAGCCTATGCTTATGCGACACTTCAACAAAGTGCATTCTATGCTGTTAAAAAACCTAATGCATACACCAAGAGTTTTGTTTTTTTATGTTCAGTTGTGCATCTGTTTTTGCTTCATTCATATTTGTATGATTTTATGGTTTTATGATTCGTTAATTATTCTTTATTTACTTTTTACTTTGTTTGTTGGTTGTTTGTTTTGAATACATTATTGATTTTGTCTGTTGTTCAGATGATGAAAGGGGCTACAGAAAAACAGAGGCAGGAGTGGAAGATGCCATGTGATCAAAAGTTTGCTTGGTTACCAAATGGAGACCGAACTTTAGAAGGTTTACACTCATCTTTATTTCTTTTTGTGTTCTTTTTGTTAATGTCTCAAAGTTTTCGATACGGCATGATGAGTGAGTGAAGTAATTTTCCCTTTTATTTTATGTTTCCAAAGAGGACTCTCTCCAAGAGACTGTGGAGGCCATGATCAGTCTTGGCATCGATGCAGACAAACGCCGACAGATTTTCAGGGTAAGATTGTAAAGAGTGAAGATTCAGATTCTAAAAATCAGTCTTTCTTATTTATTATCAAATATATTTTATGGTTTTGCTCCTTTTCTGCCTTTTTTTTTTTTTTTTAACTCAACATGTTTTATAGATCCTAGCAGGCATTCTGCAGCTGGGAAATGTATATTTCAGCCCTGCCGCCGATCCTCAGCCTTGTGACCTTGACGAGCAGTCCAAAGGTACATATTTTCTTACAACGGGGAAAGTGCAAGAAAGATGTGAAACCCTTTTAAGTGTATTCGAGCTGTTTCACTTCAAAATGCCATGAACCAAATTCCACATAATTGCCTGTTTTGACAAAATACTTCAGATTTAAAATCAAATTTCCACTATCTAGATGTATTGGATCAGGAAAATAAGGTTTGTGGGCAAAATGACTCAGAGCTCCAGCAAGAAACTACACCTTTTTGTTTGTTATTCTTTATTACGTGCGTGTGTGTTTAGGTTTTCTTCATGAAACTGCAGCTCTGCTGCAGGTGCCTGCGGACGAGCTGCAAGAGTGCTTGACTGTGCGAACTCTGCGTGCGGGGAAACAGCACGTCCTGCTCAAGCCCTGCTCTCAGAGCGAGTGTTCCATTCGCAGAGACTGCCTCGCTAAAGTCATCTATGCACAGTAAGCTTCTCTGTTACTGTAATGCATTATAACAAGGCTGAATACTGCAGATTAAGCCATAACTGCTGAGCCATCTGCGGCTGTGGGGTTAGGCAATTAGGATCTGTTTCAAAATTGTACTCATGTTTGTAAACTTAGTATTTTAACCCTAAGACTAAGCTTGGAAGCAGGTCATTTGCGAATTCAACCTTGGTTATCGCAGTACTCGTGTTCATTGTGTTGTTTTTTTGTCTCGCAGGCTTTTTGAATGGTTGGTTGCTTTCATCAACAACAGCATGTGTGCCGACAACTCCAAATGGTGCAATTTCATTGGTATATAACCTGCTTACCTACCACCATCTGCTTTCCCAGATATATATGCTGCTACTGCCTCTGGATGCTCTATTTGTTACTAATGTAATCCATGCCTGGCACCTCTTGCAGGCCTTTTGGACGTGTACGGCTTTGAGTGCTTCCTGCTGAATAACCTGGAGCAGCTGTGCATAAACTATGCCAACGAAAAGCTGCAGCAGCACTTTGTGGCTCACTACCTGAAGGCTCAGCAGGAGGAGTATGTGGCTGAAGGTCTTGAATGGTCCTTCATCCGCTACCAAGACAACCAGGGCTGCCTGGATCTAATCGAGGGCAGCCCTGCTGGCATCATCTCCTTACTTAATGAGGTAATTACTCATTCTAGATTCAACCAAACAGGAGTGCTACATGAGGACCGCTGATGAACACATGCTGATATGTAAAAAGGACTATATCAAACTTTATTTATTTATTTGCACATTATCCTCAAGTCCACTTAGGATATTTCTGTGCTTTGTGTACACCAAGGCTGAACAATTTAGGGAAATGTTAGATTTTTCTCCCCCAGTATTTTGATTGCAGTTTAAATGTGGTTAATGTCTTTAAATTAAATTAAATTGTTTTTAATTTATTTTATTTTTTTTATCCAGACACTGTTTTTTTTTTTTTTTTTTTTTCTCACAAAAAGTAACTTTTTCAGACTTGAAGACTGAAAACTAAATGTACCAGGCTGCCAGTTCATTCTGCCTTTTGGATTTATTATTAATTAACACCCACAGTCAGACTGAATAAATGTTAAACGTAGAGAATGTAGAGAACAGAGGAGCCTCTACACTAGGGCTGGGGTCATTAGTCCAGGGAAATCAATAGTGATTGGTTTTGTTTTTAATAGTGAATTGCAGTGGCTAATTATTTTACAATATTCACTAGGAGTGCCGACTGAACAGGGCATCTGATGCTGAGCAGTTCCGGGTGCGTCTGGAAAAGGAGCTCTCTGGCAACAATAGAATGAACTGGGACAAGTTCAGCAAGCAACCGCATTTCATTGTGTCCCACTATGCGGGGAAAGTCAACTACCAGATTGAGGGCATGATGGAGAAGAATAAGGTGTGTGTGTCTGTGTGTAAGGATGAGATAACGTTATGTAAGATACTTGGCTTTTATCTCAAGCAGGCCTCTTGCTTTGGGGTAAAATTACAGTGCTTTTGAACCATTTGAGGTTTAAGATACAAAAGACTTCTTTGCTTCCTTTGCCACTCAATGATTTTACTCAGAGCATTCAGAATCTTTAAGCACAGATGCTTGCATTGTCAAAATGCACTTTAAAAGCACCATAAGGCTGCAGGATACAATAGAATATGGAAAAAAAAAATCACATTATTGAAGAGTACATTTGTGACAGAGAGAGAGTGACAGGCTCCATGTGTACCCAGTTTGTGGCTTGAATGTCTTCTGATTTGTGTGTGCATGTTTTTAGGATCCAGTCCCCCCTGAACTCCTCAACTTGCTGCAGAAGTCAGAGGATCCTCTGCTGCAGGGTCTGTTTGCAGCCTCTGACACAGAGGGAAATGGCTCCCGGGCAAAAGTCGTCACTGTGGTCTCCAAATTCAAGGTAAATCGGGAGGGAAAATCAAATGGAACAAATGCAGGCTTTATTTAGTTAACTTATTTACCTTTTTTGGACTTTTTCATTACTTTGAAACCTCATAGATTGGTTCATTCTAAGTAAAGGTTTTTATTTTTTTAAAAAGCTTTGTATTTTTCTGGTAAATTCTCTGAGGTAAATAACCGCTTGTTTAAAACTTGGTGTGCAGAACTCACTGGAAAGTTTGATGAGGATCCTGCACAGCACAACTCCGCACTACACTCGCTGCATCAAACCCAACCCTGACTGCAAGCCACTCACTTTCAAGAAGGAAGAGGTCAGTGCACCCATTCCATTTTTCTATTTTCCCCTCTATTTTGTAGAATCTTGTCGACTTGCAAATCTTCCTAAAGTAGCCCATATTTGTTTTGATTATGATTGTAATTGCATATCAATTAAAATCATTTTAATTCAGATTTTCAGATGTAAGTGCTTGAATGTGCATGAACTTATGTCTGTGAGGTGAGCAGGTTATTTAGCAAAGCTATTATTGTGTGTTTTCAGGTGATTACACAGCTAGAAGCCTGTGGTATAGTAGAGACCATTCACATCAGTGCAGCTGGTTTCCCCATCAGGTAATATTTCACACTGCCTAGCTCAGAAGGTTGCACAAAAACAGGAATATTGAATTTAGAGGTGTATTTCTGCTAGTAGTTAACTGTAACTTCATTGATCAGGTACTGAAATTAAAGCAGGCAATTGTAAGATTATGTTGAACTGTAAAAGTATGCACAGTTGGATGAATTAAGACTTCTTCATGTCAGTACATCACCAAATTGATCACTTGTACGTGAAACAACTTGATGTAAATCCATTCATGTGTGCAGGGTTCCCTATGTCAACTTCCTCCAGCGATACGGGCTGATAACCAAAACAAAACTACCAGCTCAGAATAACAAGGACGGTAAGAGGACGTTTCATAAAAAAAAAAAAAAACCTCTTTCTCTTTTTTCCACTGTTGGTTTTCTCCTACTTTCCCTTTTTCCTCGTCTCTCAGAAATGATATCCATTTGGTGACTAAAGCTGGGTCATGTGTTGTTTTTAAACAGATTGTTAGCTTTCTGATGTAAATGAGTGCAGGACTTCTAAAGATGTGCTGACATACAGTTTCTAGTAACTAGGGTGGCGGTGGTCTAGTAGGGTAGGGTACTTGCCTGTGGACCTATGGCTCAAGGTTCAAATCCCACCTCTAGCACTACCACCACTGGGTCCCTGAGCAAGACCCTTAACCCAGAGTTGCTCCAGGGGGACTGTCTCTGTAATAAGGGTGTGGAAGTTGCTCTGGATAAGAGCGTTTGCTAAATGCCGTAAATGTAAATGTAACTAACATATGCTTGCTTTAAGGCCCACCTAGGTCTTCCCATTTTACCTATTGACTAATTGTCATAAATCTTTATGGAATTAATAGTTTTAATGGCCTTTTTTTCCATTGCATGCAAAGCAGGGTCCTATCACAAGTTAAACATAATGGACATTAGTAACGCAATAAACAAACAGCATATCAATACAGTTGGTGTTAGCCTTTGAAAAATACTTTTAAAGGCCCATCAGAAATGTACTTTAATTTTTGAGTGTATTTTATTGTGTGTTATCGTGAGTTATCAGATGGTTAAGTTAATAAGTTGCACAAATTTGTACCAAAATCCACTCTAAAAATGGGGGTATGACATACACAGGGAATTAATGTGTGATTGACACTTCCGCATAGAGACCAGTGAATGTTAAAATTTCCAGGCAATTATCTTCTAAATTATTACCGAATACTTGTTTTTGGTGCTTTCCTATCAAGTAAAATACAAAGTTCTACATTTACCTGTAAAAATCTGAACGTGACATTCAACATAATCCACAAAAAAATCACTTTCATTTCACAAATTTCAATCCAGGAAATAAGTAAATACGGTAATTAAATTGATAAATGTCACCATCAATCTCACAATTGTACATTGGTCATGGCTACGTTGGCCATGGGGGGGCAGTGTATATACTGTACATTTAAAATGTAAGTATAATTCTTCTGACAGGTCCCACTTCAAAGTAGGCTTGGGTTTAATACCTCTGACTTTCTCACCCTCTAGAAACTGGAGAGGAAGCCAACCCAGGTCGTGCTGTGCAGGACATTCTGAATGCTGTCCTGAAGACTTCTTACCCTTCTGTCTTTCCTGACAACAACAATCTGATGGTGCACTGTGGAAAGACCAAAGTATTCCTCACACATGTCATGGTAATGCACTGCAAATTATTTTGCCAGATTACATTATTTTATATCTGGTGAATTTATATGGTATTTCGCATTATGAGATTTTTGTATGAATACTGAGGTGATTCAGTCCTTTTCTAGACATGTTTACTTGTTAAACAACTTGAACGTTTTCTGTTGAGATTAAAAATGGCAAAAATGATTCACATGATTAGTATCTGATCTGTATCTGATAGAAGATTTCTATTTATTTATTTTTAACTCACAAAGCATTTTTCTTTTAAAGTGACTTAAGAAAAATGAAAAGAAATGCTGTAGGCAACCATTTCTTTTAGACGACACTGTACATTTGTTTAAATAGGACAGTTATTTTGCTCGACAGCTGATGTTTACAAATGCTGTTGTTTTAAAAAAAAAAAATGAATGCAAAAATATATTTGTGTGTCTGTGTGCTGTAGTTAGAGCTGCTGGAGGAGCAAAGGTACAGAGCGCGCTCTCGGATGGCTTTTTCTATTCAGTGCTGCTGGCGCAAGTACCAGCGGCGCCAGCAAGTCATCAGGACACAGTCTGCCACCCGTATACAAGCAGGTACTGCATCCTTTCCTACAAGCTCCATTCAGACCATTCAAACATTATTGACAGACAGTCCCATTTTTTTGCCAATATGTTACAAGTGGGTTTGGAGAAAGAATGTAGACTGTCTGAGGGCCACAGTGACGGAGGAAAAGTGTGTGATGTGTATAAAGTTGACTTCTGTGATGTCCTGGTGGGCCATTGCAGTGTTGAAATACACCAGGCAGAGGAAAAAAATGTAGAATGTAAATAAGTCATGAAAACTTTCTCTTTAACATTTTTAAAAGGAGAGTCCGGTACTGCCACAGAATACGAATACATTGGTTTTCATCAGCCTCTCCAACGCTGCTCTAAGTTAAACAGGAAGTAAACATGCAGTTGGTCAGTGTTCTTTTATCGCTGACAAAATCACAATATGCTCAGGAAAGAATACGGTGGTGTAATTCAACACAATACCGATTCATATACACATGTTGACCAGTCCTATTAAGTCTGTGGTTTACTTGGGTGCCAGTCTATGCTCCAGTGCTTCTGCTCAAAAAAACTTATAGCAAAGGAAAATTATGAGGTTTTCTAAGCATCTTACAGTCTTGCTGCTGTTGTTACAATGCACATAATATATCTTGGGCCTAAAAAATATAAAGCTTATTCTAAAAAGGGTTTATTGTTTGCTTTGTTCATCACTATTTTGACTGTCATCAGATGTGTCCACGTCAGAGGTCACTTAAGGAGCCTAATGAGCTGAGTTTAGCCTCCTGTATTTAGTATTTAGATCCTGTAACAGCATGCATTTCTGCTTTTAGCCTGATTTTACAGAGATCCTCAGACAAAGCAGATGGGTAGAGTAAGAGCAGAAGGCTGAGAAAAAGAACCACATCTTCCTTTGTCCTCAGTTGGCCGGTCTTCCTGCTGAAACTGGGTTTTGTAGTTCGAGACACCAGCTTTGTGTGTCTGCACTTCATTCGGCTGAACTCACACTGACCTCTCAGGTCCCCCTTCAACAGAGCGTAGTGCTGACCTCAGCCATTTATACAATGTTTCCTTCATTGGCTGTCACTTCCAAGCTGTAGATTAAACTGTGACGTGTTTTAATCAGATCACACTTATTCATTCATGACATGCCTGTTACATAAACTGGCAAGCTGCCTTATAGTAATGAGTAAGATTGTCTAGGATATTTACTTTATTACATGTAGTAAATGCTGGAAACTTTGCATTTCTTCTTGATGTCTTGGTCAAATGTTAGGTCAAATGCTATTTTTGGAGAGAATTAGGTTGAGATTTGACACCGTCTGGCTTACTGTTAAAGGGACACTCTTGTCTGCTGTGTATCCATCACATGTTGTGAACATATGTACTGCCTCTCGTTTTCCTCAGTGGTTCGGGCCTGGCTGATGAGGAGAGAGGTGAAGAGGTGGCACAAAGCTGCTTTGGTTATCCAGACTAGGTGGAGGTCTTGGAGGGTGAGTGCTCCAGAAGATGAAAATGTGGCCTTGATTTCAGATTTTTTCATTTTGTATTTGAAATTCCACGGTTTGTCTTGCTTTCTGTGTTAACCTACTGTCCAGACTCGGCTGGATGCTCTGGCTGAGGCAGAGCTAGATGATGCTGAGGACCTGCAGGAAGAGGAGGAGTCGTTTTCTCTGCCCCCAATGGATGCCTCGCTTAAGGAGCGAGGCTCTGTGCAGCTCTCCAGCATCCCTGAGCCAGTGTCAGTCCACAGCTGGCCGCTGGGTCTGGCCTTGGCCTCTGCTCCCAATATCACAGTGGCTCTTACTGTCACTGGCTTCCAGAAGGTCATGTCCCTCATGGCCACACTGAGGGTTCCTTTCAGGCATGGAGAATACAAAGTAGAGACTAACCAGTTCGATCAGGGAGTGGCCTCGATCAGAGCACAGCCACGGGTGAGTAAATTTAGCCAGTCTGATTTTCATATTTATGGAGATTACAGATGCTCCGTCTGGTTTTGAATTTACAGTACTGTGCAAAAGTTTTAGGCAGGTGTGAAAAAATGCTGTAATCAAAGAATGCTTTCAGAAATGGAAGTGTAAATCATTTATTTTCATCACTCAACAAAATGCAGTGAATGAACAAAAGAGAAATCTAAATCAAATCAATATTTGGTGTGACCACCCTTTGCCTTCAAAACAGCATCAATTCTTCTAGGTACACTTGCACACAGTTTTTGAAGGAACTCTGCTGGTAGGTTGTTCCAAACATGACTGTGTTTCAACCTACGTGTGACATTGATGATCATCAGCACCTGTTTGGTAAAACTGGTTGATCACACACGACTATAATCCTACACAATCCCTGACTTTGTGCAAATGTACCTAGAAGAACTGATGCTGGTTTGAAGGCAAAAGGTAGTAACACCAAATATTGATTTGATTTAGATTTTTCTTTTGTTCGCTCACTTTGCATTTTGTAAATTGATAAAAATAAACAATCATTAATTATATTTCTGAAAGCGTTCTGTTAACAGCAATTTTTCACACCTGCCTAAAACCTTTGCACAGTACTGTATATGTTAATTGCAGTGTGCATTGTGATGCAGTGAATGAAAAAGGCACTGAGCCTCATTTCTCTTTAGGGCTCCGTGAAACTCCACATGAGACGGTCCCCCCTACTCTATGCAGACATGCATCCTGGACCACATACAGATGCAGTGACTGGTTTCAACCAAATCCTGCTTGAGAAAACCTAGCTGTGTTGTCCTCAGGATTCACCTCCGCACTACCAAAATAAGTTTTAGTCTAATGGAAGCACTTTCAAACGCACTAGAAAGAGTGCAAGACAAAGCATGAGAGATGATTAATGAAGCTGCCTTATTGAATGCCATTTAATGCTGCATTCAACTGTATATTGTCTGGTAACACTTCCATGCCTTTTGCAATATTAAGGCTGCAATGTAATGTAGGCTTTTATAAATATATTTATTCAGATTAGTATTTCCTGAATCAGGCTTCAATTTTTTACCTGCATGTTGACAAACTAATGTAATCGATGTGTCTTACAAAGCCTGCTTAATCAGTTAAAATGGCTAAAATGAAAATGAATTTATTTAGACATTTAGAGTTGCGGGACAGATTGAACATAATTAACTCGATCTGGGGGGAAATTCCTGCATAATGAAGATGTAGTCTGTGATTTCAGAGTGGTTGGGAAACCAATTTTTTCAGTGGTGGTGAAAGAAATGGACGTCTGAAGCTTTAATACCTCAGTTAAAGGAAATTTGTACACAAAGTGGTAAATGGCTACAAGTCATAGTTTCAGAGAGAGACCTTTGAAGTAAATACTATTAATGTCTTTCTCTAAAACTGTTGGAAAACGATTGTAAAATAATGTCTGAGGCAGTGGCAGGATATCCACTGCCTCATATCCACACTAATAGTTGATGTATATGCAGGGTGTTGTGAGGCTTTGGACATTATCAACAGCTAAACACTTGATAAAATAGATATACTTTATTTTGCCACCAGTATAAAGAAATCTGAGTCAGGTTTTTCTCGAAGTGATTCATTTAATGAGAAAGTCATTTTGAAAAATCAGTGGGATCTCCTTTATTCCACCGAAGGCTCGATTTTAAAACGGATTGTCTGATTTTGTTGAAAGTAAGGAGTAACAGATTGCCAAGTATTAGTCATATTTGATTCACTGTAACCCTGATAAGGGAGAACATGGCATTGAAGGACAGAAGGTTCTGCACTGTTTGGTACCATGTTCTTAATTAATACTCTAAGGCTCGTTGCACAGTTTGATGAACAGAAGGCTACTTCTATGGGAAAATGTAGTATTTTCATTGTAGCCTTTATGGTTCTTGCCAAACAAGACAGAAATTTGCTCCTTGTGTTTGTATTCTTTCCATTTTTACACTACTTTGAGTTGCTGCTTTTTCTTTTTTTTGACTGGAATCACAATAAGTATTTATCATCTCACGCTGCTGCTGTATTAGTATTGTGAACTCGCCTGTAGTGCTTGATGTATTATTATATGCAACACTATCTGCCTTTGTAAAAATAGAGTCGGGTTCATCTTCAGACATATCCTTTCAAGTTCCACTGTAATCTATTAAATTGCAAATGAACTGAAATGATACTCAGGGCATTCGAGTACCAAAGAAAAAGTTTGTCCGCCCAGTTACACCAAATCTTCCTTAAACGCTCTACACTTGTATTTTCTGTAGTTGCAAAAATATACCATTTGTAAACATGTAATTTGATGTAGACAGTTATGCTCATATTAAATCTGCAATTTTCAGTTGCATTTGTAAATTCTCATCATTTCAGTACAAGATTCTTCATATGCGCTTTTGCAGTTCCTCCAGCAGACAAATGCGAGAGTTTGAATACCCCCACATGAAATGCACTGTTGATTTTTCTGAGTGGAAATGATTTAAAGCATACTCTACAGGAAACTTGTTTTTTCTTTCTGTTTTACAGCAGTTTTCATTTATCATCTGGGTTTATCTTGGAAAATCTTGGAAAATAAAATGTCTTTTTTTTTGTACAGGCCTTGTTTTGAAGAGTTTTCCATTTAAAATCAACAAAACATTTCTTCTATCCAGCGTTCCTAAAGTATAACGACAGTACGTTTGTGATAAGTTTATACAGTCATTTGGAATAGAGGAAAATGCAAGTTTATTTTTAAAAATTATTGTTCAAATATGAAACACGAGTCCTCAGAGCAGCAGTAAAATCCACACTTGAAATCTTGAGCTACTACAGTTCACAACCTGATCGAACCAAAAGACAAGAACCAAAGACAAGGCTTAAACAAAGTGGTTGTGTTTTGAGTGGGCCAAACGCAATCAGACGACACCCTGTTGGACACAACGCCATCCTGCTTTCCCGTTCGAGCGCTGATCCTAGTTCAAGGTCATCACTTCAGTATAGATCTTCACTTCCTTCCTTTGCTGGTTCGATAATTTTCAAGCACTGGTCAGCGAGCTCCACAAACAGTGGCTCCTGCATTGCCTCCTTCATGGCCTTTGCTTTGTCCTCAGCAGAATCCACTGCCGTCATCAGCTGTCGGAGGTGTGGGTTCTGCAACAGACTCAGAAGGTCTTCTGATTCACCTGTACCACCATAATCAATAACGGATATATGAATTAATTATTAATTTATCTTAAATTAATTAATATAATAGTATGAGAGAAAGTGGGGTGTTTTCAGGGAGTTAGTATGATTCCATTCTCCATTTTTGTTCAAGTTAGCAGGATATTTCGCCCCCGAAAGCTTAATTAAAGCAGATTTCACACAAAACTGTAAATAATTACTGATTTTCACTTATAAGAATATATTGTTTATAATTCATGGAGATCACTGAAACCATTTTCTCTCCCCATGAGCTCTTGATTAAACTTGAATTAAAGGAAAAATAACTAGCTTAAGTTGCATCATAATACATATTTTAAATTATCATCCTCTCTTACACTGAGAAACAGGAGTTTGTTTTTTGCATATAAATATTTAAAAATTAGATGTGTGTGAATTTCTATTTATTTTCTTGATATAAGTTTTTGTTCTACCTTTAATGATAGAAGATTTTTAAAAAAATGGATCACTCAATTATTAATCATTAAAACAATCTAGAATTAATTCATTTTTCCAATCCAGCATGATTACACTGGGCTTACTGGGTACCAGTGACCTTTAATAAATGTGCAAAACTGCATTACCTAACTGCTGAAGTCTCTGCAGGGGAACTCTGTCTGACAGGCTGTCTTCATCCAGGAGGTCGTTGACTGTCCAGGGCTGTTCAGCTGAAATAACATGAATTTAAAGTGATCACCAAAACACACACATAAAATGGTCCTGTAAACTGTCCAGAAGTTGTTGGTGCTCCTTTCACATTACTTCTAAAATAAGGTTGTTTAAGACAGTAACATCCTCTACTTTTCTCACCACATCTTGAAACTGCTTTAAGTATTCGACTGAATTCAGCCACACAAGCATCTGTGAGATCAAGAACTGATATAGTCTGATTAGTTCTGGATCACAAACTCACTCCAAAGGTACAGGACGGAGCTCGGTCCCCATGGTGACCAAAGACCAGTCGTTCCCAAACTGGCCTCAAAACTCTCCAGATATTTGTTCCAACCAAACTAGCACCACGACAAAGTAAAGCAAATATGCAAGCCATCTGGGAGACGTTGATGACCAGTTTGAGAGCTTCTGTTTTCAGCCAAAGGAAATCATCCCCTCAAAGAGCAGGCGTGACTGCATTTTTCCTGCAAGGCCTCACACAATCACATCAGGTCTTCGGTTGGAGACCGAAGCTTTGGGTGTATTTGTGCTTGCATCAGCAATGGCTGCATCTTAAAGAAGTTCACTAATAAGAAAGAGGATATTCTGTAAATGCTGCTGGACCCATAAACTCACCCCAGCTCTGACAGGCTTCTGGAAGTGGATGAGGGGCGGGGGTCTCTGCGTCTTTCACTGGTTGGCATGAATCTACGCAGAAAAGACGTAACATTTGGAATTCCAGATTATTTAAGACATTCTATTAGCCCGGCTGAAAAGAACTAACTGTAAAATGTTAGAAATACGGGAAAATGAACAGAAAATGACGTACCATCATTTTTGTGCTTCTTAAAGCAACCCAAGGAACAACTACAGTCAAAAAGAAGACAAACAGTATTATTTGCTTTCAGAGACACGCAGTTGCTAGTTTGTTGCTTTGTTTTCTGGCTCACTGGATAATAAGATACACTAGGAAAGTGAAAGTGACAATCCTCGTCATTGTGAAACGCAGCACAACACAACCAAATTCAACCGTTTCACCCATACACACACGTGCAGCAGGGGGCAGCTATTGAAAGTGCCCGGGGAGCAGTGAAGGGGACGGTACCTTGCTAAAGGGTACCTCAGGGCAACCTACTGGTGAGGGATCGAACCACTAGGCCACCGCTGCGCACTGGGTGTAAGTATTAAAACATGTCCGTTAAATTACCCTGCAAAGCCTTGCAGTGATCCAAAGCCAGTGAGGCTGCTTTTTTCGGTTTACAAAGATATTTTAAGCTACATATGTTTTAAATATGGGGCATAATGACCATAAAATACTGAGGCTGGCATTTCAGGGTACATCCTGGACCTTCAAACTGCAACAGATACAAACAATAGTGTAAAACCATAAAGTGTTGTTCATTTAAAGTTCACAACACTTTATAAAGCTCCCTTCGGCGTCATTTTAAAAGAAAATGCAGTCCTTAAAGACTTTAGCAAACAACTCTGGGCCTAGAGGTCAAACGTCCAGCACGAATTGGGACTTTGCAGCAGGAATTGATTCATTGCCAGGTTTAGTTGTGTGTGTGTGTGTGTGAGAGATAACAGCCATCCAGCACAAGAGATGATCACCACTATTATAGAACAGACAGTCGCGTGCAGAAGAACCACCTCTCTCTCTTTTTTTCCCCCTAGGAAGTCATTTTGTTGCCGCAAACAACATATTTGATTTCTGTGAAACAGCCTTGTCGTCGGGCGACAGACAGCAAAGCTCCTAAAGATACAAGGTGTTCTAGACAAAGGGGCTCCAACCAAACAGCGTTCAGCACCAGCAGTAAACCAGTCACCTGGGCATCCGCCCCTGCTTCTTCCCTGATCTGTTCTGACTGAATGAGTTATTCGTAGGTCACTGTGTGGCTTAACCTACAAAAAAACAGTCCTCTGAAACAGACGGAGGTGCTGGACTGAAAATGAGAGACAAAAAGAGAACTACTGCTCAACAACACTAAAAAGACAAGACAGTCTCAGTCTTAGGAAGCAAAATCTGAGGGGATCATTTAGGAGGGGATCAAGACTTTTGCACAGGACTGTAGTGTTCATGAAGCACAAATTCATTACCTCTGCAAACTAATACCCTCTGATACCCTGCTATATCATGAAAGCCATTACAGTGCTGGATGTTATGAAGCTGTCCAGCTGCTGACACTCACTATCGGACTCTGCAGGTGGGACACCTGTACTTGGGGACGTGTTCACTGCAGACAGCGCACAGCTGCATCACTTCCAGAGACAAACCCCTTCCTAAAACACAGCAACGGAGAACAAGTGTCAAGACGGGTCATTCTGAAGCAAAAAAAAAAAAGCAACGCCAACTTCTGAAACCAATTTTCCGGTCCACCTTAAATGATGCAGCGGCTCCTTCACTATTTAAGGTGGAACGGTAAATTAGACCAGCGTGTAAAAGGTCCTTTCAACGTCAGTAGGCAGCAGAAAACTAACACCACTCGCGGGCGAGGCTTAAACAAAGCCTGGTCTGGACACTACCTTTAGAAACGGCCATGAAGTAAATAAAGTGACGTTTTTGATGAAAAAAGATACGAAAGCTCTCTTCGCTGCGTCTCCACGCCGAGAAAACGGACCCCGTGAAGGACCTCCACAACGCATTTCAAAATAAAAGTTTAACGTCGTCATAAAAAAGAGATCATTTGCAATTAATTATTGAGTAAAAAATTTATTATTTCATTTTCACACTATACACACCTCATATATACGTGATTCATTTTTATAAATATTGGCCTAGCAAGACTTTTACCTGTGTTCTGTATTTTTGAGTTTTTGTATTTGCATACTTGTGCACATTTTGTGCAATATGCTCTTTATATTTGAAATATATTTCTGTATGTGTATTCTTTCTTATTGCATTTAATTATATTTGTTCACATCGCACAATTTTAAGGAATTATATATTTCGTCATATTTTAACTTTTTAACTTGTAAATATTTTTTTTAATTCAATTTAAAGTGTGTATATAATATCATTATTAGATTTATAATAGACTTTTCACTGTTGTGTTTCATTTTCCTTGAAATTACAATTAGTTTATTATTAGACAGGGGAACATTTCACTTCGTCAAGCCGTAATAGTGACAAATAAACTTCGGAAATCAGTGTGGCTGAATTGGGACTCTGAGTGGAAAATGAAATGAAAGTTCAAAGCTCATTCAAAGTAGCCCCTTGACAAATAAAATAACTACGTGCTAGATTCCGAACGGAAGCAAGTGTGCGCTTCATCGCTCGCGGTTTGGGACAAGACCGGGGAGGAACCTGAGAGACTCTTATCTTGGCAGGTTCCTGTCGGTGTCCTTCCCCACGTGTGTTCCAGAGCCTGCCGTCTGTCTCCTTCGCCTCTCTAGAAGACGTGCAGCCATGCTGAAGTCTTTAAGCCGCGCTGTGAGCCTCGCCGCCCGCCTTTCCACCAGAACCTCCGCCGCCCGCGTCGCCGAGCCGCTGGCGAGGCCGCCTCTGAGCGCCTCCAGCTCGGCCTCCGCTCGTCCCTTCACCCGCTCCATCTGGATGCTGTGCAGCAGCAGCAGCAGCAGCGGGGTAGGATCGGGCAGCAGGCCGCAGCTCCTGACTCCCAGCAGAGTCATTCCGTCAGTGCCGTGCGGCTGCGGGGGTCTCCACACGGAGGGTAAAGTCTCCTGATTATCATCTCCGAGAGGGCGCTCCGAATCAGGGCTGCGCGGCTCTGGCACAAAAATCATAACCGTGACTATTCTGGTCGAAGCTGAGCTCATGATTATTTAACACGATTCCTTACTGACAACAAAACGTCCCTTTTATTTTTAACTTCACAGCATGTGCGTCATTTCCTCTTTCTTTGATCTTTACATCTGAAAGAATTCTAAACAAACAAGCCGAAGGTATGGGTGAATTTTTAATCGTTACAAGGAGATGAAGGGTGGGGGTCAGTTACAGACAGTTGATGTGTAAATTCATCCAGCTACGGTTTTTTAGGAACACTAGCTGTTTAACATGAACGGATCACACCTGTGCTGCTCTTCGCCAAGTAGAAGAGCCGGGCTCACCTCCACCACTCCAGTGGGCTTTTTTCTGAATCGATCGATAAGCCGATTATTTCTTTTTGTGATCACTGCATGTCAACGTCATAGAGCTCAATTCATTGAGCGGGTCGCTGTGTTCTGTCTGGATAACAGTTTAAGAAGAAGAAAGTCGTTGGCTCTATAGTCCATGTACGGGTCTAGACGTGAACCCATTGCTCCTGAAGATCCTTTGCTTCATCAAGGTGACCTTGAGCGGCTGATGAAAGCCAGGACAAGGATGACATTTGACACACCCCCCTCCCATCAGAGGCACCAGCAGTGGCCTTGTAGTTGGGGACAAGACTGCATGATCAGAAGGTCATGGGTTTGAATCCCAGACCAGTAGGTTACCCTGATGTACCCTTGAGCAAGGTACCGACCCCAACGCTGCTCCCCAGATGTTGTTGCCCCCTGCTACACTGTCGGGTTAAATGCAGAGAAGCATTTTGTTGTGTTTTACTTTCACTTTCCACTTTTATATCCTTCCTAATATTCCCAGTGGTCTGTGGTCATAAGTTGCTCTTTCGTCCTGCAGGTGACAAAGCGTTTGCGGAGTTTCTCACTGATGAAATTAAAGAGGAGAAGAAGATCCAGAAAAGCAAGACCCTCCCCAAACTGTCTGGAGGATGGGAGCTGGAACTGAATGGCACAGAAGTAAAGCTCACTCGCTCTGTCTCAGGAGAGAAGTATGTTGGTGTTTTTTTTGTTTTGTTTTTTTTTTTGCATTTGTGCTTCAGGTTCTTGTCTGGTGCAGGGGCTTTTGCTAAAATAATCGGTTGTTTTTCAGAGTGACCGTAACGTTCAACATTAACAACAGTATTCCCCCAACTCTGGAGGAGGAGACGGAGCAGGAACAGAAAAAGGAAGACACAGAGGTAAAAACCTCTCAATAGGTTTAGAAAAAAAATCTGCTTTCCGTTTAAATACTCGTTTTTAACCTGGGTTTGCGGCGGGCTTTTATTATAGATTTAGCACAGGTGTAGACTTGCTATCTCTCCAGAGAGTTTCTTTGCCTTGTGCCCATTTGAATGCTGGGATAGGCTCCAGCACTATCCACAACCCTGGTCAGGATTAGTGTTTTAGTGTTTGGATGGAATTGTAGCGATGCAGTTTTGGCTTGTTTGACGAGATCTTATTGCGTTCTTGTTTTGCAGCCTGAAATTGTCTCAACACCTAACTTTGTCATTGAAGTGACAAAACAGGGGGCAAAAAATTCCCTGGTGTTTGACTGTCATTTTCCAGAAGATGAGGTACGTTCTTTTTAAACTCGAGCGTGGTCTCATGTTTTTATAGAGGTGATCTGAAAACCTTTTTCAAACCTTTTCTATAATGCTGACCCCTCTCATGTCTCTGAGCAGATTGGACATGGTGAAGGGGAAGAGGAGAGCGATATCTTTACCATCCGGGAAGTGAGTTTTCAGCCTGAAGGAGAGGAAGACTGGAAAGAAACCAGCTATACACTCAACACGGACTCTCTGGACTGGGTAACAGCCAGGTTCAATTGAACCAACAGATCAAAACTAAGTCTTAAGCCATTCTTGGCTGAGCATACTTTTTAGATGGATTATGTGCCTGTTAGACCAACGAGAGTTATGAATAAGTGCATCACTTGTCTTAGCGATTCTTATACATTCAGTTGCTAGGCAACCTGCATTATTACTAAGCAAAAAAGCTGCTTCCATTCCTACCACTGGATTCATGTCAGCTGGTGGTACCAAATTCACCATATCCAGTCACTCACGCTGAATCTCACATTGATTAAACAATAATCTGCTAAAAGCCACTCTGAATGATGAACACAAAAGGATTTAAAAAGGGGAAAATATTCAATATGGGTGGATTCAGGAGGAACGCGCACTGTAGAAAACAGCTTTCATTGTTGATTTTCCATAGATACACTTTTGATTTAATGTAGTGCTGTAATCATTTAATATTTAATAGGCCATGCATTTAGACAGTTTTGTTGCTGCTGCAAAAGTCTGCTTGCAGTCTGTGCTGCCCATTGGCTTAAAACTCAGTGCATGGAGATGCACAAACAAGAAGGTGCAGATAGCCAGTCAGCTTTGACTGCACTGATGATAGAGGTCAGCAAAAGACTCGCCTTCAGTAAGCAGTTACTTTTGCACCACACTGGTCAGATACAGAGTTTCTTCCAGCCTATATCGTGGCTGGACTTCCATAACACTGAAAGAATTCAACTACCTGAGGCTTATTGGACACGCGGTTCTTGGGACCTTCTCGCCCCCACCTGCTAGTGTTAGAACAGTGTGAACTTCTAACCTAAGCTTAAGTATAGAATAAAGATAAGTGTAAAAGTTACTATTTTCTCACAGATATGTAACTGTGCAAAATGTGTGTCGAGTAAAACTGTCAGCCTAAGACATTATCATTTGACCATACTGTCTTTCATCCACAGGCACTGTATGACCATTTGATGGACTTCTTGGCTGACCGGGGTGTTGACAACACGTTTGCAGATGAGCTGGTTGAGCTGAGCACAGCACTAGAGCATCAAGAATACATCAAGTTCCTGGAGAACCTCAATAGCTTTATCAAGTGCCACTGAGTTTGCAGCCTCTATCTGTGGGTTTTTTTTTCCCTTCCAGCTAATTTGACGTGAGTGGAAAGGACAAAATAAACACAACAGAAAACGTTTTATACTTTATTTTATATTTTCAAATAATTTAAGCTTATGATACATTCTTTAATATGGATTTAGACACATTGTTGTAGAGACCAGGTGTTGCTTGTGCAGTTTACGGAGAGCTTTCCACCAGCAGGGCTCAGTTCTAGCTCAGGCATGAAATTTTGAGTGTTTTGATCAAATAAAATGGTCTGAAACCTTGAGGCACTTGCCAGCTGGAACCCAAATAAATGGTGGGTTTTTCCCAGGAGATCCATAATGACATTAAGTGTCCTTGGTTACTATGGAGCCCAACTTCCAAAATAGTGAAAATGCAGGCTGGTTCAGGAGCCTGAACCAAAGCTCAAAGAATGTTTCACAAACTGGTTCCCTGCTGGTGGAAAAGGGCTAAGAAAGGACTGGAATCAGCGCTGAGATCCTGGACACAAGCCTCTCTTGGACTGCTTGAACTGCCCAAAAATCAAAGGATGTAGTGCAAGTCTGGGTTTAATATGTTAATATCTTTGGAAGGACAATTCTGTCCAGAAAGGTAGCACTCTAACCTGCCCACATTGGAAAAAGGTTTTCATGGTCAGGAAACAAGACCCTTGTGTCTTTCTGAGATGGATATCTTTAAAAAACTCTCAATAAATGTTCTAAATCACTGTTCAAGTGTTACGGTTTTCTCTGTGAAGGTTTGTGGACATATTTTGAATAAAATAAAAATAATTAATGCTTTACTATTACATCTTTGTGAAGACCCGTTTAAGGCTTGGGGTCTCTGGGTGGTACTGTTTTTCCATCCCCTCATCATTTAGTGCCTACAGAGCCCCTTTAAGTCAAATAGGGCTAAGCTCAGGTCTAGGTCAGACAAGCAAGCAATAGAACAGACATGATTGGACAAGATTTTCAGCAAAACAACTCTAAAGAGAAGTAAATTTGAACAATTTCATTGGTTCCTTTGCCACAGCACGAGTTTGTTGGGGAGGCTCTTCCACAAGAATCAAAAGTCCAACCTGTTCATTAAGAACAGCTGAGGGACGTTCCTTTTGGACAATCCAAATTATTTTTCTGGCTGAGAAATTTGCGAAGAGGCTGATATGACTCGTGCAATATTGTAAACCTAATATTAGAGCTACAAGTTAAAGTTTAAAGCACAAGTAGCAGCATCAGTGTCAGAGCATGCATGAACACTGTAAAGGAAAATCTATGGTTAAAGAACTAATATAGCTTTATTATTTCACAGAAATAAAACGGAGATATTTAAAAAGGCAAAAACTCCCACGATCTGTGTAGGAGTGCATCACAGGACGATAGAAAGGTAGTCACACACCTGTAGACAAGAAACCTGAAGTTATTTGACAGCAATTAAACAAGGACATCAATTCCAATGTCTTGATCTTTAGTGTCCAGCAATGTCTTTACGGTTTCTCCTTTTAAACGGACATGGCTTTATTTATCAAAAGTTGAACTAGGACCAATTTTAACCTTCAAACTTGAGTTTACCACTAATTCAGCCCCTGCCTATCGGCTTTTGCTGCAAGTATAGTCAGATTCTAATTTGGTTGAGGAAAATCAATAAATAATATTTTACATTATTAAAATTTGTAGATATATATTATATATATATATATATATATATATATATATATATATATATATATATATATAAATATTTTTGTTTTCTACAAACTTTGTGAAGTGAAAGTGACTACTGTGTGAAATGTTGCCTTTTCAAATTTAAGGGTTTTTTCCCCCAAAATGTAGAAAATAAACTCACAGAAAATACCAGATTTTAAAAGTTATCACATTTAAGTTTGTTCTCGTTTTCACTTCAAAATCAACCAACCAATTAAACAATTTGACCAGACAAATTATATTTAATTTATTTTTAATACCAAGTATAGAGAGGCATGGTTAATCGACAGGTGTTGCAGATGGAGATTAGGTTAAAAATATTTTTTCCTTTAATTAGTCATTTGTGATCTTACCTTGCAGCTTATCATGAGGTTGGGGGAACCGTCCATGTTGGAGGCTATTGAGAAAATGGGGTTCTGGAGACAGTCTTCCATGTGTTCGTTTACCCTCGTCTCGAGGAGATGCTGGAGCACTTCTGTTGTGATATTCCTACCCTGTTGGGACATTTTAAAAATAAAAAATAAATAAATAAAAAATGCTAAATATATACAGATACTGACTATTGTGTGTATTGACCATTTCAAGTTCTCCATTTCACCCTGAAAGGGCCTGTATTCTAGATTATGCTTGCATTTTAATCCTACCTACCAAAAACAGCCCATTTATGTAACTTATGGCGTAGGAAGTGGATGGTATGTTTTGAAATTGTAAACATAAATACATTATATGAATGTTTTCCATGAGGGGAACATCTGAGACTGACCCCACTAATCAAAAATACCTGCAAGGACACCAAGTCCTGTATTGCAGCTGAATTGTTCTACATCAGTGTAACTGCATTGTGTAGACCAAGCTGATGTTCCCTCTGACTCACCCTGGTGTTGATATAGACTCCACAGGGACATGACGTAAAATGACTGTTCACGGTCAAGTTATTCCTGTAAAACATCACAAGCGGAGGCTTAAGACATACGCAAGCATCTCTGATTACTGATGAACAGAAGTTGAAGAGACGTTCCTTATACTTACGAGTGACATACAGGACAAATGAGCTTTCCTTCTTCCTCCATTCCATCCACGACCGAACGGAGATACTTTTCTTCGTATTGCTGGCTTTTGTGATACTCCTCTAGAATAGAGCGTTCTTACAGGAGAGAACAACATTCATTAGACCCCTTTTCCAAAAAGATCATGTGGTGAGATAAGCAAGCAGATTGTGGATCAATAGTCACCCTGAGACATCAGTTCCTGATGAATTTCTTCTAGAACTGCCAGTTCGTCAAACTCCTGCACGTCATTGTACATCTGTGGGATCAGAATGACAAAATTATGCTCCCAACACAGACAAATCAAGTGTTAAAAAACAAACAAAACTCACATCTCTGATGCCATCTTTCCTCCAGAGTGAAGGGAGGGACTGGTTTGCAGACTGTAAGGCACTCCATTCAACCTCCATGACCTCCTGGACAAGCAGAGAGGTCTTCGAGTCCCCTGTGCAGACCGCCATCTGACGGTACTTCTCAAGAAGCCTGGCCCGACTGTTCTTCAGTCTCTCTACACAGCGCTGGAGGAAAAAGCAGAAGTGGCAATTAAAGCACGGCTCTGTCCCAATTGTTCAAATTAAGAGTCAGACAAAAATATAAAATTAATAATACTAGATGCTTGCTTAAAGAGGGAATCTGAAACTGCTCCCAGCTGTTGAAACTCAAACAGTACGTTCTTCTAAGGAAGATCATCTCATTGCCATCCCTGAACATGTCCTGTTCTCATTCTTGGTACCCAATAGTGGAAGGAACTGGCAAACACTAGCTCAAAAGAAGCTCTTGAAGACGTCTACTGCGAGAACACCTCTGCTACGTCATCTAGCTCTTCATCACACTTACTTAAACTTGCTCACCAATTTTCTTACTCTACCTTTAACATTTTGATTTAGTTTCACTTACAGTCAGCAAATGTGTAAGAACAGCTCTTGCTGCACCAGAGCTTGATTGTTATTCAACCAAGTCTTTTAGGATAAAAGCATCTGCCAATTAACTAAACAGAAAATAACAGACCTGATGACCTGGATGAGGGTAAAATATACATCTGTATCCTTCCCTGCAAATTCCTGTCTAACATTTCAGTATCTCTCACTACCAGTGATCACTTATGCTGCCTTCATCTGCTGCGAGTTTCACTCAGCTGAACATCATGGACTAGACTCCATAATCAAAATGTTGTACGCTTGAAACCCACTTGTAGGTTACCCTGAGCTACCTTTGAGTAAGGTACTGTCCCCAACACTGCTCCTGTATGTATGGCTGACCCCTGCTATGCATGTGGGATAAATGCGATTACAATTTTGACACCGAGTGATTACAAAAATAAAATAAAATCAGCAGAAAACGATAAGCCACTGAAGCAGAAAAGGACAAAACTGGTGAACACCAAAAAGATGGAAGAGAGAACTCTGTGCATCCCAGTCTGAGAAGGGCGCGGATGGAAAAACTGTCACCTGCATTCGCTCAAACCAGACCACGTCAACAGGCTGGTCTTTCTAATTCCTCAGACATTTTACACGAACACTGCACAGGATGCATTATAGAAGATCAGCTGAATACCCAGGAATCAGGAAACAGAGTCTTTCAACTACAGTAACAACAACAACAACAGCAGCAGCAGCTTGTTTAATTCAAGGGATCAAAACACTCAATAACCCTGGAAATGAGAACAGTCACTTTCTGATTGGCTCTTCAGTTCTGCACCAGTTATAGCAACTACACAGAGTTCAATACACTTACAGCTATCAAACCAAAATGTTTGTGTACACACACACACACACGCAGCGTCAGGGCACTTCCGGCAGACAATAAAAACAGACCCGATCCGCTTTTCTCTGCTTTACCTTCCTGTAGGTCTCCTTCCATGGCGGAGTGGTGCCCTTGTACAGGGACCTGTGTCTCTGTAGGGCGTCCATGGGATCAGGGACAGAAACAGAGAGAGAGAGAGACTCCAGTTCTTCTCGATCAGCGCCTTTTCAAGCCTTCAACCCGGAACTTCCTGGAGGAATGCTGGGACTTGTAGTTCTCAGGGAACTGGTCCGGCATTCGAACTCACAGCCTTTCGATCATGGAGCCTGGTCGCTGTGCCACTGCTGCCCCATGGCGTGTAATATGCAATAAGCACACACTGAGTAGTAAAGTTTTTCAGTGTTTCCACTCAGCCTGCTTTTTGAACGCAGGGTAATCAGGACAGACATCTTTTACCCTTCAAAAGTAGAAAATTAAATGAAAGTCCAGTTCATTTGTATTTGCTCTGCACTGAACACATTTGGGTTTAAAATAAAAAGATGAACATGAGATCTGATTATCAGCTTTTATTTCCTGGTATTTATTCAGATTAGCTAAATTCCATACAACATAGTGCCTTATGAATCAGACCAACCAGCATTTAAGTGAGCAAGTTATCAGGTTTTAATACAGTGAAAGGGACAACTTGTCATTGTGAGTACACAGTACAACACTCAGTGAACCCCAACAAAATGCAGCCTCTGCATTCAACCCATACACACTGTGCAGCAGGGTGCAGCTATTTAAAGCACCTGGGGAGCAGTGAAGGGGACAGTACCTTACTCAAGGGTACCTCAGGACAACCTACTGGTCTGGGATTCGAAACCAGGACTTTCCAGTCCTGGGGCCAACTCACTAACCACTAGGCCTGGTTGGGGAGCGGCTGAAATCACAGTGACTGAAACCTTGGAACACAGCAGATGTTTCTATGCAGACTGCTTTTGGAACCAGGCTCTAAAAGCCCATTGCAGGGCAACCAGTGTGAACAGACGCCATTCATTTGCATCTTACAGACAGATTTTTCACTTTGTTCAGAGTCATGTAAGTTAAATGCAACCAAAGGATTTATGTTGTTTTAAACGAAGGACATGTCCAAGCTGTCTAGATTATGGAAGTAGATAGAAATAAAGGTATATTAAATAGAAACCTGAATGTCACCATATGGAACTCATTCCAAAGCTTAGGACTTGACTCTTGATTTCTACACAACTGGAATCAGCATGTGTGTCTGCACGTGCGTGTGTGTGTGTGTGTGTGTGTGTGTGTGTAGGAAAATTTTTATTGGCACGAAAGTAGAAATAGTATCAAAATAGTATCATAGTGTGAAAGTCAAAGGGGTCACATAGCTTCCTTTAATGGAGCAGTTTCATTTTCATTTAACTAATGCATTCATTTATTCATTCATTCATTCATTCATTCAGTTAAAAAAAGAAAATGCAGGGGAATCAACCTGATTGGCCAGTCCAACAGAGACCAGGTTTTCCATCACTAGACCTGTAAAGAAGGATAAAGCAAGGAGAAAATAGTATTTTCTTCCTGTTGGAAATGTAACTGAATAAAAGTAGTTATAATTTATTGTTTAATTTTGAAATTATGAAAATAAACCGTTGACCTGAATATGCTGCATTGTGGTTGAAGTGCCCAGCAGAGGACTCTAAAAGTTAAGAATAAATCGGCCTGTGTGGCATGTTGGACGACTGCCCTGCTTGTGTAAAGCTTGATGCTTGTTAAATGGCTGAAGTAACCACTGTCACATTAAAGAACCGTGTTGGTTTTCTTTGTTTTCGAGTCTTGAATGCGGTAGATACTTCAGTTGTGCTACTTTCAATTCACTGATGTTAAAGATATTAAGAGTCCATGTAAAGGCAAAGCACATTTCTTGTCATTTTTCAAACTGAAAAAAAGATCAGTTAGAATATTACTTGTCAACTAAGTTGCATTTGCATGCCTCTGCAAAGGGCTTTTAACTTAGAATACATGAAAAGAATACATGGGAAGTAGAGTCAGCTGAGCACATCAGGTCAAACTAATGGAAATCTTTTGCAGTCTTCATACACTTTTGCACCTCCACTGGGGGACTATAGACTGGTGTATTTTATTCTGGTGTAGCAATTTTCCAATGATATGGGGAGTACCATCTTTCCATTCATTCATCTGTCCATCTATCCATCCATCCATCCATGCATCCAACGTACACTTGTCCTAACCTGGGTTGCTGGGAATGGTTGTCTGCAAAAGGTGCAAAAGGAACAATTTATTGCAAAAACAGTACTGTTTCCTGATATAAAAATATTATACAATAGTAATAAAACAAAAACATAAATAAAAAGACAAGCATAATGCAAGAAGTTGTTATAAGGTACACAGATAATATATTCATTTCCCAAAAATAACGTAAGAGCTGAAACTGATTGTCCTCAGGTTTTCATGTAGTACTAAGAACAACGGCCTAATGGTTCAAATCTGGAACCGGTAGGTGACCCCTGGGTATCCTTAATTCAGGCACCACCCCACTATAGTGAGTGTGTTCACTATCAGTGTGCTTGGATGGGTTTAATGCAGAGGAAACAATCACAGTAATGTGTGTGTGTGTGTGTGTGTGTGTGTGAGAGAGAGAGAGAGAGAGAGAGAGAGAGAGAGAGAGAGAGAGAGAGAGCACTAAGGAGTTCATTTCAGATCCTCCTGCTGGGAGCTGCCCTATCAGTTGCCCCGGGACAGAGGTCAGAGGCTTGGTTTATACAATTCCACTGCAGTTTTAGCACTTTTTCCAAAAGGGGGGTCGATCTCGGGATCCGAAAGTGGGTCTGCTGGTTGGGATCTAGACCAGCAGTGAGGCGTGGTTCTCCTGAGGACTGGTTGAAGCCTGAGGGGCAGAGAGTCTAAAGCAGCCCGTCATGGCCAAGGTGGACAGGACCCCCCCGGGGCTCTCCGACCCCCCGAAAGGGGCCCAGCTCCCCGATTCGGAGTCGGAGTCGGACCCGGAGGACGGATCTGCGAGCGCAGACGCCGCCTGGAGCCCCGTCATCCACAGCGGACACTTCATGGTCTCGTCGCCGCACAGCGACTCGGCGGCTCGGAGGCGGAGGAGCGGAGCCGCCGCGGATCTGGACTTCGACACCGGGAGCAGAGCGGGCTGCCACACGTACAGCTTCGGGCCCTTCAGCTCCAGGAGGCTGAGCATCGACCCCACACTCACCCGCCTGTTCGAGTGCATGAGCCTGGCCTACAGGTAGGAGCAGCTTCACTCTTAATGACATTTTAATCAAGACCATCATTTACTTCCTCTCATTTTTCACTTTCCCTCGTTTTAAATGCACGCTGGAAAGAAAGAAAAAAAAAAATAAGGAGGAAATGAGCCCATGAAAACACTCCCTGCTGTTTTATGATACTGTCTTATAATTTGTTTTATAGCCTGTGAATCTTTTTTGATTGCTATGGTGAATATTTTAAAAGAACATTTCCTCACTGTCATTTATTTTGCTATACTTTTTTAAATACACATTTTTAGTCGGTGAATACTTTTACAGGATATTGGAAATAAAAAAGAGGGAGAAAATAAAAAAATATAACATATATGTATATATATATTATTTTTTTGTAGCCAATGATTTTTTTATAGCTAGTAATTTTTCATTGATGTTAAAAATAGAAAAGATTCACTCAGTGCTGTCTGTTTGTAGAAAATGGCCAATGCAAGATTTGACTTTTCCTTTGGGATTGATGTAAAAATCTTAGCCAATTAAACCTTTTGTTTACCCTTTTTGTTTGACTTACATTTCTTTTAACTCATTTTTTACTGCTCCATAAAAACCATTACTCTGATTTTTTATGCGTCTCTAAAGAGAACAGCAGATGAAGACGTCCTGAGCTTCTATTTGATGCATTTCTAAAGTAACTTGCCAATGAAAATTTAGGCTCAGCTTGAATTGGAGGTATTTTAGAAGAAAATAGCCCTAGAAAACATTACGTTGCCATTTTTAAATGTAAAAGGTTTATATTTTTTACATTTATTATTTATTATTTGCTGTGCCTCATAGGTTCCTCTCCTGGTTATTACTAAAACATCATAGTTTATTCCTGTGGTCTTTGTTCATTTGTTCATGAACGTGTACTGAAGAGACTGAATACTAAACGCAGTGTAGAATTCCTCTCAACTCCTCTGAACGGGCTGATCGAGAGTCCACACTCAGCCTGAGATGGACTTTGGCAGTAGTTGGCAGCAAAACAGTCAGACAAGGGTTACAGTGTAACTGAGGTCAGGATAAGTCTCTCTCACCCTCTCTCTCTCTCTCTCTCTCTCTCTCTCTCACTCTCTCTCTCTCTCTCTCTCTCTCTCTCTCTTTCTCTCTGAGACCCCTCACTCACTCAAGATTGTTTCGAAACTCAGACTGCTGGACTGCTCTTCATGTCTCACCCCTAACCCATATACTCCTGCTACTGCCCCAGAAAGGCCCTTTCTTGTGTTTTGTTTCCATTAATGTCAGGAAGCTTCATTATAGGAATTCTGCCCTCCTCCTCGTGTAGGCTACTCCTTTCTGAATGGCAGGCGGGACTTTATAAAGGCATACGGTGGGGTTCAAAGTCTGATGACCTTGAGGAAATATGTGTATAAACAGGGGTAGGAATAATCAAAGAAGAAATAATCAGTATTCTAATAAAAATCCAATTATCAGTATTCTAATAATTCTAGGCCCATTTGACCATATTAAAGAAAACGTAAAGTGGAAGGATGGATGAATGAATGGATGCCTCACAGAGAGAAGGCTGGGATTGATTTCCAGCCTAAGAGTGACTGTGCAGGATAAGCTCCTATAGTTGGGAGAAGTGACAGTTTTGATCATTTAATGGATGGAGGAATAATCAAATGACATGTTACCTACTTAAATATTGAAAAAAAGGCGTTGCCTTTGGATGATGTTAGATAAAAAGTTTAGAAGTTTATTTCACTGTGAAGAGCAGTGGAGAGGGCAGAGATGTAGCCTCACACCAAGAAGGTCTAGGTTCGGTTCCTGGTTGGGACAGCCTGGGTCCTCTTTTTGTGGAGTTTGTTTTATGTGGGTTTCCTCGGGTAGCTTCAGGTGAGGTGGACTGGAGATGCTAAATTGCCACCTAGGAGTGTATGTGTGTGTTTGGCCTTGTGATGGACTGGTGATCTGTCCCAGGTGTTCCTCTGCCTTTCTCCCTATGAGGGTTAGAATGGGCTCCAGCTCCCCCGTAACTCAGGTTAGGGCAAGCGACAAAGACAAACGTTGTATTGATGGAAAATTTCAAAGATTACAAAGATTTTTACGCTGATTACTTTCTTTATTGTATAAAAAAAACTATTGTATAAAATTTCTTTTACTGCATTTTTTACCATATGCGTCTTTCCTTGTGCTTGTGCTAGAAAACCAGCTGTCTCAAAACACGCTTTCAATAGAAAATAATGGGCCATTGCTTAGGTTGTTTCTGTAATTTTCCTTTATTTTGTTCGTTGTTATTGTATCAGTGGAGTTTTACTGACGTTACCTCATCCATAAATAGTAATTGAGCTAGTAATAGTAATTGAGCCTTATCAAAACATCTTGCAGGTCTCTTGGCTTGCTTCTAGTGGCTTTGATTTCAGCTTACAACATTCCATGCTTAGGGCAATAACCCCATCCTTGGCCTTCAGAGAGACATGCCCTTCAGATACATGGTGAAACCTGTTGTTGTGTTTTTGTAATTACAGTGGCCTCCTCCTCCCCTGGCTTCAATTTATGGTAGTGTGTTCTGTAACCTCGTGTTGACCTGCGCAAATCACTTGGCATTCAAGTAAGAATTGACCAATAGCTATTATCTGATGCAGGCCAAGCCACAAATTCTGAATTGCAGTCAATGCTGCTGTTTTACACCCCACTTTAAATCAAGATCATTTTCAATCCTTGGTGTTTGAAGCTGTTTTTATTATGCACTCTTCCACTTTGTTGTCATCACCTTACTGTCAGTGCTCTGTATCTTAGCAGGGACATAGACCGGGGCAATTATCTTTGACTTTACCTTTTATTTTTTCTGCCTCAGTGCTCTGAACTTGCACTTTTTTCTGAAAGCCAGACACATCCTCATGACTTCCTCACTCACATCTTCTCAGCTATCATCCTCCATGGAGTCCTAGCAACCGATCGAACTGGCCTCCTTTCATCGGCTCCTCTGATTTTAGAGTGTTAAATGCACTGGAACAGCTCAGAAAACATGAGCCACCCAGGTTGTGCTTGATCGCAGTTGTGTGATTTAAAATAAAAAGGATAGCTTCAGTGCTGTTGCATTTGGCAAAGAAGTTGTAGTAAAGCTAATTGCCATAATGAGATGATTCAACAATAGGGGACACTACTGAGAGAGTGCAGATTGCATAGGTTCATATGGAGTGTGATCAAAATTGTAATTTGTAAATGGATAATATTTTTCATACAGAAATACACAGTTATTTTTTTCAAGGTGAGATGGTTTAACACTGCCGTCATTTTTTGAGCACATGCAGGAGCACGGTGCATTTTTGACATGATATTTGAAGGGTCTGCCCTCATGATTTTGCATAAATGGATAACTTAATAAATGGAAACTTTTAGCTATTTACCCCTTCCCACAATCCTCCAGTCTATGAGGACTGACTCTGGTGTTTTAGCAGTTTTTGGTTCAGTAAGAGGAATAGGACATGGCTATGCTCTGATCATGCCTTGTGTTCCACTCTTTCACTATCTATGTTAGTTACGTTTCCATTTTGTTTAACAAAACATTATTTATTTAATTATTTAAATGCTCTGAAAAGAATATCAACGTCAAAGTGGAAATCAATGGTAAAATTTGATGCAAGTCTACATAATTTTTTTTTTACCTACATGATTTTTTGATTCCTGAAATGATGGGAAACCTTTTCTTTCCTTGGAGAACACATATATACTCAGATGATGTCATGTGACAGATTTCCCATCATTTCCCATCTCTAACAAAAGAGCATTTTATAACAGAAATGCTGTCTCTTATCAACACTTGATGAGAAAGATGTCTAGTAAAGGTCACAGTCTTTCTAACTGGAAACTGCTCAAATATTACAATAAATAAACTGTCCTTATCAGAAGGTCAGGGGGAATTTAGAGAAGTCAAGGTACACATATTGCGACACACATGAAATTATGTGACCAACTTAAACGTACATTACATTAAACGTACAATGTACATTACATCACAAAACATTTTGATCACCAGTTTGATAGAATCAAGCAGTAGGCCATGAAAATCACTGTTTTACACACATTTCTGCTTACACTTTTATTGCTGGACAAAGCTACAGTCAAGGTCAGGGCCATAAACAAGCCCTGAAATGAAAACCGAGAAACAAAATCAGATGACATTGCCTTTGTTCATTTGTGTCCAAGCTGATTCGCTTAGCAATCAACAATGAAGTCAAGTCAATCACCAAGGGTGGTTGTGGTCTAGTGGTAGGATCCTCGCCTATGGGTGAAGAAGTCGCAGGTTCAAAACCAACCTCCAGTGCTACCACCATTGGGTTCCTGTGCAAAACCCTTAACCCCAGTTTACTCTGGGGGGACTGTCCCTGTGATTAGGAATAGTAAGTCGCTTTGGACAAAATTAATAAATGAAATGTCAAGAACATTTTTATTGTCATATTATCTATACCTGGCAGTACATCCATCCATTATCTGCCGCTTGTCCCAAACAGGGTCGCAGGGGAGTGCTGGTGTCCCACACAGGGCGAGGACGGGGGACGCACCCTGGACAGGTTGCCAGCCCATCGCAGGGAGGAGAACTGCACCTTGCTCAAGGGTACCTCAGGGCAACCCATTGGGAAGGGGTTCGAACCCCCGATCCTCCGATCATGTGGCCGACGCCCTAACCACTAGGCCACCACTACCTGGCAGTACAGTCATAACAAATTTTGTTCTCCAGAAACCCAGTGAAACATTGAATATAAGGGCTAACAAAGTATAAGACCTACATAAGAGATTAGTTTCAACAGGCTCAAGAACTCTACATGTGTGGGGGGACTTTATATAATATGGGAAACTATATACTTTAGACACTGTGCAACTAGACAAGACATCTAAAAACAACAGTAATTGTAGGAGATCCAGTGTAACAGAGGTCCAGTACCAGTGCAGAGTGTCTGGTGTGGCTTATGATATTCATGTCCGATGTGAGTGGAGGGAGCTGAAGGCTGAAGGCAGTAGGTTAACAGTTTGGGAGAAGAAACTGTTACCAAGTCTTGCTGAGTTGGTCTGTATGCTCAGGTATCTTCTGCTTGATGATAGGGTTTAAACAGTTTATGGGAGGGTTGAGAGGGGTCGTCTATAATTCTCCCAACCTTGTGGGTACAGTGTTTGTTGAAACTGTCCTGTATGGAAGGCAGGAGGTCCCAATGATCTTCTCAGCAGTGCTATCTGCTGCTGGTTCCTTTGCCGCAGTTTGTGAGACAGTGAGGTAGCTGGTCAAGACGCTCTCTGTGGTGGCTCTGTAGAAGGTTGTGAGAATGGGAGAAGGAAGTCTGGCTTTGTCTAGTCTTCAAATCATGCATAGAAGTCATTCAGCACATCTGTGAAGGAGGCATCACTGCTCCAGTCTTGAAGTAGAGGTTTGTAGTTTGTAACGGACTGGAATCTCTGCCACATGCATTGTGTTTCCCTTTGTGTTCTGGACATGGCAGTGGATTCATCTTCATCATTTGGAGAGCTGGGTTAGGCTCTACCAGTCCCTGCAGCTGTTCCTGTTTGGAACAAAATCCTTTTCCCAGAGCTGAACTGATATGGTTAAGGGGGAAAAAGTGCAGCTGCTTATCTTCATCCAAAACCATTTACATGATTGACAGTGTATGGTTTCTTGAGTGATATGAACATACGGGACACTCTCAGAATGGATGGATGGATGATGTTCTCTAAATTTAGGTTATTTAGGGAAACTAGAGTGGTTCTTTTGTGGTATCTCATTAAGGATAGTTTTTGGGAGCTTTTTCAGGAGCATTAGTGATTTGAGGCTGCTTGGTTGAATGATGTATTCATGTTGTCTGTCTAAATGTTCTTCAAATTATTTTAATATAATCTATTTTAAGCAAATGAAGCAAATGTGCAATTTGACCGAGGGTATTCAACTGTACAACCGTAAATGCAAGTGTAAAGTGAAAGTGACTAATTGCCATTGTGAAACACAGCACAGCACACAGTGAACCACAGCGAATTGCAGCCTCTGCTTTTCACCCATACACACCATAGAGCAGGGGGCAGCTACTGAATGCACCCAGGGAGCAGTGACAGGGACGGTACCTTGCTCAAGGGTACTACTGGTCTGGGATTCAAACCCACGACCTTCTGATCCTGGGGTCAATTCCCTACAACCACTAGGGCCACCACTGCCCCTAATAAATGCATGAAAAAGAATGAATCATTAAGGATCTTATTTGTGGTTCCCCACCCATATAATATTTTAATTATGTTATTAAACTGTAAAATCACGCCAGCTCTAAGCTTTTGAAACCAGTCTTTTTTACCAAACTGAATGGGACAAAATGGAAGTCAATTTGACCAAAATTTGTGTGTTTCTTTGCAGTGGGAAGATAGTTTCTCCAAAATGGAAGTCCTTCAAAGGTCTGAGGCTGCTTTGGAGGGATAAAATCCGCCTGAATAATGGCATCTGGAGAGCCTGGTTCATTCAATGTGAGCTCCTCTAGTGTGAGAACATCAGAAAAAGTACCAGATTTGTGCTTCAGTGTTATAAGAAAGAAAGGAATAAAAAAGGGTGAAATTGTTTTGCTTGTGCTAGATTGAAGTAATAGCTAGGAAGCCTTTCTGCCTTGGAGTTACATGGAGCTTTACAGATTCTTAATATTCTATGTTGTATGTTTTAGAGCTAAATTGGGACTTATTACATTTTTGGATGAACAAATGTTCTTAAATGCTTCTGTATACTTTACTGTGGAACTATTTTAAAATGCTTTAGATGTGGAGAAAAGGAAAAACCCTGTGTGTGGGTTTGTCACTCCGCTGGAGGGGTCCGAAGCAGACGCTCATCGCAAACCTGAGGTGGGTCATGCTGAATAAACATCATAAAATAAGCCATAAAATCCTAAAAACACAAAATCTGCACAAAACTGAATAATAACCGAGGCAGCACACTGGCCAGGAAGTATCTTGCTTAAACCCTGCAGTGCAGGTCCCAGATTTCTTTATATTTTTCTATAGAATCAGCTTGCAAAAATGCTACTGTATGCCTGTCAAAGGTTTTTTCTTTGGTATATTGAGTAGATTCAATGAAAGAAATGAGAACAAATGTTTCTCTTTGACAAAATGCAAAGTACCAAAAGATACAAGGTTCTAGATAAAGTGAAGTGAAAGGGAAAGTGACAATTTGTCATTGTGAAACACAGCACAACATAACAAGACACAGTGAATCACATCAAAATTTATCCATCCCCTACACATATGTGCAGCAGGGAGCAGCTATTTAAAGTGCCCAGGGAGCAGTGATGGGGACAGTACCTTACTCAAGGGTACTTCAGAGGGCAACTTACTGGTCTGGGATTCGATCCCACTGCCTTACGATCCTGGGGCCTAGTCCCTAAGCACCAGGTCACCACTGCCCCCAGATAAATGCTGCTGAACGCTGAGTGGTTGGAACAGCATCAGCAGCAAACTAATCACCTGATCATCTGGAATCATCTGCTCCTGATTCTTCATTGATTCATGCCTTAAATCAGATGCTTTGTTCTGCTTGATTCAGGAAAATGATATATGATGAAAATGTAGAATAAGGGACCTTTATTGTCTTTCTATTGAATATTCTGGGTTATTTACTTCAGTGCTTCATTCTGTTCTGTTTGTGTTTGACTTCCAGGCGATTGTACTGGAGGGAAGCTACTGGAAGAGGCGGATAGAAGTGGTGATAAAAGAATATCACAAATGGAGGATTTACTACAAGAAGAGGGTCAGTTGTGCCTGAGAGGGATCCCTCAATTACATCCTTTTGTCATTATAATGTGTATTTCCACATGTAAGATTTAAAGCACCACATCTGAAAATATTTTATGCTCTTTCTTCTATTTAGAGACACAAAGATGTCATGCCTGTTCTCCGGAAGGTAGGACGCATACCCATGGTTGGTACAAAATGCCTTTTGTTTTTAGTTCTGAGATCAGTTTTTCAAATACTGTCACATTGATTAAGGCTTGTGATCCAAGATCAGAACGGAAGGTCACATTTTTCACAAAAGATGCTGTTCTAGTCAACTTTCTTCTCAGTATAATTAGCTGATTCCCTTGTCAGTAACTGCTTTTTCCATAGAAATTAAAACATTTTACCCAAAATGCCACTTGTAGTCAATCAGATAAGATAGGTTTAGTGTTTTAAGTTAGTTTTACCCTAAAATTATGAGGCTAATGCAGTCTTCAGGCAATGAAAGTCAAGAAGTACAAACTTTACACACTTAACATAAACTTAATCATTACACAGTTACTATCTTAAATCGTTATGCCCTTTATACTCATTTAAAGTCGCTTGGATCCATTTTTTTGGATTAATGAATTATATTAAGTTGATGCATTGGACACACAAAAATGTGGGAAGGCTTAATGACTGGGTCAGAGCTTCTCCAAAACTCTAAACCAGCCCCAAAAGTGGCCCATGGAAGGACAAATGTTGAACCAGCAGCATGGTCATGGGTTATATTTATTGATCTGGATGGTGATTAATGAATGGCACTGTAGCAATGATTGCTGATGAAGTTCATTCCAGCTTAGACTGAAAAAGTCTCCACAGTTTGCTGTGGCTACACAGAGGGATCATGCAGACTCCTATCTACTACATGTGCCTACAATGGGCATGAGAGCATATGAATATGGGTGTTGCTTACCCGAGGATGAAGTGGCCTTAGGATTTACTATGGGAAGAAGTTAAGCTGTTGGAGGCAGTTTGATACTCTAGGAACCTTGAGTCCTGACACATAAAACCCCTACATTACAACAGTATTTCCCAATAGCTGTGGCCCCTTTTTGCAGGAAGAAAGTTGATGGATTCAGGAACGTGACAGAGTTTAAGATGTTGACTTGGCCTCCAGAGTCTCCAGATTTCAGTCCAGTCAAGCGTCTGTGGGATGTGCTGAACAAACTAGAGTCCATTTCACAGGGGCCCCACCATGTAACTTTAAGGATCTGATGCTAATGTCTTGATGCCAGATGAAGTGAAAGTGACTATTCTTGTCATTGGGAAACACGGCACAGCACACAGTGAGACACAATGAAATGCAACCTCCGCTTTTCACCCATACACACTGTGTGGCAGGGGGCAGTGATTTAAAGCACCTGGGGAGGTGGGATTTGAACCTGCAACGAAGTGGTAGGATGGTAGGTACCACTAGACCACCAACATCCCCCATGACAAGGTCACAAACACTTCATGAGTGGATGAGTGCTGTTTTGACAGGACAAAGGGACACTTGAAAATTTGGAAGATTGTATGGACAATGACAGCTCCCGCTATACACATATATGCTTCAGAAGGACATGTGATGACATTAAGTTAGTGTTTGAAAGTGTTTTTTCTGTCTGTTTGTCTCTTGATCCATAGTGTAGTCCATATCATCAGTTCTATAGATCTGGCAAGTATTGCGCTTGATTTAGTAGGTTAGCAGCGCAGCCCGTATTTACAGTGGTCCTTCGGTTAGCTATTAATAGCTCAGACTTTGACTTGCTCGGTTAGACAGAGGGACAGAATATGTGATCATTTGACAGAGCAAAGGGAAGGTTCAAAAAGCCAAAAAACGTGAACACCAAACTCCATTTGCGTCATGTTTGCTCATATCAGTGAGAAATGAGTCATTCGATTGCCTTCGATGAAAATAGGGCCAATATCTAGCCTCTTTTCTGGCAAAAAGAAAATGTGAATTCACTTTAGTGCCGCTTAATCAAAGCTGACCCACTTGCACACAAAGTGAGCCCGCAGCCTTTTGCATGTTTTCATTTTTTTGGTCATTTTGTCTTCTCCATCTGTATGGAGATGAACTTGATCTGACAATGGAACCTTGCTAGGAAATACTAACAGGCTACAGGCTTTCTGATTGCATACTGTGTGTGTGTGAGAGAGAGAGAGAGAGAGAGAGAGAGAGTGAGAGACAGCACTAAGGATAGAGTGTGTCTGGAGATCTGGGGAAACTCTTTCCCAATGACGCACTTGGAGGTGTTAATGGGGCTTCACCTCTACCTCACGTGCAAGCATTGAATTCAGTCTAGCATTCCGTTTTCTTTTCTGTTTTCTCATTGTTTTCTTCTTCTGCTCATCCAGGTTTCTGTGGCAAGCTGCTTTTTTATCTCACACCCTGTTTTCCACTATTTCACTGTGTTTCTTCTGACCAACACTGTATTCTTTCCATTCTTGACCTCTCTTCAGATTTTGCTTTATTTTATTTAAAAATAAAGTCATTTTTTCCCAGCTGTCAGTGAATGAAAATAATTTAAAACGATAGGAGAAAATAATAGATATCTTGGATACATATTTTTCATATTTTCTCCCCATTTTTACCAGGCTCCTCTCTGTTTTGGTGACATTAAACTTCTTTCTGTTTTCTTGCACAGTGATATCAGAATCAGGGCAGCGGTTACCTAGTGTTTAGGGACTAGGCCCCAGGATCGGAAGGTTTGGGGTTTGTATCCCAGATCAGTAGGTTGCCCTGAGGTACCCTTGAGCAAGGTACTGTTCCCATCACTGCTCCCTGGGCACTTTAAATAGCTGCGCCCTGCTGCACGGTGTGGGTGAAATACAGAGGCTGCATTTCATTGTGGTTCACTATGTGACAAGTTGTCACTTTAATTGGAAATTTAAAAAATAATAATTTTGACATCAGACAGAGTGATTTATCAGGCTCTGGAAAAGCAAAATGTTTAAGTGAGTTCCGAATTTAGAACTAAAATTCTTTCATTGTACTTTTTCCCCTCCTTTTAAGGTTAGGAAACAAATCTGTTAGCGAAGTGATTTTTTTTAAAATCAAATACATGTGGTCGATGTTATTTCTAGTGAAAGTGAAAGTAGCTGGTTGCCATAGTGAACACACCACAGCATACAGTGCACAACGGTACGTTCTCTCTGCATTAAACTCGTTTGTACAGTGCAGCCATACATCCAGTGCCCGGGGAGCAATGGTGGGGACAGTGCTTGGATCAGGGGTGACTCATCAAACCTGCGATCCTCCAGTCATGGGGTAAAGTGTCTGAACATGAGGCCACCACTGCCCCACTGTTGAACTGTTTTTGTTCTCTCCCCTAGGATTTAAAATGTAACTTTCTCATTCTCCAAAAAGCTACATTTACATTTACAGCATTTAGCAGCCGCTTTTATCCAGAACGACTTACCAAGTAATAAACCTATAACCCTGTGACTTGGTGCCTAAAGATAAGTGCCAAAAATGTTGTTTTTTTTAAATAAAGAGAAAGAGAAGAGAAGAAAGTTCAACCAATGCTTGAAGACAGCAAGGGATTCCGCAGTTCTGACCACAAAGGGAAGTTCATTCCACCACTCAGGAGCCAGGACTGCGAAGAGTCTCGATACATGTCTTCCTCTTCTCTTGAAGAGCGGAGGTTCAAGGCGATCGGTGCTTGATGTTCTGAGAGGACGAGAAGAGACATGTTGTTTGATTAATGAAGTCAAGTAAGAGGGTGCAAGGCCAAAAGATTAAAGATTTAAACCTGGTCTGTTTTCTGTCGGGGCAGCATGATTGGAGGATCGGGGGTTTGAACCCCTTCCCAATAGGTTGCCCTGAGGTGCCCTTGAGCAAGGTGCTGTCCCTGTCACGCTCCTCCCTTAGATGGGCTGGCGACCTGTCCAGGGTGTGTCCCTCGTCCTTCTCACAGTGTGAGCTGGGATGGACTCCAGCACTCCCGCACGACCCTGCTTGGGACAAGCGGCTATTTTCTGTCTGTTCTCTTTCGTGAGAGAAGAAGCTGTTGTGGGGATTTTTATACTAATAAACCCATAAAGCTATGAATGATTAAATCTAAAATGGTTATTTTTAGTATTTTATGTATTATATTAGTGGTCTGTTCGAAGCCATTTTCTAAGATGCAAGATTTTTTCTAAGATAACAGTTTATTGTTTATTAATATATTGATTTACAGTTTGTAATTTATTGTAGGTCATTAAGAATCATCTAGTGTGGTCTACCATATATTAAAGAATAATTACAGAACTAAATTATTTGGAGCACAGTTCTGAGATCCTGTGTGGCTGAATAAATGAAATGTTATTTGCCTGACTTGTTTCATGGTGGCATGCTGCCGCAGTGGGTTGTGCTGTCACCTCAAAGAGAGAAGGTCCCGGGTTTAATTCCCAGGCAAGGCAGTCCGAGTCCTTTCTTTGTGGAGTTTGAATGTTCTCCCCGTGTTTCCGGGAGTTTTCTCCCACTGTCAGTAAACAAGTCAGGTCGACTGGAGATGCTACATTTTGTCTGCATGTCTGCCCTGCAAGGTCAACATTTGACCTTAAAATCCTAACAATATGTGTGCAATGTGGATTTCTGCATTGAATGTATAGAAACATTCAACACCTATACCTATAGTTCAATACCTCAGATCGGATCAGTGTAAAGGCTGCAGTGGTCAGTGTACCAGTGAGGCCTTGTTCTCGTACTGCACGTGAGTGTGAATGGTGGAAGTGGGTCAGGAACAAAAGGGCCCGCTGCCTCCGCGGCCCCTGCCAATCGGTGGATCGCACAGAGAGAAATGAAAAACATGATGACATCAGCTGGGGGTTTCTGTCTTTCACACATCCCTGTTAAACTGCTTTCGTTAATGTCCTCCAAGTACGCATGCACACTTGTACATACACGTGCCCTCAAACCTAATTTCATCTGCCTGAAACACGCCCAGACCAATACTTTAATTTGCCCCATTTTGTGAAATCTGAAGGAGAAAAGTAGTATGAACGAAGAGACGTAATTGCGTGCATTTCCGGCTACGTTTGAGTACCGCTATAAAAGCAGGCCCAGTGATGAGCTTCAGTCTGCATGGGGAAGGGATGAGGGTAAAGCTGTCATTCAGACCCTCAGGAAAGATGAGATGTACTCGAACTGGCACCAGTATATGAACTGGATCTGTCTTTAGGAGCCTATTCTCACCTGTGAGTATCTCACCCTTTCAGCTTTTTTCTTGCCTGCTTGCCTTTTTAAAAAGAAAGATTCATGCCTTATGTGTAGCACTGTTTGAAAAACATCTTTTTATTTGATTTATTTGTCATTGTGAAGCCACAGCACAGTGGTCTGGGACTCAAACCCACACCCTTCCAATTATGGAGCCTAAGCACTAAACCACCTTTTCTTTGAAAGTCTCTTGAAGCTACCACAAAGTAGAGCATTGACCATTTTGGACATGTTAGAGCTTTTCTTTGAGCTGATTTGATTATGAAAGTTTTATTACACAAGTTCTACACTTGAGAAGGGTTACTTTAACTAAACAGTTTAAATGACTTTTTAACATCTGAAATCTTCCAATGGGAAGTAAAAGGGGTTCTTCTCTGCTGGTGGTTCTTAATCTTGGTCCTGCGGAACACTTTAGCATTCTTCTCTGGTTGTTGGGGACCCCCAGTCGATCACATGACCCTGAGCATCTGTTTATGATGATCATGAGCTGGCCCAGGGCTATGAAAATGGGTAGTTCTAACTAAAGCTGCCTAATATATCGTTTGTTAATCATTATCACAATACTGATCTCAGCTACACTGATATTACAGAAGGCTGCAACATTTTAATTTTTCTTCAACCAATCACAGTTCTAGGTTGGTGTCACTGTTGTATCATCGTGGCTGTGATGATGAATTGAAGTATTTTGGCAAGTCTTTAACATATAACATATATTTACATATTTAAAGTCTTCTTAATTCCAGGACAGTGATTTTATGGACAACCTAATACCTCGAAAGGCTTCACAATCACAATGTACAGCAGAATGCTTGAAATATCAACATTTTGTCTAGCACTAGTTCCATGCTGTAATTGTATCTATGACTGTCACTACTGATCAGAAAGAGAACATCTGCTCCGTGTGGTGATTTCCACCAACTTGGAAAAAGGGCTAAAGGAATTTTGAATTTTGAAAAGTAATGGGGACATACGGCACTGCTGGAATCAAAGGGTTTTTGCAGTTGAGTTAGAACAAGCATGTCCATGTGTCCAAGCAGTGCTTAAAAAACACTGGTTTAGTTTGTTTAGTGCTGGTAGGGCTCACTGCTAATTGGATTTGGAAAAACCTTAAGAGAGAAAACAGAATAGCACACTTCCTCTACTGTTTTTATAAATTTCTGCCACATACTTTGAGCCAAAATGCAACATGACAGCCTCAACAAGAGCAAAAGTATTATTCTCATTATTCTCACTCTCACTCTCTTTGTTTCCAGTACTAGGCTTCCTACCGTGCATATGCTTGGCCTTGTGTGTGCAGTTTTGCAACTCAGCGATGCAACACTGTTACTTGGCTCCCTCTTGTGTTTACAACGATCATCCATCATCATCAGAGTTAGGAAATTGAAGGTGATGCTCTAACATTGGCAGGCACCAAGAGAGGACAACTGTGTTTTTGTTAGGACGTTATATTGCTGTGGCTCTCACTCCTGGTCCGGAATTACCGCTGCCGTGTTAAAGTCACACAAACTGGATAATGCATGTTAAAGTGAAGTGAGAGACTATTTGTCATTGTGAACAGCACAGCACAAAGTGCACCACAACAAAATGCTTTTTTTGCATTTAACCAATACATACTGTGCAGCAGGGGGCAGCCGTACATGCAGTGTTTGGGATGATCCCTTACTCAAGGAACCCACAAACTACCAATTAAGGGGCCTAGTCACACTGGGCTGCCCTACATAATTATTACTAGAGAATTATGTATGAACATGCATTCATTTAGTTAACAAAATGCATGATTTATGTAAAAAAAGTGAATAAAAACTTTTTGGTATTGTTATGCTTTTCTGAGAGAAATAGATTTTGCACAGTAGAATCTAACAGTTGATTGGTTAGCTGAGCAACTGGCTCGTTCATTTTCATTTTCATCTCTCTTGTGAATGCCCTCTAGTGAGCAGAAGAGATAAGTGGGCTCATATTGATTAGTACCGTAGTGATCAGCAACCACCTTTCCACTTGGTGAAGCCCTTTGCCAGATGTTGAGTTGGTGTGTCAGTGCAATGTAGGGAAAATACAAGGATATGGTTTGTGGTTTGAGAACCACTGTCACTATTCAGTGAATGGACCCCATGAGATTGAACCAGATACTTTGGAGGCCAACTCTTCAATGAATTAAAATCAGTCAGTAAAATAACTAAACAAATCCACAGGTTTTATTTTTAAAAAGTTGATACTATGGAGAGATTTGAAGGAATGTATTGGAAAACGCAAGTGCAGAATACTTTCTATGCAACTTGTGATAATTAAGTTGTGGGCCACCACTTACTAAAGCAGAACAAAGTTATTAACTTGTGTTAAATCATGGTCCCAACCTACCTATGATAACTATAGGATCAGCATCAACAAACTAATTAGCTTTGCATTAATTGGTTCATTGTCCCCTTAGACGCCTATCTGCAGGACGGGACTAGAGAAATGGTCCAATCAGATATACCCTGAGCCTGAAGCGACCCCAGAAGAGGTGCACATGTTTGACTTGGACTGCTTCCTCTCAGATATTTCAGACACACTCTTCACAATGACCCAGAAGCCGTGTCCGTGGTCCGGAGACCGCCACAATAGTGAGTACTGCAGGCTCTGCCCTCAGATCAGTTCAGCAGGAGGTTTATTGTGACCATAAAGCAATGATAACCTGCAGAGTTTAGGTACTATGCACACTATGTAGTATGCTTTGATGTGATTTGGTATCACAATCTCCTGGACCAAGGCTTGGGGAGTTAGCTGCAACGGAAGCAACCTTATCATTTCAGCATTCAGTTTTAGAAGGGGTCTCTGAATATCTTTAAATCTACAGGGTATTTTTACAAATCATACGGCAATCTGTGGTGAGATCATCAATGCATCACAGACCAAAACCAAATCATAATGATATCCTATGTTCCTTATTTGGTTTTGGCATTCATTTCATTCAGAATGAATGTCTTTTTAGTAGAAAGCAGCAAATAGTTGAGTGTGATGTATAAGACTTCATTCAGGAAGACACCACCCCCAAAAACAAGGAACAGATAAATGAATGAGTGCGCACAAACACACACACACACACACACACTAGCAGGCATATACACACAGCCACCTCCCTGACGTGATAACTGTAGTTTTTCTGTCAGCCTACACCAGTAATGCTGATATGATCCAGCCTGGTTTGACTCCTCTTCAACCCAACTTGGATGACCTCATGGACACTCCAGGTAAACTTGATTTTTTCTTAAATTGCATTACGTTCAGATTTTAACACTTACTTAAAATTCACTTCACTGAAATGTAAATATAATTTGAATAAAATATTTTAGTTATTTTGGGAATAACTGGTTGATGATATGAGTAATATTCCTCCCTCACTATGAGCAAATTGGTTTTGACAAGCAAGATCTCTTAGAACAATAAGTTCTTTCATGCACTGGACCCACTTCCACCCAAGAAAAAGGAATGTCATTGGATCAGATTTGATGGAAGCATGGAAAGTACTTAAATGAAGCACAGAAGCTTAAAGTGCGAAGCCTTTCCAAATAAAATCTATCTATTTAAATGAAACACAACTTTGCAGAAAATAGTAAAAATCGGGAAATAATAGCTTTGATAATAATCTGATTTGATGCAAGTCGCAGAATCCTACTTCACAAGTCTCTAAAGAGCATCTTTTAACTGCAGCTGGAGCGTCGAATACAGGTGATAAAGATCTGATGAGTTAATGGTGGATAGTAAAGGTTTTGGCAGGTATTATACAGGTAGTGGATTATCTTACTGTGCGATAGAAGTGCGGTCGTCTCTGAGTTTGCTGCTGCAATGTGGACCAGTATGTGTGAACAGTGTTGAAAGCTAGTTACAAAACCCAACTATAATCCACTCGTTCCAATGCAACACATGCTAGTACGGTCTGATATAGACAGTGACTATGGATTGTGGGAATGTGTAAACTGAAGGAACTTGACAGTAAATGACAGTAGAAACACAGCGGTAATCTAGTGGAACCCTGAAATGCAACAGATTGCTTTAAAGATGGATTCTGGGAGGTACGGGTCAAGCCTCTGTTGAAAGTGAAAATGTTGGTTGCACAGGAATCAGTTGTTAAGCAAAGTGTACTGGAACAGTGACCAGTATTTTATTTAATTTATTTATTTGCAGTTTTGTGCACTTTGTCTGTTTATTCGTAAAATGTTTACTCTGTAGTTCTTTTCACATCAGTTAATCTTTCCCCAGACATATATTTAACTATTGCTTCCAGCAAATAACTGTAATTTATTATAAAAGGGTCACCCAGAATCCATATACGTGTAATGTTAAGAGGAAAGAGGGTGACCGGAGATAACCGGAGGATATTTCGCTCTATCCTTCTCTTTAGGCCTGGAATAATTGGATAAAGTTTGGAAGTGTCTTGCGTGACCAAATGCAAAGAAGTCTTGATGTCTTTGTTTGTATGTGTGGATGTAGAATGGTTTCCATGGCAACATTTGAACATCTAGTAGAGCGGGTTGCATTAAAGGAAGTGCACAAGTTCATGCTTACTCATCATAAAGTCTTTCTGGTGTCCATTCATGATGCAGGTCTAATGGACGCTATCAGTGCTAGGCTCGTGAATCCTACATTGGTTTGCCTCCGTGTTCCTCTTTTATTTATTTCAGGGTCACTGTTGTTGCCCTGTAGTCTTGTGCACATATGGCAGGTCACACAGGGGGTTAGGCAGGGGTCAGCTGGAGGGAAATGCAGAAGTTGAAGGGGTGTGGAAAGCAATGAATGACCAATCTTAAGGATTTATGGGTGCTACCACAGGAAGAGAGGGAGAAGGACAGGGCAGGAGTTTATTAGAGGACAACAATCCCTCTGTTCATCTGTCCATCAGTAGAGTCTACCAGCACTGAAAAAGTGAAAGTGACTACCCGTGTCATTGTGAAACGCAGAACAACAAAACTCAGCCTCTGCGTTTCACCCATACATACACGTGCAGCAGGGGGTAGCTATTGAAAGCGCCCAGGGAGCAGTGACAAGGATGGTACCTTGCTCAAGGGTACCTCAGGGCAACCTACTGGTGCGGGAATCGAACCCACAATCTTCCAATCCGGGGCAACTCCCTAACAATTAGGCCACTGCTGCCCCACACTGTGTGTTCACTGTGTGTTCAGTGTAATGGAGGTCCTTTTTCACTTCCATCTGATGGTATACACCTCCCTGTATATATTTACATATGGAGATACATGTACTAGACATCCGACACATTTTTGTGTTAGCTAAGGATTCATGTCTCCTAGCATGTGTGGAAACATTCTGTCTTTTTTAAAATGACTTTAGGCTGTGAACTGGCTGAAACGGAATGTATCCCATGCATGGTGCTTGTTACAGACATCTTTGTGAGTTACCGCGGGCAGTCTCTGGAGCAGACTTTCTACGCCGACTGTGCCTTTTTCGAGAGTTCGTCCGGCCCTCCATTTTCCTCAAGCTCCTCCACGGTGGGGAGTACACATCTGATGCACACCGGAGCCCAGCTTACACAGGTACACAGCTGAAGAGCCTGCGCTGCTCCAGCATTAATTAATATATACATGAGCTAGAAGACGACATTTAAACATTTAGAAAGACTTCACCGCCCAGCTACTAGAATTAACCCTTCAAAGACTTATAGGCTTATGTCCGTTATGACTTATGTGTCATCTAGAAAAGAGGTATTAAAGGTATAGGACCTACATATACGATCTAAAAGAGTCACATGCACTTAGTTTTATATTTTCAATGTTTTATTATTTTCTATTTTCTTTTTTTATTTGCTCTTCTTTGCTTTTTTGCTGTTCTTTTCTTTGCTCTTGGTTTCTTTGTTCTTCGCTTCTCATTTATTTTTTCTTGCCCTTTTTCTTTTTATCTTTTCGGATCTTTCCTTTGCTCTTCATTTATTTTTTCTTTACTCTTTATCTTTTCTTTTCCTAATTTAAAAAAAAATTATTTTCTTTTTTTCCTTTCTGTTCTTGTTCGAAGAGTACCATACATTATGTTTTATTTCCCCAGCCCAGTATGACAGCTGAGACTTTGCCACAACCCTCCTCATCAATCAACTTACCAACCCCTCCTTACCTACGGCAGCCTATTACCACTGACCTGACCTCAGACACTGGCAGCATAAACTCAGATTCCAAGTTCAAAGGTCATTCAGAGTACGGCTCCCCTGAAGAGTTCCCTCACTCTCTTGGCCTCCTGTCCAGCATGGACTCGTACGGACCACAGCAGTCCTACAGTGGCCCTGGCGTTGGCATGCCTTCCACCTCAATGTCACAAGAGAACCCTTATCTGTATCCAACCAGCTGTGTGAGATATAGGCACCCCACAGCTGGCCAGTCAGGGGCCAGCATTCCTGCCACATCCACTGTGATCACGCACACAGGCTCTGCCATAAACGTTCTGCCACAAGATCCTCAACAAGGCCAAAGCTACCCCAGCCTGCCCGATATATTGCCCCAAAGCACTTGTGTATCTTTGGGTTACCAGCCGATGACAGTGGCCCCGCCTCCCGCAGCCCTGCCTTCGCCGGACTACAGCCACTGCTTCTCCATGCCCCAGCAGGTGGGGCGAGGGAAGCACAAACAAAAGACCGGCCGCACTAAAGTGTTTCCCACACCAGTCGCTGCATCTCTAACCCCACCCGTACACACCAGCTGCCTGGCCAAGCTCCTGTCATCCAGCTCTCAAGAGCGTATGTTCTAGAGATAAAAAATACAACGTCTATATATTTATTTGCCTTTTTCAACATGTGATGCTTCAAATGCCACTCTTTATGCCTATTTGGTTTAGGAAAACCAGCACTGGGTCTTGAAGCTCCTTTTGTTGGGTCAAAGGGCCACAGACCAACTTCTCCCATTTCAGCAGTAAGTTAATTATTCAGAAATTCAGATGTTATTTCATTTACCTGCTCTAGTGTTTCATGCTCCCTCTCCAGCTGGATAGAATAAAATCACAGAACAGTTCATGTTTTTCTTTGTGATACTTTGTACACATAGTAATCTACAAACCTAGCAACCTTGTTAGAAAACATTAACTTTAACTTTAAAGTTAACCTCCATGACATGAAGTATAACAGTTATTGTAGCTTGTTATTCAATCCTAAAAAAATCTATTACTTCTCATTTTGAGGTCTTGGTCATTTATATTGTTACATTGCTCTAAGAACAAAACCTTGTATCTCCATCTTTGACATTTTCAACTTAAACGTGGTTTAAAAATGTCCTTAACTTTGTGTAGTTAACAACATTATGATTTCATTAGAATTGCTCCAAAATGACTTTAATTCAAACATTTTTCATTGACTTTCAAAAGTTAAGAACAAATTTTCTCACCCTTCATTCCACTCACAAAGTGACAGATCAAGTAAATGTATTTAACCGATTGCATCGTTTATATTTTTAAACGTAGCTGTTCTTTGTTCTTCTTTTTCTGACCAGCAGTCTACCAGTAGCATGTCAGCAAACCAAAGATCGACACAGGTATCCCAGCATCCTCAATGGCCCCCTGGGGAGATGGTGCCGTTAGCCCCGATACAGACGCCCATGCTGCCACAGACGAGCTCCTCCCAGAGCTCCACTGTCTCCTCTCTCCTAACACAGGGCCCCCCACTCCTCATCCCCAAGACTGAGAAACTCTCACCCATCCAGATCAACACCCCAGAGAGGACCAGCTTAACAGGTAAACTCCAGTGTCTAAACCTTTAGCTATTACTGTTTACTTGATGTCGAGAAAACACAGCAAAATGTTCAGATTTAACTAAAGGAAATGGTTCATAAGGCTAAACAACACCTATAAAAGCCTATAAAAGCAAGTTCAATCAGTCCTACGTGATTCATTAGGGCTTCTGTAAGAAGTCATTTCTGTCCTTTGATTCTCAGTGAGTTTCTCAGGGCACTTTGGCCAAACATCTCCATCCAGCCTCCCTGAGAAATCCTCAGAATCTTCACAAACCTTATCTGGAGTAGCCAAGACGGAGCCTAACAGAGTAAGCTCACAACATTCACACTCGTTCACACGGAGATAAAATGTGTGCTTTTCTAAAACTGGTCTTTATTACAGACAGATACTCGTCGAATCACACACATATCTGCCGAGCAGAAGAGGAGGTTTAACATCAAACTGGGGTTCGACACCTTGCACAGTCTAGTAACAACACTCAGCTCCCAGCCCAGCATTAAGGTTAAGTAACGGCACTACACAAAGACTCCAAAAATATCCAAACACTGCTTCTAATATTGAAGTAGTTGAAGTAGCTGAATTCAGCAGAAAGAACACTTTCAGGAGTGCTCATCACTGGCACAGCCGTTCAGTTGTGCAAACACGGCATAGAAGCTCTGGAACTGCTGTGCATCGTCCAACATCAGTACCTAACCTCACTGATGTTCTTGTGGCTAAATGCACTCAAATCTTTGACTGACATCTGATCTAAAGCCTTCCACAAAGAGAAGGGGCTGCTAGTAAGCATTGTGAACTATATGAGAAGCTCTACATTAGGGGATTTATATAAACATTTTTTAAGTGAAACTGACTTCTTTTCATTGTGAACACACAGCACAGCACATAGTGAATCTTCTGCATTTAACCTATCATACCTAGGTGTTGCAGTGGGCAGCCATATCAGCGCCTGGGGGAAGTGATGGGGATGATACCTTGCTCAAGGGTACTTCAGGGCAACCTGCTGATCTGAGGCTCAAACCCAGAACTTTCTGTTTAGAGGGCCTAGTCCCTAACCATTAGACCACCACTGACCAGTTGCCATTCACACACATAGGAGTTTCCTTAAGGTTTTCACTTTCACCTAAAAAACAAGCAATTCCACCTTCTCAGGATGGGAGCCGCAGCTTTTTCCTTAAAGAAAGAGAAAGCATGAAAAGAAGCTCCACAAAGAGCTACAGGCTGTAATTGGATTAGACAGATTGTTTTTATAAAAGGGTCAATTAAACAATACAAATGTACTGGGAAGCTTCAGGAGGCATTTGTAGAGAAGCTTTAATGAGAATTTCCAGCAATCGTATTAAGACGTGTAAGCACAGGTGGATACACAGGCTCCACCAGTTCCTCCAGAGTAAACCTTATAGTTGGAAATGTGTGAGAGACCTTGACGCTTGTACTGCACTCTAAACTGAACAAGAAACCAGTGGATTGAAACTGGAATAGTGGGTTAAAGGATCTCTCATACCACAGAGTCATGCCTTTAAAAAAACCATCTCATTCAAAGCTAAGAAACAAGACAAGGTTTAATTACGTGGATGTTTTTAAGCTGGAAGCTCTGTTTGCTCTGCAGATTTGTCCCCATTTTTGTCAGCAGGAAGAAAAGGTAGAAGGCTGAACCGAACGCCTTGGTTATGTAAGCTTACATTAACTCTCCCTTAAGTCAGTTTTGTGATGGATCTCTATCTCTGTCTCTCTCACTCAGATCAGTAAGGCCACCACTCTGCAGAAGACGGCAGAATACATCAGCAAGATGCAGCAGGAGAGAGCACAGCTCCATGAGGAGGCACAGAGACTCAGAGATGAGATCCTGGTTCTCAACTCTGCCATCAAGTGCGAAAACCTCTCTCTTCCTGAAATACCAACAATGCTAATATCTGATTAAAGCCAAGTGGTGTTGATTATCAAAAAGCAAACCCTGACTCTCAGAAGAAACTCCCCCTTTTCCATAAAAATGCATACATATAAACAATTTTATATATTAATATTATTAATACTACTTTATAGGTTAACACAATGTTAAGACAGATGGTATGTCTAACTGAATTGTCTTCTTCCCATAGTCCCCCTTAAACGAGTAAAAAAACACACAACTTAAATCTGATGGTCAGAATGTCTATCTGTGCATCCAGATTCACCTTCTACTCACGTTGTAATCTATATGTCTGTGCAGTGTGTGTCAGCAGCAGCTCCCAGCGACAGGCGTTCCCATCACCCGTCAGCGCTTTGATCACATGAGAGAGAAGTTCCGAGAGTATGTCAGGGCCCAGACGCTGCAGAACTGGAAGTTCTGGATTGTATCCTGTACTGTCTAACGTTATGACTAGTATGTTTTGATATATGTGGCTGAATTCCTGGCTAGATTTCTGTATGTGCTTCCGCTTCTGAGTGTGTTCCTGAACTGCCAGCGCTAGTTCAGTGTGATTATGGAGCCTCTATTTGAGTCCTATAATGGAATGGTGTCCACGGCCAGTATGGAGGACCTGTGCCGGACTGCCCTCAGCTGGCTGGACCAGCACTGCTCCCTACCTGCGCTCAGACCCAGTGAGTACAATAACACAGTAACTTTTTCTATGTGTGTATGGAAATATATTAAAGGGGAATTTCATTCCCTGCGATGGGCTGGTTACCTGTCCAGGGTGTGTCCCTCTGTCCTTCGCCCTGTGTGCGCTGGGTTGGACTCCAGCACTCCCCTGCGACCCCGTTTGGGACAAGCGGCAGAAAATGGATGGATGGATGGATGGATGGGAATTTCATTCATTTTTCTTCATTTTTACCATTCATTGGTTCCGTTCTAAATGCAGTCATTCACTGTGGTTTTAATGGGTTTGGTATAGTGATGATTATGGGAACCAGGGCTCACAATTCCCACAACACAGATACCACCCAAAATCACATTTATAAGTGAGCTTTAAGTTTTAAAATAGTTGTCTGGGGACAGTTTTGCCTTACAACTCCTGGGACATGCTTCCCCTGCAATAATGTATTAATAAAAAAATGTTTTTAGTCCAATGACTGATCTCAGAACCCTCAAAAATCCCAGCCATTATTTAATTTACTCATTTTCTTTGGCATAGCTGCTTTTTTTCTAGTAGGTTCTTCAGACACCAAGCTCCTTTCACCACCTCTGTCATGTTTGTAGTGCTGTATAAAGAATTAAAAACGCTGTTTGTTTCACTCTTCTGCACTGATCAGTACTGATGGGTTTGCGTATTTTGACCAGCAGCAAACAGTGAAAATGTGAACCACAAGGAAATGTTGAATAGTTTCAGTGAGAATCTGTTCAGGTAGAGTTTTGAGAAAGTGTGCAGTTCTCAGGAACTTCTCCACTACAAGGAGGTTTTCAAGTGAAAACAACAACTTCACATTTTGGAGCAGGTGTGCTGGGAAATTTGAATTTTGGTGCCTCACTAATTTGCCATTTCTTGTCAATTTCCTTAATAATTTATCACCAGTTTTAAAACATGAGCCATTCCATTTATCATAATATTTTCAGTGACATATAGCTTTCTTAGTATAAACTCATAATATGGCAGTTTTATAAGGAACTAGCCAAGTAACTTTCCAAGTGACTTTCTCTCTCTCTCTCTCTCTCTCTCTCTCTCTCTCTCTCTCTCTCTCTCAGCTGTTTTGAGTTCACTCCGGCTGCTCAGTACCTCTACATCCATTCTGACGGACCCCAGTCTGGTTCCTGAGCAGGCCACTCAAGCGGTCACTCAGGGTCCTCTCTCTCACAGTTACAGCCAACATCAGCATCCTCTCTAATCACTACAGGAAATGGCAATCTCCTTTACACCTCCATCCATCATCAACACCATGACTACATCATAGGCATCACTAAAAGCTAATGCACAAAGCCTCAAGCATGCTCACACATTCCACCACTTTACATCAGGTCTGAATGATGGTACAGCCATGCTTTCAACCGCTAATGCAGTGTTCTGTATGAATTCATACATTGGAATCTATGTTATGGAGATGTGACATATCTCTGCAGACCATGTCTTTGGGTTCAAATGAGTTCTACTTTGAATCTTCAAAAAGATTCTGTTTGTCTGTACATTTTTCTAAAGTATACTTAGCATGATGCAAATCTGTCAGAGCTTGATTTTCCTAGAGCATTGTAATACTTGCTGTATATACAACCTTGCAATGACCTTTGACATGACAGCTTCAGAAACTCCCAATATTAAGCAGTGCGGTATACACAGTTTCCTCCTTACACTCAGCCATAAGTGGTTACCTTTTAGTTTTTGACCGTAGGTTCAGGAAAAATGCAACTGACAAGTAATGAAAGCTTATTGCCTTGAGTTTAGCATTCTTTAATCCAGTGCCATCATACCCTAGCCTTAGATCATGAGAAGTTCTAACAGACAGATTTTCATAAGCGGTATCTCACACTTTATGGCTTACATTATAAGTCTGAATCTTTCTATCCACCTCTTCAAATGAGCGAATTCAGCCTCTTTTGGCAAAAGTTCAACATTGCACAACTGTCCAATGTCCACCCCAGATTTAGTCAATCGCCCAAGATGTGTTCAAAGTATACTTCATCACCAAAACTTCTCTCGACCCATTCTAGCTCTTTATTAAGGTTGTATGACTTACTGCAAACTATAAAAATGCATAACATGAAAAGTATTGGATACAATCTGAGCAGGTTGAGAGGTATTTTGGGGATGTATTAGCAGAAAACACATTACATGTCCAAAAGTATCAAGAAATGGCTTCCAATTAGTGATTTCAATTAAGTGCATACACTGCTGAGACAGATGTTTCATGTGCGGACTATAAGCCTTTATTATGTCCATAGAAAAGCATGATGGAAGGTGATGTTCTGAAGCAGTGATGCGTAGTAGGGTACTCAGAGCATGCGATGGGTAGTAGGGTACTCAGAGCATGTGATGGGTAGTAGGGTACTCAGAGCATGTGATGGGTAGTAGGGTACTCGGATTGGAGCCCTGGAATGATCATCTGAAATGAGATCCTGTCCGCACTGATGCTCTTGTGCATAAAGGCAGTGAAGTCTTTACAGCAGTGTTCTAACATTTAGTGTAAAGTAGAGGATCGCAGTAGAAAAAGACCAAATTTCTCCGTAATGCCATTCATTTCAAATGAAACTTTTGGACATATAGTGTATCTGGGGAACTATGACTTCAAGATTTACTCTCCTATCTCTTGCACTAAACTATAGAAGAGGAAATATTTACAGTCCTAATGTGTTTTAAGGATATTTTAATATGTAAGTTTAAGAGGCCATTACATGTGAGCTACATTTTCCTTGTAGTTCCAGTGTACAATTAAAGCACCTAAGATATCCTGTGTACTTGATCTGATCTGATGGAATATTGATAATAAATACCAAATTCACAGCTTCTTATTACAATTCCGCTTCAGATCTCTTCGGATTTCATTTCATCCATCTGTTGCATAATACATAGACACACAGCAGACTGCCATGGCCTGATGTGCCTCGCTTTTTTAACCTGCTTTTTTAACCTTTTTGCCTTCTTCTCAGTTTGCCTCTTCTACAGTAGCAAAACTATCCTTACTCAGAAAATCACTGAGGAAAGATTAAAAGTTCTGTGCCTTCTTATCATGTCTGATTGTTACAGTAGATTTGGAAATGCACTGGGGCAGGATTTTTTTTCACCCAGTTTTTTATTTCTCAGGTTATATTATTTTGTTCAAACTTGCAATCGACAAAACATGTCCTGAAAATAACACCTTTAAATAAAAGCACAATTTAATGGGGTTGTTTTAGTCATGAGTGTTCTTTCAGCTGATGGCCACTCGGTGCACATCTGGTGTAACACATGACTGAGAAACGTTTCATTACTAGTAATGACAAACATCGCAAAAGTTGAATCACACCATGCCTTTTCAAGAGCATGTTAAAACCAATCCATGTTTTCAGCTGATTGAGACCTTCTTCTCTAAGAAAGGTGAGAAATATTTAAATCCTAAATCCTAAAAATCTCCAAAGCCCATATAGACAAGCACTGGCAGAGGAATAGGTTGTCCTGAAAAGCTGAGGGACTTTAAATGTGGCAATGTCAACGATTTTTCAGCTAATGCTGACCCAGCCAAAAGCTCAGAAGAACTCATGCAGGGCCTATGCAGACTGCCTCTGGAAAGTAACATCTGCATGTTTCAGGAGCTTCGGGAATTAGGTTTCCATGGCGGCATGCAAGGATAAGATCACTATGTGCAATGCCAAGTATTGACTGGAGTGGTGTAAAACACAGCACCACAGGAATCTGGAGCAGTGGCAATACACTCTGTTTTTTGATAAATCAAGTATCAGGCAGCTTGATGGATGAATATGGACAAATCTCATGGGATACCAGGAGAATGGATCCTACTGGATTTCACTGTGTTAACAGCAAAGTAATGGTTAATATTAAAGCCTACAAAGACATTTAAGGTAGGCTTTTAAGCTTCCTACTTTGTGGCAACAGTTTGGAAGAAATCCTTTCTTGTTCCAGCTCAGAGGATCTTTGAGATGATCTTGCGAGACCTTCTTTTTCAACATCAGTGCCTCAGCTCATAAAGGCTTTTTTGACTGAACAAGCCCCTAAACACTTCAAAACCTACCTGGAGACCTACATGGAGGTCAACTCCACATTAATACCTAGGCTTTAAGAATGAGAAGCTGATAGCTCAAAAAGATGTGAAGGTCAGGTGTCCTCATACTTTGACGGTTTCTACTTTTTGTGATCTCTAGGAGTGTTTATTAAAGGTGGCATGTTCTTTGCTCACATGCTTTCCTTTTACTTTGCCCGAACTCTGTTCTGTCTCCCAGCAGATGGCACTGGTGAACCACTGAAAAACAGGAATTACACTAAGGAAATAGAAAAAAGGAAATGGCTGGGTACCAACAGCTGGTCAAAAAGATCCAAAACCTGTTTTAATAAGTCTGATCCACTATTATATGTAAGGCCATTTTGAAAGTGGCTATTCTTGCCTATTCCAGGGCAACCTGCTGGTCTGGGATTCAAAGCCATGACCTTCTGATCCTGTGGCCTAATCCCTGAACACTAGGCCACCGCTTGCCCCAAGATTCAGGTTGTTTTTATCCCAAAATTTTATACCATTGATCCTGAAAGTGTCTATAGAACTTGAGAGCCTGCTTTCTTGAAGACTTTGCTGGTTTAAAATGTTGAGATGCCTTTCAGAGGGGTCTGATCTGAAATTCATCATTGTATTGGAAGTGAATTGTGCACAATAGTGGTGAATGGAACCAGATGTCAAACCTTCTAAAGGGTCTTTTAGAAAAAGGCCATTTTTTGAAGTCATTTTTTTGAGTAATGGCTAAGAGTTACTTGTGTTAGGAAAAATATTACTAAATGAAAATCTTGCCATCATCAGCATTACAGAAAAACTAAATCCAGGTGATGGTTCACTGGTTTTGGAAAGTAGATAAAGCAGTTACATGATTTGAGTTGTAGGTGTGCTTCCTGTTAAAAGTGAAAGTGACTACCCTTGTCATTGTGAAACACAGCACAGCACAACGAAATTCAGCCTCTGTGTTTCACCCATACAGCAGGGGGCAGCTATTGAAAGCAGGGGAGCAGTGATGGGGACAGTACCTTGCTCAAAGGCACTTCAGGGCAACCTATTGGTGAGGGAATCAAACCCACAATCTTCCAATCCGGGCCAACGCCCTAACCACTAGGCCACCGCTTCCCCAAGTGGTTTCTCCACCACAGCTGTAACCGGGTCAGTATAGCAAACCTTTTCACCCCAACCACTCTGACTGGCTTTGCTCAATCTCAGCACAATGCAGAGTGCAGTTGTGTTTTGTTCAGATATTTTTTCTTAGAAAAAAAATGTATAAAATGGCTGACATGAAATAAATCCTAAGCTAAGGCTGTGTCCAAAATCATACATAATTCATAGTTTTCTGTCCTTTGACTAGCACAGAGCCCTGGAGAGGAAACAAATCTAGAATTACAGCACAGGGTATAATCTTCGCCAAGCAAACAAATCTTTAGATCACCTTTCAACAGAAGAATACAAAATGAAAGTTTTGAGCATTTTAGATCCCTAAAAAGCAACTGCTACAGTATTTAAATAACTGAAAACAGCTAAGTCCCTGAGCGAGGTCCACTTTGGCATTGACTGCATCTATTTTGTGGAGGACCGCCTTAGCTACCGTCCACTTTAATATGATTCTCTTTAATTAAATAACATATTATTTAGCTCTTGTTATATAACTGTTAGTGTAACTGTGGCTAAATAATAAAAACTGTACACAACTACTGGACGTCAGTTCAGTAATGTAATAAAGTGTAAGTGCAGAACTGTGAGATTTGGGATGCAGCCCATCTGTTCAAGAGCACTTCACCTGTCCATGAAAACAAAACATAATAATGTGGTAAACATATGACTAAAAATAAAATCAAGGGATCTTATCGTGGATGGAATGTTTGCTCCGAAGATGTATGAGCTACAGTTTGCCCTTCTTTTATTCCCACCTGGAGAAGCCATTAAAAACAATAATGCACCATTTCCTTCTGTGGTTCTCTGTTGGGAAACTGTAGTTCAGCCAGCAGTGGTTAGTCAAGTGAAAGTGAAAGGAAAATGACTATTTGTCATTGTGAACACACAGCACAGTGAACCACAACGAAACACATTCTCTGTACTAACCCACGGAGATGTATCGTAGCAATGGGCATCCATATCAGAGCCCGGGGAGCAGTGATGGGGACAGTACCTTGCTCAAGGGTACCTTAGGGTAACCTGGTCTGGGTTTTGATCCCACAGTCTTTCAACCCTAGTCCCTAAACACTAGGGCACTGCTGCAATAGCGCCTCTAACTAGACAGCAACTATTCACTTCATAAACTGGTAAAAGAAATCACGATCAGAAGTGGGGCAATGGTGAGCCAGGGGTTTGAAACTGGACCTCGTGATCGGAAGGCAGTGGGTTCAAGTCCTGGTCCAGTAGGTTACCCTGAGATACCTCAGCGCTGCTGACCTGGTGCAGCCCACGGCGTGTGTGTGTGTGTGGATTGGTTAAACAGCGGATGCTCACAAGTTCCTGCGAGTTTCATTTCTTAGGCAGAAAGCGTTGTTTTGCCCTCCAGGTGGGCGGCGCTTTAAGGACGTGACGTCACGTGAAAGCTCTGCATACTCTTCCACGCTTTCGCTCCACTGATGAAAGTGCGCGTCCACAAGGCGGCGGTTCTCCTCCGTGCCTCCAGGGGGCAGCACCCGCCGCTCCGGCCCGGACCGTTATGAAGCGGAGCTGCCGCTGTCCAGCACTTCAGCAGCGCGAGGGCGGCGGACGGTTCGGCGCGAGCGAACGGCCGAACGGAGCGCGAGCGCGAGCGCGAGCACGAGCACGAGCAGGAGCACGAGCACGAGCAGGTAACGAAAAATAAACGAACTAACGGTCACGAAACGCGTCTTTCCGAGCGGAGCGCAGCGATAACGGCGGCCTGGGTTACAACAACACCGGGTGTTTGTGGACGCGGGTCGGAGCGGGGTCTGCAGCCCGGAGGGCCGCGTTTAAACCGAGCTTTGGTGTTTTATTTCTGCGGAGGAAACCCTCACACCGCCCCGTCGGGTTTGTCATGGTGGGCAGCTCTCCTCCCCGAATTTCTCCACTTTTACAGCGTCTGAGCGCTTAAAACGCCCCCAAATCAAGCTATGGTTCGTCTAAATACGATTTTCTTCTGTTTTAAGACCCGACAGCCCTCTTTATTCAACTTCTGCACTGTTTATTCTTACCCAATTGTTCCAGTCCACCTTAAATGGTGCGGTAGAGGATAGCTGTTTAAGGTGGTCTGGGACAATTGGCCTCTGTTCAGTTGAAAAGCGCCCTTTTGCTCCATTTCTCCCAATAAACAGTTCCGGGGTGATACAATCACCAAAATGTAGTGTTTATACAGGTATGGTTACATTTACTCGTTTTTCTTTTTTCTTCATCTCTCCATCTTCACACAGAGCCAGATGGGAATTCACTTGTTCTAGTTATTGGACAGCCTGTCAGGTTACTTTGGGCTGGTGGGCTCTGAAAAAGGTCCTGATGTCCCATCATTGCTCTATAATTCATCTAAAGTCTAACCTCCCCCCCTTAATCCGCTGCTGTTGTTGTTGGCTCAGGCTTCACCCCAGCTTAAACAGAGCAGGGTTGCCAGATTGAGTCTTTCCCATCTGGGCTTCATTCACTTGCCTCGCTCTCTCGTTTGTCCTGTTTTGGGAGTTCCAGTGTGAAGTTCAAGAATATGGTTTGTCCAACCTGACAACCATGTGCTGTGTATGTCCCTTTACACTGTCCCTGTTTTGGTGCTCTGGCCCTGGCCAGCTCACCCGCTTTAATAACGGGTCACTGGAGGCAGCCGGATAAAGAACTGCATGTTTTTTTGTTGGAGGGGAGACGCTATCCTCGTTTTATTGGATTGCTGATTTCTAGACTGTATAACACAGGTAGGCATGTTCCTGTTCCTCAGTTCTATTTGCTGGAGTATTAGTGCTGATAAATATCACTCCTACTCAAGTACGGTGGTGTGCAAAGACTTGAGTCACCCTTAATTACATTAGATCCTGGTAAGCAGTGAGACAGTGGTTAAAGAGATTTATTGCATGTGGAAACATACGTGTAAATACAGTTTGTAACTAAAATGCAGTTTGTTTCATTTTGATCAGCTTTAAATAGTCAATATTTGGTCTGACAGCTGTGAATCCACAACGCAGCCTGAACTCTCTTAGGCAATCTTTAAGTCGTCTTCAGGAATAGTTCTTGAAGGACATTCTGAAGCTCCTTTTTGGATGTCAGCTGCCTTTTTGTTCAGTTCTCTGTTGAGATGATCCCAAACTGCTTTGTAGAGCATAACGAATGTCACGTTCCTCTGAAAGGTGTGTTGCACTATGGTTCTTCAGGGAGCTCTGTGGAGGAGGTTTGATCTGACCTTGCTACCTACTGGAGTCATTAAAACACTTGAGCATGGATTTATGCTACTCTACCAACATCACTGCATCCAAGTCTGTTCAGCGTTTGGCCGTTCGATTGTTTTTTTTGGTGTGTCAATAAGCTTCAGAGCCTCATGTAAACAGATTCAGTGGGTTCATGATCTGTCAAGAAGCTGCATGTGGCTTTTGTCTGATCCTCGGTAGCAGCTGACATATGGTTGTAGTATTACAGGAAAAACACTCTGAAATATGGCTGAAAAAGGAAGGAACCTAATCAGGTTGCTTGATCTTATTGGCATGTTACTAACAAACATCAATATCAATCTTTCACAATCTCCACTAACTTCAGAGTTATCCTTAGTGCTGTGTGTTGTTTGTTTCCTCTGCTTCTCCTAGTTTTGCATTTTATAGAAATAAGCCTCATAATTGTCCATCTCTTGAAGTCTGTGTCACTATGTTTAGCTTTTGTATTTTCTTCAGTTCTGTTGTATTTGTTTTTGTCTTAAATTGTTCGGCTCACGCCTACATTCTGCCTCAACGACTCCCGTGACAAAAGGCTAGCCTACGTGGTGCTCCTTCTAGAGAGATGTTTGTCAGACCTTGTTTGCAGAAATGTCTTTTGACTCCACTACTTGCTCTGTGCTTAAGACAGTTACCAAAGGTTAATTTGAGGGGCTGAGGGGTAGCCATATCCAGAACTTAGGGTGTAGTGATGAGGACAGTACCTTGCTCAAGGGTACCACAACCTTCTGATTATGGGGCATAGGCCCTAACTAATAAACGACTGCATTAAATTCAAAATTGAAAAGACAATAAAGGTATTAAGTTGCCTTTCGAAATCTTATCCTATACTTTTTTTTATCAGGCATTTATGTAGTCAGACATTATATAGTGAAAAGATGCTCATAAAAAACTGCTACCGAACTCCCTTGCTCTTATAGACCTCCCCTGCTTTGTACTGTGGAGTTGTCACAAATCTGTTGGGGCTTTGCACAGGTTGTCTGAGGTTGGCTTATTCTTTCTTCTCATATTTTGCTTGTATAGTCTTACAGTCCAGGCTTCAGGGTGTTTGATGTGTTGCATCACTCAGAAACTGCCTCTTTTGATGCTGATATGCATGCTGGCAGTGGTGGCCTAGTGGTTTGGGACTAGGCCCCAGGAGCAGAAGGACCAGTAGGTTGTCCTGAGGTACCCTTGAGCAAGGTACCGTCCCCATCACTGCTCCCTGGGCACTTTAAATAGCTGCCCCCTGCTGCAGTGTGTGTATGGGTGAAATACAGAGGATGCGTTTTGTTGTGTCTCACTGTGGGCTGTGCGGTTTTTCACAAAGACAAATAGTCACTTTCAACATTTATCCACTGATTACTTGTTGAGAAATGAAGAGCTGGGCGTTTGCCTTAACAGCGCTACAGCAAAAATACACCCATAAGAAACAATGTGCTTTGCATCTGCAGCCACAGGAATGGCAACAACTAGAACCAAATTGCGACAGTTCTGTCCATCTTCACACGTAAGCCATCTGTGAATCTCTGTGGACTGGGGCTGAAATTGTACACCAAATGTCCAAAAGTATCCAGACATCTCTTCCAAATAGTCAGTTCAACTACTTTCCAATGCACTAATCTCTACCAGACTAGCTGCACTCAAAATTGACAGCTAGAGCTGGTATAAAGCCCACCATAGTGTAACTCTGGAGAAGTGGAGCTACATTCTTTGAAATGATGTTGCTTCATCCAATACTTTTTTGATTGCTGGAGTGGCTTTAGAACTAGTCCTCCAACACCAGGACCTGACATAGCTAATGCTGTTGTGGCTGAATGTAATCAGATTTTTCAACCTCCATTGTAGTTAAAGGCATACATTTCAGAAGACACGTTAGATGAGCAAGTGTCTAAAAACTTTTGGACATGTAGTCAGTGTGTTTTGCTCATTTCTCCTGTCTCTTGCGGTTTTTCTCACTATGCCTCTTTTCTGTTTTTCTCTCTTCTCTGTGCCTCCATTTCATCACATCTTTCCTCCTCTTCTCCTCCTCCTGCCCTAGTTCTCTTATCTCTCGTTCCCCTGAAGGACACACATCACCACTGGGGGGGATGTTCGGCGTGTGTGTGTGTGTGTGTGTTCGTCAGAAGTAGAAATCAGTTGATGATAAAGAGCGACCAGCAGGCGAGTCTGGTGCTCCAGCATATGTGTTTTTTCAAACTGCACAACTGAATGTGTGTTTAAACACCAAATGGAAATGTTCACACTTGACAGGAGCGGTGTGAGAGTTTTCTCTCTCTCTCTCTCTCTCTCTCTCTCTCTCTCTCTCTCCCCATTTCTTTCTCTCTCTCTCTCTCTCTCTCTCTCTGTTCCAT
>CM029371.1:16745771-16878271 GCA_017165825.1 Hepsetus odoe
AGGCGGCAGTGCCAGTATGTCAGAAGCTTGTCAAAAGCTTTGAGTGTATCTCACCCTCAGTCCTCTTTAATATCACTGACACTTCCACAGGAAGGTGCTGATCTCGTGTGAGCCGTACTCCGAGGAACTCAGAGTCTTGGTTGGTTTTAATACATTAAAGGAAGTGAGCATCCTTTATAGGGAACGATCATCGATACGTTTTTTAAGCAAAGCTCTTGCAAACAAAGCTGCACTTTAGAGACATACTTTTTTTTGGCCAGTAGGGACAGAACTCTGATGTGGTCCCTTTTGTAATCCATCATCACTGCACAATGGATACAAATGTGCCAAAGTGTAGAGGATGCGTCATTCATTTCACTGAGAAAATCAGCAAAACATGTCTTTTGATCAGGAAAAGCCAAACACTCTTGTGTCCCTTCAAAACTCATTTGAATTGTCATTTTATTTCAAGTTTCAATGAATGTGGATGATTAACGTCATTCATGGCCACACTTTGAAATCATATGAAGATGCTAATGAATCTCTTGTTGCTGACACTTTCAGTCTGTCTGCCGAGTTGAGTTTAGAGAGAAAAGAAATATTGTCCCATATTGCAGGCTAGCATGCTCTTCTTGATCAAACAGGAATGTGTGATGATAGTTTGTAAATCCCGTAGTAGTGGAGTGATGCACTGGTCTTTAAAGAGGGAAAGCAACAAAGACTCTTACTTTTTTACCGTACTTAAGTCTAGTTTTTAGTGATCTGGACTTGAGCAGAGAACTTATTTTTCTCTTAACTAAATTAAATGATTTTTTTTTTTATGTATTAAATATGATGTCGACACAGATGAAAGATAAGCAGTTCATTGTGTTCAGTTGATTTTTTCATTGCATGTAAGTTTAAAAGGTTTACTCATTCATCTCACTCTAATTGGGGGCAGCGGTGGTAAAGTGTGGTCTAGGCCCAAGGAATCCGAAGCTTGTGGATTCAAATCTCAGACCAGTAGGTTGCCCCGAGGTACCCTTGAGCAAGGAACCATCCCCATCACTGCTCCCCAGGCGCTTTAAATAGCTGCCCCTACTGCACGGTGTGTGTGGGTAAAAAGCAGAGGTAGAATTTAGTTGTTTGTCTCACTGTGTACATTGCTATATTTCACAATGAGAAAAATAATCACTTTCACTCATTTTCATAGCCACTTGTCCTAAATAGGATCGCGGAAGGTGCTGGAGCCAATCCCAGCTCTCATAGGGCGAAGGGTGAGGGAACACCCTGGACAGGTCGCCAGTCCTTCGCAGGGCAGACACGAAGACAAACACGCTTACACTCACACCTACGGGCAAATTATCATCTCCAGTCCACCTGACCTGCATGTCTTTGGACGGTGGGAGGAAACCCACACAGACACAGGGAGAACAAACCCCACACAGGACCCGGACCGTCCTGTCTGAGAATCGAACCCAGGGCCACCATACTGTCCTAAAATGGTTTAAATTATATTAATGTGCTGTGAAGTTCACTTTGCAGACAAATGTGTCCTTCAAGGACCTACTTTTTACTTTTGTGCTCTTCAGAGGCCGCGCTTTTTACTTTGACAAAGTTGAAAAAGTAAACAGCGCTTGGAGCTTATCCTACCTTTGTAAGTCTTACTAAACAATTATCCACGGTCAGCAAGTTGTAGAATAACAGAAGACTGCGCTGCCCTAAAGAGAGTGTTCATACATGCCAATCTCCACTATGATCTGTTAGCTTTTACAGCACATTTAATGTTTAATGCTCTTTTAAAAATGAAGGGTCCCCTGGGTTGGCCTAATTTTTGGACCTATTGTTGGATCTTTTAGAAATGCAGTGGCATTGCTGGCCATCCTGGTGAGTTCTTGCCACATTTTCTGTTGACCAAAGAGAAACAGAGATGGACAAGATTGAAATCACTTTTGTGTCTTTGGGGCATAAACCCTCACCTTTGTAATTTTATTTAAACATTTTGTTGTACATTTAATTAGAACGGTCTCAATGATAGTGTTTTTATAAGGATTTGTGCTCAGTTCATAAGGCCTGCACTGAAGTTGGAGGCAATCTGTGCTCGATTGGTTTCGTCTGTTGGAGAACAGAGAGCAGATGAAAGGGCATTATTGAAGGGAACAGAGGGGAATGGCTGCAGGATGAAATGATGAAACGGAGGAGAAGAGAAGTTTATTTGAAGCTGTGCTGCTCGTTCATGTGTCTTCAGGGACGGTAGAGGACACACAGCGCATGTCAAAGACCATGAATGTGCAAGTGTGTGTGTGTGTGTGTGTGCGCGCTTCTGCGTGTGTGTCTGTGAGTGGGTGTGTGGGTGGGTGTGTACATATGCATATGTCTGTGTAGGATGGTGAGCACTAAATCTCATGGGGCAGTCCCCCCACATGCACTTTCTCTCCCATTCTCCCGTCTCTCCTTCTCTCTCTCTCTCTCTCTCGCTCGCTCTCTCTCTCTCTCTCTCTCTCTCTCTCTCTCTCTCTCTTGCTCAGTCCCTGTCCTTCTGGTCTGACTTCAGAGGGGCTTTGAAGTCTCCCTTTGTGGAAAAAAGGGTGCAAGAGACAGAGGGAACTGAGAAATGGGTGGCAGGAGGTTGTGAGATAAAGAAAATGAAAGATGCATATTGAGAGAGAGGGGGAGAGAGAGAGAGTAAATAGAGTTGCCTTTAGATGATATAAATATGTAACTCACCCAAAACATTTATTCAGATATATGGTTTTTACAAGACTGTGCCTTTATACTTTCCAATTAGGGCAAAATATCCAATAGTATTCCATAAATTCAAGAAATGAAATGATTAAAATAACCAACATGTTTACCATGTTGACAAATTCTCCCTTCTGTAAGGGGAAAATACGTTTATTTCTAAAGCTTAATCCTCTCCACCCCAGACTCTTTGAACCCTTTGTGAGACTTCATTCAGAATTATCTCACCGGTATTCCCTCCAGCTACACTTTCAATGAGTTTTTCCTCGCTAGCATGCTCACCATTGTATTCATTCACATGAAAAATTGAGAGTGCTGTCTAGCTGCTGCCCAGAGTAAAGCGGAGTTTACTTTGTGCTCTGGTACGAATCCATAATCACCCCATAATCACCCCAGTTCAATTTTAGTATATTTATTATAAATGAATATGTACAGAGAAGGGGCGGGGGGGGGTGTAAATACATGTTTAGTGCCCACATAAAAAGCTTTTTAAAATGATTTTCCCCATGTGCCCAAAACTTTTGTACATCCATCCATCCATCCTCTGCCACTTTGTCCCAAACGGGGGAGTGCTGGTGTCCAACCCAGCGCACACAGGGCGAGGACGGGGGACACACCCTGGACAGGTCGCCAGCCCATCGCAGGGAGGAGCGGGACGGGGACGATACCTTGCCCAAGGGTACCTCAGGGCAACCCATTGGGAAGGGGTTCGAACCCCCGATCCTCCGATTATGTGGCCAACGCTCTAACCACTAGGCCACCGCTGCCCCTAACTTTTGTACATATAGATTAAATGTATATTGCATAGCAAATCATTGAAAATATATTTAAAAATCTTAACTCAGGGAAGTTTTAACCTATTCAGGTTAAATCAGGCGCTCTGCTAAGGTAGTTGTACAGTTAGCTGTGTAGTGACTTGATGTATCAAGGAGAAATCTTTAACTAAGACTCTGTTTTAAAACCATTTAAAACCAGACTGACATGATAACATAAAAAAACAACTTAATTCTTCTACTTTTAACAGTACTTTTAAACATCTCTCTCTCTCTCTCTCTCTCTCTGTGTGTGTGCAGCATGTATGTATGTATGTATGTATGTATGTATGTATGTGTGTGTGTGTTTGTGTGTATATATATATATATATATATATATTATAGGTGTGTGTATGTTTTGTCTGTCTGTCTGTCTGCCTGCCTTTATGTCTGCGTGTTTGTATGTGAGACTGCACTCTAATCCACTGAATAATGGAGAAGAATGTCTGCCCCACAGCACACACAAAGACAGATCAGGTGACCTCACCTTATATTTAAAGGTGTGTGTGTGTGTGTGTGTGTGTGTGTGTGTGTGTGTGTGTGTGTATCTGTGCGTGCACGCGGTTCCCATTGTTGAAATAACAGCTGTTCCCCTAAAAACTTTTTACATCAGACATCTGCTCACTTAGATCTGAAGAAATGTTTTACACACACATACAAGCGTGCGCGCACACACACATTCATAGGTACAGAAAAAAAAAGAGGACACCAATATAAATAAAAATAAAAAACTGTGTGTGTGTGTGTGTGTGTGTGTGCGTGCGCGCGTGCGCGTGCGTGCGCGTGCGTGCATGAGTGTTTGTTTTCACATTTTGAGTGACGGCTGGAGATTAATGGCTTCACTGACCTTTCCTATCTATTCCTCTGAGGAATTCATATCCGCCTTGTCTTCGCACTCACACACACACACACACATACACACACACACACACACACACACACACTCACACACACACAAAACACTCGGTTGTCAGGCTGTAACTCTTGAAATTAACAAGCTTATTGATGCTGTATGACCCCGGATCTCTGGATGCTTGTTAATCAGCTCTTTCTGCCTTTTAGTTGATCTATACAGAGCTCAAATGAAGCTCTGCACAATCAGGTTAAATTTTCCCCACTTAAATAGTTCTCTTAGTTGGCGATCAAACATTTTCTTTCCTTACTGAAAAAGATATTAAAAAAGTTCATGGGGTTGAACTCATGAAACTTAAAAAAAAATTTTGTCACTAAAGCTGGGAATCAGTCTCACAAGATTTGATTCTTTGATTCCAGCCGACTAGGAATCGAAAGTTCAAGTCCAAGCTATTCTGCTGTCACTTTATCTGACAGCCTGTCAATGCATCATTTTACAGCAGCTGTAGATTGTCTGTATTTAACTTTGGGGAAAGTGGAAGAAGACAAATGTAGAATTTGTGACAGAAAGTACTTTTAAATATATATTTTTATGTATCTTTGGAAAACAAACGAAAATGTTCCCCTTTGCTGGAGAAGCATCACTTTTACCAGGGCATACTTTGCCATTTCTCTCCAGCAATAAAATAGTATGTCAGAATAGTCTGTATTACTCTATATAAAAAACATTTTTTTTTTTTTACTCACATCAACTGAAAAAAGTGTCAAAAACAGAATCAGTCAGACCAAGTTTTGAGCTCATCTCCTAAATTAGGGGCAGCGGTGGCCTAGTGGTTAGGGAGTTGGCCCTGCATTGGAAGATTGTGGGTTCGATTCCCTCACAAGTAGGTTGCCCTGAGGTACCCCTGAGCAAGGTACCGTCCCCATCACTGCTCCCCGGGCGCTTTCAATAGCTGCCCACTGCTGCACGGGTTTGAGTGTGCATGGGTTAAATGCAGAGGTCCAGTTTCGTTGTGGTTCATGTGTGCTGTGCCGTGACCTCGCAATGACAAGGGTTGTCACTTTCACTTTCAAATTACTGTTAAATTCTTGATTGTCTGTGTGAAATATTTGGAAATACTGGGCAAAATGTTCTGGGAAGCCTGTGGAGCTCAGCCTGGTGATTGAAAGTGCAGATTTGTCACTGCTACCGCACCGCTTGATGGATAAACTAGAATATTCAGAACTTCATGTGACATTGTATGATTACTGGCTTCTTTCCTGCGTGTGCGAGCATTTGCATGCTTTCCTGAGCATTTTTGTTGCCGTATGATGTTTTCCCCACAGGCTGCGCATTGTTGCCTTCTGTGCAGCGTTTCTCTGATCCACTTCTTCTGATTGGACGATAAAGCCTCTTTTGTGTCACGCAGCCGTGGATGGAGGGAGGCCTCCATACATTATTCAGAGCCAGGAGGGAAAGGAATAAATGGAATGGACAGATGTGAGCCGTGTGAAGGAATATGGAGGGAGTGTGTAAAGAATTTAAGAGGGAAAAGGGTTTCTGAACGCATGGTTATTGAGAAGGGCATGCATGTGAGGAATAGGACTGTGTGGTGTTGAGTTTCTGCACCTGCTGCAGCTTGTTTTATCCGTTTTATCTGTCCATTAGTTCATCCTTCTTTTCTACCTCATTAAGTGAAGGCCAAAAAGATGCTTACATTTGCTGAATGTACGGGAGCACTTTAAATCATCAGATCATCCGAAACGGATCGCGTGAAACCTACTATATACTCACAGCAAATATACAGTTGTACTTATTTAATTATGCCATTAAAAACTGGGTGGACGACATGTTGACTCTCTTTGCACTCCGACAGGCCTTTAGCTCCAAAGTGAGAGTCCCCTGCTTTAATCTTGGGAGCTGCTGTTGGATTCCTGCTGCTGCTTTTCATGAAAAAAAAAAACATATTTGATAAATGATTAACTAAAATCTTAAATCAGTTGACGAGATGAAAGCAAGATGACGATGGTAATAAAACAACAATTCCTTTCCATGTTATTTTGCTACCCGGCCTGTGGAATAGGAAGCTGCAGTCATTCTAAAGAAGATTATTTCACTTTCATAAATTGTATTTTGAATTGCAGCGGTGAAACGAAATGAAGTCATTGTGACACACAACTCGGCACATAGTGAATCAAAAAGAAGTGCTTCTCTCTGTTTAACCCATCACACTGCAGCACTAGGCCACCGCTGTCACAGTATTAATTATAAAGTGTAGATATGAATTTTTAAAGGTAGCATTTAACTACCCCTCCTTGAACCGCCACCTTATTGTGGTGGAGGGGTTTGCGTGTCCCAATGATCCTGGGGGCTATGTTGTCCGGGGCTTTATGCCCCTGGTAGGGGCACCCAAGGCAAACAGGTCCTAGGTGAGGGAAGAGACAAAGAGCGGTTCAGAGGACCTCTGATGATGCATAAAAACCTTGGAAGACGTTCTCCCTCGCCCGGACGTGGGTCACCGGGGCCTCCCTCTGGAGCCAGGCCTGGAGGTGGGGCCCGCTGGCGAGCGCCTGGTGGTCGGGCCTTCACCCATGGGGCCCGGCCGGGCTTAGCCCGAAGAGGCAACGTGGGTCCCCCTTCCCATGGGCTCACCACCTGTGGGAGGGGCCAAAGAGGTCGGGTGCATTGTGAGCTGGGCGGTGGCCAAAAACGGGGGCCTTGGCGGTCCGATCCTCGGCTGCAGAAGCTGGCTCTAGGGACGTGGAATGTCACCTCTCTGGTGGGGAAGGAGCCTGAGCTAGTGCGCGAGGTTGAGCAGTTCCAGCTAGATATAGTTGGACTCACCTCGACGCACAGCTTGGACTCTGGAACCAGTCTCCTTGAGAGGGGCTGGACTCTTTTCCACTCTGGAGTTGCCACCGGTGAGAGGCGCCGAGCAGGTGTGGGCATACTTATTGCCCCACGGCTTGGCGCCAGTACATTGGGGTTTACCCCTGTAGATGAGAGGGTGGCGGCCCTCCGCCTTCGGGTCGGGGGACGGGTCCTTAGTGTGGTCTGCGCTTATGCGCCAAACAGCATTCTGGACTACCCACCCTTTCTGGGGTCTCTGGAGGGGGCGCTAGAGAGCGTCCCTCCTGGTGACTCTATCGTTCTGCTGGGGGACTTCAATGCTCACGTGGGTAATGACAGTGACACCTGGAAGGGCGTAATTGGGAGGAATGGCCCCCCCGATCTGAACCAGAGCGGTGTTTGGTTATTGGACTTTTGTGCTCGTCACGGATTGTCCATAACGAACACCATGTTCAGGCATAAGGATGTCCACATGTGCACCTGGCACCAGGACACCCTAGGCCGCAGTTCAATGATCGACTTTGTGGTCGTGTCATCGGACTTGCGGCCCCATGTCTTGGACACTCGGGTAAAGAGAGGGGCGGAGCTGTCAACCGACCATCACCTGGTGGTGAGTTGGCTTCGTTGGTGGGGGAGGATGCCGGTCAGACCTGGTAGGCCCAAACGTATCGTGAGGGTCTGCTGGGAACGTCTGGCAGAGTCCCCTGTCAGGACAAGCTTCAACTCCCACCTCCGTCAAAGCTTTAACCACGTCCCGGGGGAGGTGGGGGATATTGAGTCTGAATGGACCTTGTTCCGCAACCTCCATTGTCAAGGCGGCTGACCGGAGCTGTGGCCGGGAGGTGGTCGGTGCCTGTTGCGGTGGCAACCCTAGAACCCGTTGGTGGACACCAGCGGTGAGGGATGCCATCAAGCTGAAGAAGGAGTCCTACCGGGCCTTTTTGACCAGTGGGGCTCCGGAGGCAGCTGATAGGTACCGACAGGCCAAGCGGAATGCGGCTCTGGTGGTTGCTGAGGCAAAAACTCGGGCATGGGAGGAGTTTGGAGAGGCCATGGAGAAGGACTTCCAGACGGCTTCGAGGAAATTCTGGTCCACCATCCGGCGTCTCAGGAGGGGAAAGCAGTGCACGGTCAACGCAGTGTATAGTGGGGATGGTGCGCTGCTGACTTCGACTCGGGACGTTGTGGGTCGGTGGGGGGAGTACTTCGAAGACCTCCTTAATTCCACCAACATGCCTTCCGAGGAGGAAGCAGAGCCTGGGGACATCGAGGTGGACTCTTCCATCTCTGGGGTCGAGGTTGCCAAGGTGGTCAAAAAGCTCCTTGGTGGCAGGGCTCCGGGAGTGGATGAGATCCGCCCAGAGTTCCTCAAGGCTCTGGATGTTGTAGGACTGTCATGGCTGACACGCCTCTGCAACATCGCATGGACATCGGGGACGGTGCCTCTGGATTGGCAAACCGGGGTGGTGGTCCCCCTCTTTAAGAAAGGGGACCGGAGGGTGTGTTCCAATTATCGAGGGATCACACTTCTCAGCCTCCCGGGGAAAGTCTATTCAGGGGTCCTGGAAAGGAGGGTCCGTCGGATAGTCGAACCTCAGATCCAGGAGGAGCAATGTGGTTTTCGTCCAGGTCGCGGAACAGTGGACCAGCTCTACACCCTGAGCAGGGTCCTGGAGGGTGCATGGGAGTTTGCCCAACCAGTTTACATGTGCTTTGTGGACTTGGAGAAGGCATTCGACCGTGTCCCTCGGGGGCTCCTGTGGGGGGTACTCCGGGAGTATGGGGTATCGGATTCCCTGTTAAGGGCTGTCCGGTCCCTGTACAACCGGTGTCAGAGCTTGGTCCGCATTGCCGGCAGTAAGTCGGACCTGTTCCCGGTGAGGGTTGGACTCCGCCAGGGCTGCCCTTTGTCACCGATCCTGTTCATAACTTTTATGGACAGGATTTCTAGGCGCAGCCAGGGCGTTGAGGGGGTCCGGTTTGGTGGGCTCAGGATTGGGTCTCTGCTTTTTGCAGATGACGTTGTCCTGTTGGCCTCATCATGCCGTGACCTTCAGCACTCTCTGGATCGGTTCGCAGCCGAGTGTGAAGCGGCTGGGATGAGAATCAGCACCTCTAAATCTGAGGCCATGGTCCTCAGTCGGAAAAGGGTGGAATGCCCTCTCAGGATTGGGAGTGAGACCTTGCCCCAAGTGGAGGAGTTTAAGTATCTTGGGATCTTGTTCACGAGTGAGGGTAAAATGGAGCGGGAGATCGACAGGCGGATCGGGGCAGCTTCTGCAGTAATGCGGGCTCTGCATCGGTCCGTCATGGTGAAGAAGGAGCTGAGCCAGAAGGCAAAGCTCTCAATTTACCAGTCGATCTACGTTCCCACCCTCACCTATGGTCACGAGCTGTGGGTAGTGACCGAAAGAACGAGATCGCGAATACAAGCGGCCGAAATGAGTTTCCTCCGCAGGGTGTCTGGACTCTCCCTTAGAGATAGGGTGAGAAGCTCAGCCATCCGGGAGGGGCTCAAAGTAGAGCCGCTGCTCCTCCGCATCGAGAGGAGTCAGATGAGGTGGCTCGGGCATCTGATCAGGATGCCCCCTGGACGCCTCCCTGGTGAGGTGTTCCGGGCGCGTCCCACCGGAAAGAGACCCCGGGGAAGACCCAGGACACGCTGGAGAGACTATGTCTCTCGGCTGGCCTGGGAACGCCTTGGGATCCGCCCGGAGGAGCTGGAAGAAGTGGCCGGAGAGAGGGAAGTCTGGGCATCCCTGCTGGAGCTGCTGCCCCCGCGACCCGACCTCGGATAAGCGGGAGAAAATGGATGGATGGATGGATGGCATTTAACTAGTGCTATTGAAAAAGCCAATGAATAATCAAAAGCTTTTGGACCACCTATTTAATATTTATTTATTTACAGATTGGCAGCCCACTGCTCCGGTTACTCTGGAAGCGTTCTCCATAGACTTGGCCTGGTTTTGGCCAGTTTTAAGTTTAAGCAAACCTTATGACAATTGCCATGACAGTCAGTGTTATGTAACCAGGTTCAACTGGTTTATTTTAACAAAAGTCTATTCTCTTTACACTTACAGGAGTGAAACTGTAACCTTTATGACAAGTGATGCTTGTCAAAACACACCTTTTAGAAATGTTCATGTAGGCTTATGTCAGTGTGTAATTATGTAGATTTAATGTTGCCTTATGACAGCTATAGTAACTATTATTATTGTTATTATTATTATTATTACAGTTATTTTGCTAGCTTAGGTTTACCTGTTATTTTCACCAAAATTGTTGACCTTTCTTGCATCAGGTGAATCCTTTTATTTCTCAGAACAACTCTAATGAAACATCTGGATTATTTACCCTAAAATGTACACCATAATTGCGCACACACACACACACACACACACACACACACACACACACACACACACACTCACACTCACACTCACACTCTAATGTGCTAATGTGTATCAGTCAGCACCCCTCTTTATATAATATAGCATATTACCTGTGCATTCCTCTCCTTATCCTATCTCTCATGGATGTGTCCATTGCATTGCATCCATTTTTATCTTTGCACACACACACACACACACACACACACACACACACACACACACACACACACACACACACACACACAAACAAACAAACACACCCAGGCACAGGAAATAACATGGCATCCAATTACTATATTGCCCTGAATAGATCGTTCTGCACTGCTGACAATAAAAATAACTGATCCGAAACAAGACCCTTTTTTTTGGTTAATTAAAATTGCATTTCTTTGCATGATAGCCCACAATTCAACAATCCAGTTTTTATTTGCTTGGAGTCCCAAAGAAAAGGCAAGGGTTTTTTTTTTTGTGTTTTGTTTTTTTTTTTTTTTGCAATAGATGGTATTCATGGCCCTGTTCAGTTCGGGTTTCACATACTGCAGCTCAGAATTGCTCCATCAATAACCTGGAGCACAGGACCGTTAATCAGATTTTTGACTCTAAAACCCCGTTATCGATATGAGATGGCTGGGTTTAGTAGAGCCGTTAGTTTGCAGAATTATTTTGTTCCATAATGTAATCTCAAGTTAACTAATGAGCAAAATAATTACAAGACATATTATGCAGTAGAAAAATCGAAGCCACTTTCACTTGTTTGTTCAGGGATGCCTAATTAGGTTCTACAAGGGAAATTCCCATTTGAGGTTCTCTCACCTTCACACCATGCACCTCTTACCCTCGGCCTCATGATTTGATCCTGGATCTGCTCTTTGCAGCATCTTGTCCTTCAAGTCACACAGGAGACCACCCATGCTGGCCAATAACACCCAAATTACATAAGTGCTTGCTGGCTCATCATGCTCAAAGGGGGTAATTTAAAAGTGCAAAATGCTCCTCATTATTTGGCCTGGCATACTTTAGCATCCCTCACTTCTAAAAGCACACCTCCGGGTGCAGAAGAGCAGAACAATCACTAGAGATAGTGAGCTTTGCTAGCCTTGGCCAGCTGTTTGCTTAAAGCAATAAAGATTGTCAAAAAAGAAACCAGGGTTGTTGGGTGTTTTGGAACCTATAGAAAAAGAAAAAAAAAAAAGAAAAACACAGACAGGTTGTTCATTGCAGGGCAGGCACACAGACAAACTCGCACACAGACAAACTCGCACACAGACGTCAGTGTTATATCTCCAGCCCCCCGGACGTGTATGTCTTTGGACTGTGGGAGAACAGAGCAACCCATGCAAACAATGTCTGGCTCTTTGAAAGCAAAACATGAAAAAATGAGGGATGGCTGTAGACTTTTGCATAGTACTGTTCATCACTGCTGAGCTAACTACTGTAGAAAATTGACATTAGCATCATTGTAGTCATGGAAACTGGACAAATATAGCTTTCCAATGACACAAATTTGAAAGTTTCTCCATAAAACCGTAAGATTGTGCCTCATGCAACCAGGTTTTAGTACCAGAACTATCACCTGAGCCAGCCCTGGACATTGTGGCTTTAAGAAAAAATTAATCCAGTTGTGTTATACATGTAATATGTTAGCAATAGCACCCCAGCACACTGTTCTTCAGTTTAAGGATTGTAGCCTTAAGGGTAATAAAGCTAAGGGTTGGGTCTGACTAACAGCACAGGCAACGCTGTGGGAGTGAGCGCTTGTTTGGGTGCCGATTGCTCTGCAGGGTTGGATGAACACATGGGTGCAGCAGCAGCGAGCTGGAACGCCCGCAGCCGTGAATGCATGAACAGCCAATCACACAATGTGTGTGCTGGAGGAGAGAGAAAGTGTGTGTGAGTGAGTGATCAGACTGGGTAAAGAAAACAACAGACACAGCCCTAGAGGTGGTGTCCACAGCTTTATCCAGCCTGTGGTGGACAGGGGGAAGCCAGCAGCAGTGCTTGTCCAGTGCTTGACCTTTTCCAGCTCAGTGAAGATGACTTCCTCTGGGCCCTGAGAATCTCTCCGTGTCTGTCTGTCTCTTTCTCTCTCTCTCTCTCTCTGTGGTTTTCTTTGTCAACTTTCAATAACTTGCTGATTTACAGCTAACCCAAGGATTACCGTTCATACCGTTCATTAATAAATATTTTCCATCTTTGGAATGATGGAACAACACTCAAAACATTAAGCTTTTTCAATAACTTTTCGGGCCAGATATTTCCGTATGTGATTTTGGCAGTAGTGGGCAGTACAGTGGCACATGGGTAAGTGAAATAACCCTGTGCTTTATACAGCTATTTTACACCTATTTTATAAGCCTAAAGTGGCCAAATTGTTCTTATTATTACTCTATTACTCTTAGGACTCTGCACTAACATTTTATGATGTTTTTACACTGTTGTATGTGGATGAATGCAGTTAAATGAACCACATTTCAAAAATGAATGGGGTACACTTAAATGAACCACATTTCAAAAGTACAGGACAATGCAAAAGTCTTGAGCCAGTCCTCATATCTTAAATACTGTTAGGGAATCACCTTGCTGGTGCAAAAATACTTATTTCTGGTATATTTTGTAGACTAGGGAGGGTGGTGGTGGTCTAGTGGTAGGATACTTGCCTAAAGATTTATGGATCAAGAGATCACAGGTTTGAATTCCACCTCTGGCACTACCACCATTGGGTTCCTGAGCAAGACCCATTACCTTGAATTGCTCTAGGGGGACTGTTCCTGTAATTAGGACATGGAAGTTACTCTGGATAAGAGCATCTGCTAAATACCACAAATAGAAATGTAAATGTAGACTGGATTAAAGAAATCGGTACAAATGTTATACTGAAACATGAAAGCAAAATTCCTTAAGATATACAGTGTCTAGATAAAGAGGTTCTAACCAATCGGCCGTCAGCACTGCTATACTAATCATAGGCTGTACTAATCATCTGCAATCACATGTTTCTTCACTGTGTCATGCTTTAAGTTAGATGGCTTTGCTCTGCTGGAATAATTAATATATAGATCAGTGTGGTTTAAGAAACGAAGAAACAATCTTTAGAAACTGGTTGGGTACAAGGTCTAAAACAAAGTCAAAAATTTTAGGAAGCATATAAAAATATGTATATATATTTATAAGTACTTTTGCAAAATGCTGTATAAATACTAAAACGTTAACCTTTCCAGCTTAAAAATTAATCAACCTTAGGGTTTTCCTCCAAACATGTCAGCATCAAGAAAAGATGCTTATGATAAAGTTATTTATGTGTGTTGCTCTAATTACTGTGGAATATTAATCCCTGAAGTATTGTGATTTTTTTCATTATTATATCTGTCATTATTTCAAACAGCTGTGATCAGGCTGCTGCTAATTATAGTGAGAGCTCTTCTCTGCAAAGGACGCACTTGTTCTGCAGCCATCTGATTTGTATTGGATCTTGAAAGTGAAAGTGACAACCTTTGTCATTGTGAAACGCAGCACAGCACAACACAACACAACGAACTTCAACCTCTGCATTTTACCCATACACACACATGCAGCAGGGGGCAGCTATTGAAAGCGCCCGGGGAGCAGTGACGGGGATGGTACCTTGCTCAAGGGTACCTCAGGGCAGCCTATAGCTGAGGGATCGACACAATCTTCCGATCCGGGGCCAACTCACTATCCACCAGGCCGCCTTTTTTTTTTTTTTTTGCAAATATCAATGGATAGAGTCAATGAGAAGGAAGAGAAGGATGCAAATTTGTTGCTGAGTTCTATTCTCTTCACATCACCTGAGACTGAAAGGGGGAGAGCTGAGAGAGAGGGGGAGTAAAGATCCAGCAGTACCTTATGAGAAGAAATTTCATGCCTTCTGCTCTCTCTGTCAGAGTGAATGGATCTGCTGAGGCCATGGCCCCCTTGAGAGATGCTTTTTACTGCCAAAAAGAGCAGCCCATGCTCACAGAGCAGAGCGAGGGGTAGCTGGGGAGAGAGAGAGAGAGAGAGAGAGAGAGAGAGAATGACCATTTTTGTGTGATAAAAGAAAAAACTGGATGTTGTATGTAGGAAGAAAGAAAAGGAGTTACAGGAAGGGCAGCTAAAGCTGAAGCTGAGCCTTTTAATGACAGCGAAGGGACAAAAAAAGGAGGTAGGAAGAGAAAAACGGGACGAGCAAGCAGCAGAAAAACAAGCGCAATCGTCTCTGGAGTGCCCAGCGTAGCAGGCGACAGAACCCATATTTCAGCTCACACACGCACACCACAATTCACACAGCGCACGCACGGCCTGGCCTCAATATGGTAACAACAAAGCTGACCTTTCATCGAGTGTGTTCATAAACACACACACACACACACACACCGTCACACTGCTCAGTGTGCAATTCCCCACTGTCGGAGTCTTCAAGCTCTAACCCAGTTCGTGTGGTGACATTGAGGCTCCTGGTACACAGGGAGAAAAGGCATATCCAATCAAATTAGGTTGGCAAAAATGGAGTGTTTGTACAGACTATATTAGGCACCAGAAAGTGCTTCACATACCTAACTGTGCCCACTTGGCTGGTAGCTCTAGAAAAACAACGGAAGAAGAAGCTGAGCCTGTGGGAATGATGAGGAACATTGTAGAACATGGCCAAGTACGCAGATGGTTGCAGCAGAACAGTGTTGTGTGTTTGTGAAGCTGTCAGGGGATGTGGTGTAGCTTTGTGAGGGAGAGGGAAAGTATAAGAGAGATACAGAAAATGAAGGAACTATACATTTGAACAGTTTCTAGTAGATGACATTAAGACTACGTCTACTTTCAGGACCTTAATTTTAACATTTAAAGATGATAGGGCTTCCACTAATTTCTGTTTTTCTGGAGATTCATTTATCAAGTATTTTACCAATCAGTCAGTTAGTCTAAACAACAAATGTTTCTGCAAAATAATCAAATATATCATTTCACAACAAACTGTGACTTATAAATGCTGAACAAAACAAACTGTAAACAAAGGTTTAAAGTGCCAAATTTTACATAATGAGGCTTATTAAAAACAGAATCATCGCCTTAGGTCTTCGAAAACTATTGCACTGAACATTTTCACAACTGAGTTGGACTCCGCTGGAACCGGCATTATTTTTTAACACAGTAGCTTCATCACTCTGACCTCTGATGTCAGGAATGCAGTAATTCCACAGCGATACTGAATAAAACATGTTTATGATCCACTGAGTTGGTTAAGAAATCAGAAAACGTAAACTTAAATTTGGCTCTTGTAGAGCAGAAAGCATCAAAATTTAAAATAGTAAAAAGTTTAAAATATTTACCAATATCATTACTGATGTCGACCTACTGTGGCAGACCAATGAAACGAATAAAATGCCACCATTTTAGCTCAGGAACCCACTTGATTAAATGTTGTTCCAGAGTATGACAGGCACAAGATAGACATCAATGAAATATTCATATGTTTGAGTTTTAAATGGTTTTACCCAACATTTATGTTGGTAGATGTGCATGAGTTAGATTTAAGCACCGGTGGGCAAACAGCAAATGGTGTGTGTTTATTGAAGTTAAGGGTTAAACGTGTAAAGGTTCCGCAGTCGGGGGAGCTGTGTATGATAATGCTCTTTGTGTGAGTGAAGTGGGGTGATCCAGAGATACAAGGAGAAGTAATCCCACAGGACCACAGCCAGGGAGAGAGCAGGAAACAGATGGTTCAGCCAAGTGGGAGTGTGTGTGTGTGTGTGAGTGTGTGTGTGAGTGTGTGTGTGATTCCTTGCACTAGCATTGGAATCGTCCTCATAGGGTGATTGGGTCAACAACTCTTAGAGAGAGAGAGAGAGAGAGAGAGAAAGAGTCGTGATGATAGGAACGTCATCCTGTGTAGAAAGCCCAGGTTTATGCGTCCTGCTTCCTCTATCAGAGTGATTGGGTCAGGAAGCAGTCATGCCCCCTCCAAACACATTTCTACTACCAGAATAGGTGCTCAGCGCCAGAAAGAGAGGGAAGATGACCATTTCGGCATGACAGGTTCTGCAAGGAGGAAGGTTGAAGGAAAGTACAGGAGGTAACCCTTAAAGCCTAAGAGTCTGGATAATTTACACACTTACAGGAACATCTTAAGGTTACTAAGGGACTAATACCCGTAGGGTTCAGTGATTAATTGTATTTTGCTCTGCAATTGTAAAGTAATTATAGTGTTGTATGATTAATTACGCTGAGTAATGCACGTTTGCACTCTCAGTTTTCATTATCCTTCAACAGGTTTGAATCTAGGTTTGGCTTTTGCCCCTTTATTTTAACTTCAGAAAAACCTTAAAACCTTAAACCTTTCCTTTCACAAGAAAAAAATCTTCATCAAGCTCAAATCTTGGTAACGTTTTATTTAGCCTTTTAAAAAAATATTTTGATTTTTTAGATGGCCTGATGTTTAGATAGTATCATCAAGTATATACCCTTATTTTCAGATGGTAGATTCTTTTTTGGTGCTTACCTTGCCTTCATTGCCAGTCATACTTGAGTTTTCCTCAGAATTCTGCAAGAGAAATTCATTCAGAATATTTGCCAGTTATTTTGCATCACACAAACTTCAAATACATTTTGTCTTGACCTTTGAAGGGGTGAACCTTCCATGGGCAGCAGCCTCCTAGAAGGTTGTGGGTTCGAGTCCCCAAGGTACCCTGAGGTATCCTTGAGCACTGTGAACATATGGCTGCCCCCTGCGCAGTGTATGGGTTGAAAACAGAAGGAACAGGGAACAGGGAATTTCCATTTGATTCACTGGATGCTGTGCTTTTACTTTTTATCACTTTTACTTTTAACATTTCATTACTACTCAAGACCTAATGTCAGACCTACTGATATTAACTGAGATTTGTAGGATCAATTGAAGATGGAGCTTCCAGTAAAGAGGAGAAGAGGAAGGACAAAGAGGAGTTGAGAGAGGACATGCAGGCGTTCAGTGCAAAAGAGGAAGATGCAGAAGTCAGGAAGAGAAAGAGACAGATGATCTGCTATGGCGACCCCTAACGGGAGCAACCAAGGGAGGGTGAAGAAGAAGAAAGATCAAGAGCAAGATAATTGGGATCTTTGCTTTCAGTAGGCATAGATGAAGCAAGAAAGGAGTGAGAGGAAGGGATGGAATGAGAATGAGCAGCAGCAGAGCTGAGTCTGATGGTAAAACTCTTGATCTGATTTTGATGAAGAATGGAGCCTCTTGGCTCTCTGGGTTGATGAGCCTCATTGAGACAAACTGCAGCACTGATAGATCAGACCGCTTATCTCTTAAGCTTAAAAGACACTAATGCCACAAGACACAACAGGAAGACACCTGAGGACTAAAGTCATGGCCCTTTTTAGTGGTACATGCAGTTTCAAGAGGCAGATTCGACTTCATTCTAGACGGCGCACACGCAATATTATTACAGTTAATAATTATTATTATTACAGTTTTTAGACATATTTTAAAATAACCAGTAAGTTTGTGTGTAGTGTTCACCTCTGCAAACCCTGAGGCATGATTCATGCTACTGTGGAATGCATGCAAGATCCATTCAGCTGCTATTACAAATAAAGTTATGTTGCTTTTTTGCCACACTGTACAAATGAAAAAGGCTGCATAGATTTTCTTCTATCATGATTTCCTGATTTCATGTGCTTCGCTCAGTCAGCAAGCCAGTATCTTACTGCAGTTTACTGTAAATGTGTGAAAATGGCAGTTCTGGCAACATTACTGATTAAGGCTCGATTTGCATTTAAAGACATTGAACTAAATCGTGAGGCTTGGTCTGGTTTCAGCTATTTTGCCGTTCTGTTCAGCCTGTTATTTGATGCTCATCACGGTTGGCAAAACAATCTCCCGGTGTCACAGGTTCTCTTTTGGAGGCTGTATCTCACTGCCTTCACGGTCATAGCAGTTTGAAACAAAAGGATTGAAGAAATGTGGGTTCACTGGTAGAATGCAGCTTCTTCCTCTTGATTTCTAAAAGAAGAGACAGCTCTATCCAGGATAGACAGCCTAATTACCTACCGACTAGCAGCTTCAGTGGGGATGCAATCATGCTACCAAATTTCTGTGGGAGTGATGCTCCTAGACATGCTGTTGACTTCTGGAGTATCTTTAGCCTGCTAAGCCCCAAGAGCATGAGTGAGCAAATGAGCTACAGGACAAGTGCAGTGAAGTGCTTGCAGTCAAGAAAGTCAATTAGTCATTGATGGCATCAGTTATGGAAAAAGACATGATAAAATCAGAAGTGCTCTATAATGCTCTATAATGTTTGCACAGACTATCTGGTTTAATGGCTTGTTTGGCAGATGAATCAAATAATAGTTCATATATTTATCAATTTTAATTTCAAGGGCTGGTAAATTCCAGGATACTCGCTTTCTTTCTCTTTCTGCAGCAATATAGATTTTAGCGCATACTCATGGGCAGCTCCAGCAGCCATGGCGACCCTTCCTCCGTATCGATTTTGCTCTCCTCATGCTTTATTGCCTTTCCGTATCGCTGACGACGCCTCCCGTATTTCTACCATCACCTCGAGCGGTGCCGGGCCTGCTGGGTAACCTTTAAGGTGGTAAACGATGCCTCTCCAGGGAGCGACAGAGCTCTGGGTACCCTTTTACTGATCCAAGAGCTGCTTTTTGGTTCAGACAGCAAAAGTGATCATTGAGAAGTGCCTGAGCAACTGAAATGAGGTCAGTGCAGATTGGAAACATTCACCAACTGCAACCACAGCCTGACCTTTACCAGGTGGTCTTCCTTTGGGCTGTATACAAACTAGCAGCTTTAATAACGGGCCTACGGAGGTAGAGGCCTGTCAAATTGGTCTAAAAGATGCACACAACGTTTTTATACAATAATAACATTAAATACAATACAATGTAGTATTCAGCACCTTGAACAAATATGCTTATGTACTTGCCAGTCCATTTTTCGAGAAACTTTTTTTGTTTTATTTTTTTCTAGTTTCATTTGATGTTGTTACTCTCCATGGATACACTTACCTTACCATCTCCAAGATCTAAGAAAGATCAAAGATCTAACAGACCATTCAGAATGATGATGAAACAGGGACAGGAAAGGATGAACAGTATAGGAAATTTAGACCTTGAAATGTGAAGTTTTGAAGTATATATATATTTTTAACATATAGTACAATTTTTTACTCTAAAAATGAGAATAAGAAGTTTACTTAAATGCTGAACAAAGACAATGTCAAAACACTAAACATTAGTGTTGTCTTTAATTAGTGCTGAGCCATTTAACATTAGTGCTGTTTTAGTTTGCAGATATATTAATAACTGTTCGATTCTAGGCTGTGGTTAGGCGAGAGGCAGAATATACCCTTTTTGGCCGAACCTTCTTCTATGTTCAGCTGCCATACTTAGCTCGATTCCGTCCCGCTTGGGAAATGTCAGTGATATCATCCGCTTTGAAGTTTAGTGATCCAAGACCAGTGTTTGGCTGGCTGTTACAGAGGTGAGCGCAGGTCCTAGGTCTGTGTAAGGAGGCAGTTTCCTTTCACAGGTGTGTCATCAAACCTAAGCCCTGCACTAAGCTTTTATTTAGCGGACAACGAAGCGTGTCCAGAACACTTTACAAATGGAAATGAATCAAATTAGGTTATGAATTTCAGAAAATCTAACAGTGGATGTGCTGGTTAATGAATAACCTGTTTAAATCACCTGAATAATATGAATAGATTGTAATGTATGTATTCAATGTTTTTCAAGGAATTAAGCTGGCAAGTCTCCAGTCCAACATTTGGTTGATATCAGGAGCGCAGATATTCTTTCATCTCTGTTTAATGAATTTGTGTGTCCGTACTATACACTCTCTCTCTCCCCCACTTCCTGTATTGCAGTCTGTTTTGGGGATTACACTGGCCTCAGCATGGTGGCTAATCCAAACTGAGTAGATCATGATGACGCTTTTAGAAGATTGAATCTTCCAAAACACTTTTGGACAGCCCACACACACACACACACACACACACACACACACACACACACACACACAAATACACTACAAATCTCTTTATCAACAAAGCTGTACAACCAGGACAAACAACAGGCAATAGATCAGCCGTTTTCTTTGTATATTAATTAGTTAATGATTTAATTATTCTCATTGTCTCTTCAAATCCCAAGGCATCCCTTGGATGGCTGGCCCATGATGCATCGAAGCCATTGGGGGGAAGTTACTCTTGGCCACAGTATTAACTTAGATAGTGGCCAAGAAGGACTTTCCCCGATGGCATGGATGCTTTTTGGGCCAATCATCAAAGGGATGCTTTGGGACTGTCCAAGACAACAGCATGAACAAGTTATAGCTACGAGCAATTGAGTCAAACGTTTATGTTGTCGAGTGACATTTGAAAATTGTTATTTATGATGATGATGAGGATAATTATTATTTAATTTATACAGCATCTTTCTAAAATATCTTAAATGTTCTTAAAAATTGGTGCATAAAGCGCAATATACATTAGCATAGTTCCATAGCATAGCTTTTTTTCTTGCTTTCCTGCTTTGTTTCTTTCTTGCTTTCTTGTTTTCAAAAAGACATCGAGATCTACACCTGCTGTGGCCACATTGTGTCAGTAGAGTTATACCAGAACACATGTACACATTAAGTTAACTGATACTGGAAATTCCCTCATTGCCCTTTTTCCTTTCACAAATCCTTCAATCACGCTGTCATTTGTGGGACCATTTCGTTTGACCTGTGTTCTGCTGTGAGATAAGTGTGTGTAATGGCTTGATGCAATTTGTGAGGATGTAGAAATAGCACCTTTGTGGTGTGGGGGGGACTGTAATTTACTTCTCGTCAAAAGCACAGACAAGCCGAGGACCGCCAGAGGACACAGGCGCCTATTGAGCCGTCATTTAGAGATCTCCAGTGGGAGGAAAGTAATAAAAGAGTGTATGATCTCCAATCCTGTAGCGGGTCCTGGTCATGACTTAGCTAGCCGAGTCAGATGGCTAATGACGGATGGGTCAGTGACACACCTGTCTGCCAGTCCTTCGCTCTTATCTTTTTCCCCCCTCAACGTCCATGAGCAACGGCCCAGCCAACCTGCCAGGTGGGTGGAGAGAGAGAGAGAGAGAGATACAGTGTTTTTTTTTTCTGCATCAGGGAAGATGAGGGTCAGAGAGGATGCTGGCGGAAATAAGCTGTCAACAGCTTTCACCTGCATGGCGACTGATCTCTTTATCAGTCTCTCTCCCTCCCTGTCTCTCTCGCTCACTCCTCATTCCACATGGCATGATGCCCCTCGTCCTCCCTTTTGGCTGTTTTCCATCTGTCTCTCTCAATCATACTTCATTAACAGTGATTTTCTCTTCCTCTCCCATCTCCCCCTCTTTTTTTTCCATTTGTCTTGCTCAGTCATAGTTTATTTTCAGCTACTCACTCTCTCCATCTGAAATCAGATCTGTGCCGCTGTTTCTTAACTGCAAATGAATTTTAATTCGGCAGGATTCTGATTATGTCATTTTGTGTCTCAAAGTATCTAGACCCCCTTCTCATTACTTTGACTCGTTCTTTAAAGCTGCTTTAAGGTGCACACATTTCCTGTCCCATATAGAAGCAGTGCACATCGAAAGCAGTGCTCTGGAGCAGCCTCAAAGTCATCAAAACAACTAAGGCAGCAAAATTATCTTTAAAATGGCAAGTATTGGTTGGTTTGGGATTCTTTGCCCACTTTTTCTTTCCAGAAAACCTTCCGCTGAGATCAGACACTTAATACAGCAAGATCACGACCTTCATATGCACATATACGGTACACGTCAGAAATGATGCTTCTGTCACCACAGATTGCTGAGCTCGTTCACCAGGGGAGACTTCAGCATCCTTTCATGAACTGGCCTCTGATCTCAGTGTTGAGCCTTCATCTTTCTATTATTTTTGCAGCTTCATGCACATTTTTATTTGTCCAAGATTGAGGAGGCCAAAGATGTGTACAGTTGAGCCCCATTGGAGCAAATGTAATGTAATGGAACACTTTCACATATTTCTCACAATCTCCTGTGGACATACAGCTTTTTTCTTTCATGTATTTGTCTTATGCACACGTCCAGTGCAAATTGTAAAAAAACTTGTGCATGTCCTTGTATTGGTTATGCAATGCACTAGTATACATATGTCCATCCCAGTTTTCAAACCACTGTCAGGTGAAGTGAAAAACCTAAGTATAAGCTCTGAGCACCTTTGAAAAGGACAAGAAAGTGATTTTCAGACTGGTATGGAATTCCTATGAGGTGGTCCTTTTATGCAGAACCAAAAGTGGTCAAAGGAAGGAGAACCAGTGAACTAGCAGCAGGGTGGCTAAGGCTCATCAGCGATTGGGAAGCGAAGGCTAGCTAGTGTGGTCCATTTCTGCAGAACATCTGTAGCAACACAAACAGCTGAAAAAGTCAATGCTGACTATGAGAACACACAATTCATCACAGAACCAAGGACTGTTCAGGGTGCCCATACTGACCCCTGTTCACAGGTCAAGACATTGAATTGGCCTTCTGTCTAACTCAGTGTGCGGGACAAACTAGCCTAACCCATTCTGGATTTGAAATAATTAACTACTTAGTACTACTACTACTAATGATGATGATGATGATGATGATAAAAATGCATGAGGAGTTTCTATTTCGTTTTCAGTTGCTCGTAATAAAGTGATGCTACTTTTCTACAGCTCTTAAGACCTGGAGGTAAGAAGACCGATAGCTGGATGAGCTGCCGTTGCCAGGTGTTTGTCTATTTTAAGTAGAGCAGCACTATTGTAGTGTCAGGAGACAGAAATAACTTAATAATGTCCTTCATGATGGCCACCTGTATGCGGGTCTTTTTCTCTTAGTGCTGTTTCCTGGCAACTGGAACTGGTAGTAACACAGGACTTCTAATTAGCAAACCTCAGTTCTTTATCTTCAGGAATTTCATTCTCTCTCTGCGAGACTTTATTCTGCTTATGTGCTGAAGGCCATCTTCCAAAACAAGAAATGTAGCATATGGGTCCTTTACATCACAACTGATTATTAAAAATGCAGATGAACTCATTTGCAGTATGTTTACATTTTTTTTTTTATTGGTTTGTCCCTGTTAATTGCAGAATGCTGACAAATCCTAAACTTTTCCCTGGTTTGGAATTCAGCTGTACTCCAGGAAAAACCTAATGTCTCATCAGCGCATTTAGATTTTGTCTTTGTGTGAAATTTTAACTTTCTGTGCACTACTGTGCTTCTATCACTTTAAAAAACAAGCTGCATGCTGCCTTTATTGTTGGATGCACTGTGATAGTGTTGAGCAACTTGGCTTACGCTCAGAATGGAATTTACATCACCAAGACCTTATTTTTAATTGTTTACATCAGAGTTATATTATATATTACATGAAGTGTAAAACATATTCCACTTCATAAAAAAAAAATTAAAAACTGAATCGTTTTCAACACTAAAATATCTGTTTTGTTCATGAACCTTATGTTTGAGCATGTTCTTTTCGCAGCAAAATCAATGCGCCAGCAGGATTGAGGAGTAGAAGGGTAGTTTAAACATTTACATTTGCACCATTTAGCAGATGCTCTTACCCAGAGTGACTTCCATGTCCTAATTACAGGGACAGTCCCCTGGAACAATTCAGGGTTAAGGGTTTTGCTCAGGAACCCAACGGTGGCAGTGCTAGAGGTGGGATTTGAACCTGCTTGATCCATAGGCAATTACCCTACCACTAGACCACCACCACCCAACGAAGAATCTATGCTTTTGCATAGCTCTTTAAGAGTTTACTAGAATCGTACATTTAGAACATTTCCAGAATTTCAAGAAGAATATTTCAAGAAGAAGTCCTTTGTATATTTTATGCAGTTGTAATGTATAAAAAAATGAATCCGTTGCAGAGTTTGGCAATGTCACTGCATTTGTATCAGGAAGAGCATTTCAATTTCTCCAAGATTTATGATGAAATGAATTCTTCCTTCCCTCACTTGTTACCTTAACCGCCTTTTCTAAGTGGGGCTGCGAGGTGATATTATAATAAATGGATGCTTCACAGATATAACCCAGCCTAACTGCGAGAAGAAAAAGCTCTTGAATCTCTTTGGCATCTTTGAATTAAAAACAGAACGATCTTTTAAGTTTGAGGGAAGGGAAAGCACGGAGATGTGTGGAGTGAGAGAAGATGTACCGATTGTCGATGAAGTTAATTACCGAGTTTCCTGCTTTAATGTCTCATTAGAGCTGGCCATAAACGAACGGCTATAACGAGTGCCCTTAACGAGCGATTTAGTGCTGTGTTCTGCTGGGCCATCATCGTCGTCTTCCTCAAGGGTTCCCTTCACTCTGTTTGTTTTCTGATACACAGCTAACGTCTCATCTCTCATGGTCGCTGTCTTCTAAGCATTGTTTTCTCATTAAAGAGATTTTTTGCTGAAAGCATGACCAGATGCTACTCTAGATTGGATCATTTTGTTCTTTTTTTTTTTTTTTTTACTTTCTCTTGCTGTTTGCCTGTCTACACTTCCTGCTACGCCCAGGAATGCACATTCTTTAGTGGTTCTAAGTTGGAATGGATTATTGAAGGGAAAACATGATTTTCACACTGACACAATACAGTCATTTACAAATAATCTGCTCCATGGAAAGGTTCTTCGTGGGAGCAAAAGCAGTTTTTTTATGGAAATCCTGCTGATGGGACTTATTAAGCAAATTTGATATTGTGGGGATTTTGAAGAACAACCGAGCAAGTTGGAAATAAAGAGCACTGAAAACTTATAAACTGAACTTTAATGTAAACCAATCTTTAAAAACTTTATATGTTAATGGTTGAAAACACCAGTTAATCACTTTATATCTAAATTGCAATTAGAATTTTTAAAGGATATTCCACATATTTCTACTCATTTAATATAATAAATAAAATGCAGAGCCTGTAGATTGGCCACATTACAAAAATATTGTTCTTTTGGTCCAAAAATAGTCTGAAAACCAAAAGAAAAGAATAGCTACAATAAAATTCAACTGAATTTTTGAAATGACACAATCAGATATTTTCCCCCACTCCTTCAGCCCTAGTGTGGACCTTGTAAGAACCGACAGAGGTCAGTTACTGTTACACCTCTGCAAATCTGCACGGAAAGATTGAAAAGATTCCACCGCCTTTACAGTTTCTCGTCTTCGTATTCATTTTGCTTCTCTGTTGAACCACCACCTTCTCTTGCTTTCTCTCTCCCACTCTCTCTTTCTAATTTCAGTACTGCTCGTCACCGATCCACTGGAAAATTGACTGCATTGGCCTGTTTACCGTATTTGGGTTCCCACTGGTTTCTGAATCCCATTTAGTCTGGTGAGACCAGCCACCTTATTGTCCACCTACACTTTCTATCAATCACATTATTCATCTCACACTTGACTGGAGCAAGTAACAACCCATTTGGGCGCTTTCCCCAGTGGGCGAAGAGGCTGCCTTTTTTAGTTTTTGTCCTGTAAAGACTTGAGGATAGTGCTGACTGAGGATAGTGCTGAAACTTCTACTCAAAGATTTGATTTAAAAAATATTATTATAGTTCTGCGCTTAAAATGACAAAGGGTTCATTCATTTTGCTGAGCTTTTCTTTCTTCTCTTAAATAACATGTTAAATGTTGGGTTAAAATATATTGGTAATCTGATATTCTCACTTTTTCAATTAAATAAACTACATATATTCTGAGTATCAGGGTCAAAAGTCTAATTTCTAGTATTTCAGACAGGTTCTTTTTAAAAGCATTTTCCCTCTGGATGAATGAAGTTGTTTGTTTTTTTTTTTTATCTGATTCTGAAATAAAGCCTTTTTATTTCAACATAAGTTATTAACACAGATTTGACCTCTCATTCTGGACCATCTGGAAGTGGCTTTTTGTCATTGTGAAACACAGCACACAGTGCAACACAACGAAATGCAGCCTCTGCATTTAATCCACACACAGAAGGGGGCAGCCATATCAAGAGCCCAAGGAGCTGTGATGGGGAAGGTACCTTGCTCAAGGGTGCCTCAGGGTAGCCTACTGGTCCAGGATTTTAAACCATGACCATCTGATCTTGGGGCCTAGTCCCTAAACACTATACCTATGCAGCTCCGTAGCCACCCAGAAGTAGAGAACTGTGGTGCTGGCTTTATGCCGGACAAGTACTAACAAAGTAATCATGATGATTGAAACTCTTCTCATGTACAAAAATGTGAACAAAAACAACCACCAATTAGAACTATCTTCAGGGAACCAAGCTAGACCTCAGTGCTTCTCCTTCATGTGACTTCTTTTTCCTTCTTCTTGCTTTGATCATGTACCCTCTCCCCCTCTCCACAGTCCTTGTTTATGAGCTTGAAATGGAGCTATGCTAATGTATAATGTCTGTGTGTGTGTGTGTGAGAGAGAGAGAGTTATTTGAACATAACCTTCAGTACAGAGCTTTATGCACATTACTTTGGAGAATCATGGATTCTTTGATCTTTTGTTAAGTACATTTGGATGAGATTCCCTTTAAGAGTCTTCCACAGTTGCAAGAGCACAAATGACATGTTTACAATGCTAATCTCCGTGTGTGTGTGTGTGTGTTTTAATTGTGCAGAAATGACATAGAGACTGTGTCTTTATTCCATCAGTACTTTTGTTTTATGATTTTGTTTTATTTATAGTAATCACCCCCTGCCAAAACGCTTATTATAATTAAAAGAAATATTAATTTTTTTTTACAAATCAAAGCTCACTAAACAGTAGTTTTATTTCTGATTTTGTATTGTTGATTCCTATTTTTGTAAGAAAGCCACTGGCTGACAAACAAACTCCAAACTGTCAATACAGAGTATAAACTGAAAGCTGTTTAATGCCGTATGTAAAAACGTATAAGTAAATTCGATGATGTATAAATGGTTACACCCTGTAAGTCAGATGTGTAGCCAAATGTGGCAGAAAGATAATAATTCTTCAGGGTTGAACTCTTGGTGTTCTAGCTTTTTTTAGTTTCATCTTAAGACGTTTTTTGAACGTAATGGTAAAACCTATGAAGGTAAATTGGAAAGCTGGATCAGTATTACACTGCTGCCCAAATGATATCTCATATTTCCACAGTAGTATCTTTTCAGGACGTTCTATTCTAATGATCTTTTTGACCCTTTTGGGCCAGCCCGGGTCCTTTCTGTGTCCAAAGTCATGCATGTCAGGTGGACTGAAGATGCTATATTGTCCCCTGAGTGTGTGAGTGTGTGAGTGTGTGAGTGTGTGAGTGTGTGTGTGTGTGTGAGTGTGTGTGTGTGTGTGTGTGTGTGTGTGTGTGTGTAAGTGTTCATGTCTTTACTTTGTGCGATCATCCCTGGGTGTGCTTTTGCATTTCTGCCCACGGATGCTTGGAAAGGCTTCAGTGACCCTGGTAGTGAAAAGCGGTTAAAAGAATGGATGGATGGATGGATGGATGGATGACTGTGAATACACTGCCTGATGCCTGAGACATCAATTTATGATAGTATCAGCGAGCAGTCATTTCGATGCAAGCTACAGAGCCAGTCTGAGAACAGTGGAGATGTGAGCCGCTGATGGTGGCTTGTCACATCTGCTGGCTATGAGAGGGACAGATGACTCAGCTAACAGGGAAGGCGGCCATGACTGTTCAGTGGAGGGGAACGGCTTGGGCAGATGGGGGCGGGCAGTGTTTTGAAGTCCAAGCCAACAGTCAGAGGCTTGCAGGCTGTGTGTGTGTGTGTGTGTGTGTGTGTGTGTGTGTGTGTGTGGTGGGGGGGGTTCGAAAGCCAGTGAAGCATTTGGACGGCATGCAGAGTCTGACTGCAGTCTTAATATTCAGTTATTGTTATTTTTTCTTCAATTTTTTAATCAGTAATTACTAGAAAACATTCAGCAATGAAACTAATATGTGGGTTATTTTTTTATGAAAGTGGGTTATTGAAGGGTGGACCCACATTTAGGGTCCTAGCATGCATAACGTCTTACCAGTGAGGGCTTCTTTTTTGTCTTTTTTTAAGTCAATATTATAGAGATCACAGTAAAATGGATCAGCCTGTGGAGTTGTAACTTTCTGCTCTCTAGCATCATTTCTAGTATACTCCAGCTTTTCCTGCCTGATGGATAGTTGAACTCTTGACTTCTGAGTGTGGGTTTGTGGCATTTTGCACAGTAAGGTGAAGTGAAAGTGAAGTGAAAATGACACTACAGCACACAGTGAACCACAATTATATGCCTCTCTGCATTTAACCCATACACTCAGTGTAGCAGCAATATAGTGCCAAGGGAGCAGGGTTGGGGACGGTATCATGCTCAAGGATTCCTCAGGATATCCGACTGGTCATGGACTCGAACCCAAGACCTTCCAATGATGGTGCCTAGTTCCAAACCACGAGTCCGTTCCTGCCCCGTGTAATAAAACATGTTCTGCGATCCATATGATTCATATGATTCTAAATTATTGGTTGTAGTTATCAGCCGTCATCCCAACATCAGTAACGGTCCTGTTTATCAGGAGGTAAGCATCAGCCAAGAAATATTATTCCTCCTTGGTAGAATCTGTCATTCTGTACAAATCACTTTTGTTAAGGGACTGTTTGTTCGGTATGGTTTGTATAATTTGGATGTGCTTCCCAGCGCTGAGAGTTTGGCAGGAGGTTGATGGGCTCTGGGTTCCATCTGAGTGACAGTGCCGTGGGCGATTGGAGAGCTGCCTGGGAGGCGGAGGGAAAGCTAAGAGCGGCGTCTGATTGGTGCTAAGGGCAGAGGGGCATGTCTAATTGACGGATAGCGTTTTAAGTCTCTGAGGCATTCGCACTCCATCAGTCTCTGTCAATTAGAGTTATCCAGACCTGCAGCCCAGGGCAGAAACAGGGAAGAGATCACAAGTGCTAACACACACACACACACACACACACACACACACACACACACACACACATAGTGTAGAGGAGAGAGGAAAGGTGATCTTGCTGCAGAAGAAACACTGGATGCACATTAATGCAAATGCATGACCACTTGCAAGCATGTTTCTCTCTCTCTCTCTCTCTCTCTCTCTCTCTCTCTCTCTCTCTCTCTCTCTCTCTCCCTCCCTCTCTCTCTCCCTGACCTTTGTGTTATTTTTTTCTAATAATTAGAGGTCAGTAGCAAATTTTTTTGTTTGGCTTGGTATTCCTGCACTGTTGAACGGACATTCAAGAGTCCTTCTATAAAGTGCATTTTTGTGTGTTTGTGTGTGTGTGTGTGTGTGTGTGTGTGTGTGTGTGTGTGTGTGTGTGAGATTAATGCATTAGGTCACTCTGTTTTGGCCTTCTGGCTGTGCGAGGGCACAGTGTGATGAATGTGTGTGTGTTTGCTGAACCGAAAGCACTCTCTTCTGGACCCAGAGCTTGTGCCTCAGTACACACATAATTACTCAGGCCTCCTTATCGCCTGTGGCAGATAGCAGACACGCAAGCATCTTCCTAAAACACAATAAGAATTCATTTACCCAAACGCATGCAACAGAATAGAGAAGAAAAGAACAGAATAAAATTATTTTAAATTACACCACTGAAATGGAGCAGGCAGAAGGTGAAACACAGCTGTTTCAAGCACTTTCAATCTTCTCTGTTTAGGCTCTTCAGCCAATACGGTCTCCATCCATCATCTTCAGACGGGTGAAGGAAAGTGTACAGAAGATGAGTTCCCGTTTGTTTTTGGCACATACTTAGCTCTGCCTGGTTATTGGTTATTTGAATAGGATGCTATTGATGTCTAGTCACTCATGGCTCATGGCTACTTTCACTGCTTTATTGAAACAATGCCCATAATAGATTCCCCAGTAACGCCACAAGGAATGTGGATGAGCAGAAAAGCACAAAACAGAATAGAAAGAGGAAATCAGATGCTGTGGAATAGAATAGAATGCTGTATAGTTTATTAGAACAGAACAGAATGGATTAAACCTGAACAGAGAGTTCAGAACTGAACAGATATAAACCACTTCTGATTTGAAGAAGACAACTTTCCATATTCTTTATTTAAAGGCTGGGAGAAACGCAGTGATTGGCTGGGGAGGCCCAGAGCCTCAGGCTTATGGAAGAAGCTCCCACTGCTCATTTAGCCTCATTTATTGACTGTGCATGAATAGATTTGCTCTAGAAGATGTAGTTTTATTGGCCTTTTCTCAGGCACTTTTTTATTTCTGTCCAGAAGCCATGAGTTGAATCTTTGCTTCTTAACAGAGCACATTGTGGTCCCTGCCTTCTGGCTTTAAGTCTTTTTTTGGGTGGTGGACAATGCTGTCAGCACATTTTTTTTTCTCTTCTACTTCTTCTTCGTCTTCTATTTCAGTGAGGCAGAGAGGGCCTTAGGGTAAAGGATGGAGAAATGGCTTCCCTAACCCCTTCATCTGTGGAGAGAGAGAGCGAGAGAAAAGAAGACAGAGAAAAGAGAGGAGGCATTTAATCTCCCTCCTAAACTCCACTTTCCAATTTCCGTCCGTCCTCACGGACAGCCGAGCAGCTGTAAGGTTATTTCCAGTTCCGGGAACAGATAACCGCTTTAGGCCTTTGTCCTTTTCCCCCTTCGCACTGCGGGCCAGGCACATGAGGACAGAGGATTTACTCCTGTGAACATGGCCACCTCTTTCTCTTTCAGGAGACGCAATAAAGCTTGAAATCAGTTTGGAGGAACTGCAGGCTCACCTCCCTAGGCAGTCCAAGCCATCCACTCGGCGAAATTAACCAATCTTGGCTTGAACGAGACTGGAGAAAAGAACCAACTTCTATTGCCCCCACGAGACCTATCAGCTTCGACCAACAGCCGGCAAACTAAAAAAACAGGAACGTTTCATCTGCTAACAATAACACGTTTTGATGGAAGGAGAGCAGCTGTTGTAGGGAGCAGATACATCTGATGACAGGTTTTTCCGATGATTAATTGCCATATCAAAAATTTCAGATTATTAATTTCATTCTCTTTTATATTCACTGTACACAGCTATCAAAGCACGAGTTGATTTTTTGTGGCTGATTAGATACCTTGCTGCCTAACTCAGAGTGTTTTTTTCACTGTTCATAAACTAAGACTGACACAAACTAAGGGAATTAAAGGTGAATATATTTAATTGCTATTGAATTGCAAAATAAAAAAAAAGAATCTTCATCTGCTCTTTCCCCCCCATAAAGAAGAAACCTCAGATTTGAGATTTGAGCACTAATTCATAGGCTCTGCGTTATTAGTTATTTCTCACCCAATTGAAACTCATCCTTAATGAATAATGTATAGCCTAACACTGGTGATTTAAAAATGGCTCTGATTTAAATGTTTTTTTTTCTTCTAAAAACATTTAATTGTCCAGCCTTAACACACTTAAATCCCACAGTTCTAGTTCATCACTGTCACATATGTGGTGTTTCTGGCACGTGTGAGGTGTGTTGGGCACGCTAGAGGGCGCTCTGTTCTGAGTGAGCACACCTGAGCTCAAGAAGGCACAGGTGTGCCTCATTGGGGCTGACTATTTAAGCCCCGATGAGTCAGAACAGAGCGCGGCTCATTAGTTAGGCTAAGCCTACGTGCAATGGTGGCATTTGGTTGTGGTTTTAGTATTTAGTAACTTGGTGTCTTGATTTAGACTGCAGTTCCTCGGTTCTTGGTTTTTGATTAGAACTGCAGTCCTTGCTTCTGGTATTTTGTATATCTGGATAATAAAACTACGTTCCGAACCCCTGGCTCTGCACTGGCGTCCTTCCGGCACCCCGCCACCGTTACAATCACACTAAATGTCCAAACAGCCTAATTTCACTGAGATGGAGCTAAATACTGACCTTGCACTCGCACTAGTGTCTAAAGGTACACTATCATGTAGAGTCCATTATTATCTAGAAAATTTTTTCTACCAAAGCAATGTCTTGTTTTCAAAAGAAGACAAATGTCGGAGTCGTTGGGCATCGTTGGACTTTTTAATCTTATCGTTCCAATGTCCATCACTGATCCTGAGCTCCTATCTGCTCACTGTTTACGTGCAGCTGCTGTTTAAATGCAACAGGATTTTCCAAACATAAGAGCAATGGTGTATTTAATCACTGTTTCTCATCTTCAGTGCATCTTTTAGGTTTTAAATTTTGACACTTTGGCCAATTTTTTCTCTTTTGGCCCAAACAGAAAGTTAATCAACTCACATTTCGTGTGAATTAGTCAGCTCACACGAAATAATCCATCCGCCCGTTCCATCACCCATAGAGTGACCCTGGAACACCCTGGACAGGCCGCCAGTCCATTACAGGACAGACACACAGACAAACGCACACAGTCACACCAAGAGGGAAATTTAGCGTCTCCAGTCTACCTGATGTGCATGTTTTTAGACTGTGGGAAGAAACCAGAGCTCCCAGAGTACAGAAAGGACCTGGGTCGATAAAGCTGGGACCATGATCACCTCCGCTGAGTTTAATCAAGGAAATTATATAATGACATTGACAACACTAAAAGAAGCATCATTTTTAAATCCTGACGTTAATATTGGAGGTGCTGAATGTTAGGTTTGAAGGGAAATTTATAAAGGGCTTTTGTGCTCTATCATCTGACAGAGAGCAATTGGAAGTCCTCATGGGATTTTTTTTCATCTTCATCACTTATTCACATTCTGTTTTCGCCCACAGACTGGTTACTGTAGGAAAAAGGGAAGCGTTTCCTAATGCAGTCTGCACCAAATGGAAGGCATTTTGTCTAAAATGAGCCTGAGGGAAACTAGTGTTAATATTTGGGAATTAAAGTGAGAGGGAAAGAAGGTTTTGGGTAAACCCTCAATAGAGAGCTATATAAAAAAAAATATTTTAAAAAAGCCTATAGTCTAATGTCCTCTCTCTCTCTCTCTCTCTCTCTCTCTCTCTCTCTCTCTCTCTCTCTCTCTCTCTCTCTCTCTCTCTCTCTCTCTCTCTCTCTCTCTCTCTCTCTCTCTCTCTCTCTCTCTCTCTCTCTATCTCTCTCTCTCTCTCTCTCTCTCTCTCTCTCTCTCTCTCTCTCTTCCCATTTGTCTCTGTTGGAGATTATTGGAATGTTAAAAATAACCAGAGGTTTGTCCTTGGTCAGAGCAGAGCAAAAAGATGGAGTATTAGTGTGAGGAGTCTAGCTGTGGTGTGTGTGTGTGTGTGTGTGTGTGTGTGTGTGTGTATGTGTGTATGTGTGTGTGTGTGTGTGTGTGTGTAGAATGGTAGAGAGGTGATTTCAGGACAGTGTAGTTTCCCGGTACCTGTGTGTGTGTGTGTGTGTGTTTGTGTGTATGAGGTTCTTTCCATCCACTCTGCACTACTGCCTTTTTCATATTCAGTGTATTTCTATCTCTCTGTCTAGCTCTCTATCTCTTTGTCTATCTGTGAGTCTTTCTCTTTCTCCCTCTTGCTCTCTGCCTTTCTGCTGTTTATGCACTTAGATTCGGGGGTTTCTTTGAGTGTCACATGTACACAATTTAACCCATAAACATTCATCTCACGTTGGATTAATAGAAATCCAAACACTGTCTTAAAATTTTAACAAAGTTCAACTCAACTCTTATCTAGGCATTCCTGTATCTTCTGCTCAACAAGTCAGGAAAACCCATCTCTTTCCATTTCCTCTTTCCTTTTGAGATCACCACCCCGACAACTGTGTAACCTTTGTAACTCCTCCAGCTCTACAGAATTGAGTTCACCTTTCAAGGTCAAACCCCACCTTTTAAAATTGGCCCCACTTTGTGTTTAAAAACACTACTGGGACTGTTTCTGCGCCTCTGTTACCAGCACTGCAGGAGCAGCTTCCCGGAGAAGAACGAGTGCCTGGAAGTGGTGCGTTATTTCTGTAGGCCCTCGGAGGGCCGGGGACGGAGGCTGAAATAGATTGCCGAATCCATTGGCTGCTTGCTTTTTGCAGGCAGTCTGGCTAGAGCACTCAGAACTTAGGACAGAAAATTGCAACAGCAGCTTGTCAGGCCAGGTCAAAATGGAGAGTGAGTGTATGGAAGCATAGGTGAGAGGTAGGGGGAGCTCCAGTGGAACATAATGCAGCGTGTAGACATGTCCATAGCTGGGGAGGACAGTATTATTCATCAAGGTGGACGTGGACAAATTAACTGTTCGAGAGCAATCACTCCTCGGATAATAGCGCGGGGATAAAGGCTGCGCACTTTCTGGCATCTCCATGAATTTGTCATAAGAAAGGTAAAGGCTGAAAAGGCTTTGGTTTTGAAGTATGGTTGTGATTCACAATCTTTGGAAAGGGGGGGGGCTAAGCCAATCAATAATTAATTACATTTAAAAACACAGTATCATAATCTGCGTCACAAATCTGTGTTTTTGGGCAGTCTGTTAAATAATCATGATTCATTTCATTATTTTGAGCATTTAATCTGAAGGAAAATTCACATTTTTCTCATTTGCTCAAACTGGACCAAGAATAATTTAATAAAATAATTTATTCACATGACTACTAGATCACATGAACTGATTTCCATAGGGTTTCCCAGTACCCCGGTCCAATGAATAAACTCTTTTTCCCCACTCTGTGGTCTTGCTACACCAAAGGACTGGCCTTCATCCTACACAACTACATAGAATTAATGAGACAAATGAACAGCACTGAACTGACGTTTTGAAACTAAAAATTCATGCCCTACACAAATCTTATCACTGATTAACATAATGGGCTACGCTGAATGCTTGGGCAAAAAAAATCACAAGGTAGAAGTGGTCGGACTGATCTGAGGTTTCTAATTATGATATAAAAACAAGTATAAACTTTAATATAAATGATTATTTTATTAATGATTTTAAAGACATATTGTCATCCTATACCAAACTCAAACTGTGATGCAAGTAGAGCCTTAACATGTGTTCCTGGTACTCTCTAGAACTAGAGCTGATCACTCCAGCTCTGCACAGTTTCAGTTCCAATTCAATGCAGTTTTAAATAGTGAGCTTTTCATTTCAAAAGAGAAAACTGAAACAGAAAAAAGGGCCAAAGCGGTACATTTGGTGTTGTCAGCTAGGCCTGCTGAAGTTTAAGCAAATTCCAGATCAGATGCAGATTCAAAAACTTCAGCTATCCAGTATAATAACCATATAGATTATGGATTTGTTTTTTTTTATTTCTACCCTTTGCAATTACATTGCATTAACTGCTTTGATGAATTTCAGTTCTGTAGTTCGACTGTTTACCTAAAATTAGTTTTCTAAACCTTTTCAAACCTGATATGTTTGTATCTGTGTTTTAAGATGCTTGCAGCCAATAAGACTAAGCAAAAATTATTTATTAAGGATTTGAGACTCAGTGCTCACCATAGACTTCCACCTCAGAGACTCAAGGCTCCGCTGAGACTTGCATGATGCTTGTGAGTATTTACATTTACAAGTGATCAGACGCTCTTATCCAACGTGATATACGTCGGCTAATAATTATAAATTAGTTATAAATTATAAATTAATAAATAGTTACTTGGGGTTTAGTGCCTCAAATGGTGCTAATACTGGAGATGGCATAGAGCCAGCCTTGAACCCTCGACCACAGCGGAGTATCCTACCCCTTGGCCACAATTGCCAACGTCTCTGAATTTAGCGGAATAAATATAAATACATTTTAATTTGAAGCTGATGAACATTTACTGATGAGTCCGGCTGATTCTGTCAGTTTATCAGAAGTGGACCTTCAAGCCTTCTTGATGTTCAGAAGCTTAATTATTTCCAGAAACATGAAGGTTAGTTCATGTTCATATCTTTTGTAATAGATTTAAATGTTTCTCCTTTGTGAGTGGTATAGATATGCTCTTATTTAATTTCATGATATTTTTGGTTGAAGGTAAAAGGGTTACGGCCTTGAAATGTTCAGAGTGCAGGATTTGTTGCTTTTATACATCCAAAACATTCCAAAATAAGTAAAATCCCTAAATTTTGCATTTTTCGACAAATTTTGGCAATGTTTTATGCGAATAGACTGCATTTCTGCTCTTAATATGTGTATGAGCTCTTTAGAGAAGCAAGTTCAATCATTTTGAGTCTTTTAGAGTAAGTAAGCACTACTGCACCACCTTCTTTGGTCTTCCTCTTCTCCTCTTTCCTGGCAGCTCCATCTTTAACATCCTCTTCCCAATATACTCCTCGTCTCTCCTCTGGACACGTCCAAACCAACACAACCTTGCTTCTCTAACTTTGTCTCCAAAACGTCTAACCTGAGCTGTCCCGCTATTATACTCATTACTAATCCTGTCCATCCTCGTCACACCTAACGAAAATCTCAGCATCTTTAACGCTGACACCTCCAGCTCCGCCTGTCTTCTCGTCAGTGCCACCATCTTCAATTTTGTTAAATTTGCCCATTCCTGACCTTCTCAAACACATTAAAACTTGGGTGTGGCTGGATGTGATTTGTGGTTGGCTGGAAAATGTATACAATTACGCTTGCCATCTGCTCTTTTAAAACGGAAAAAATGCCCTTCTATTTGAGGAAAGCTGCTCTAGACGATTCTTACTAATGTTCACTTTAAATTAACCAAACACAACCAGGAAGCTCAAGGAAGCTCAAACTGTCTAATATCATGTTTTATATAGATATATAATGTATGCAGTAAACACAAGCAATATTAGGACTCCATTAAACTGCCAGTTGTTGTGGTGTGTTTGTCTCTCAAGTCTATTTTTTGCTGCTGTTGTTGGTTTGAATGAGCGGACTGTATCAGCAGAAAATGCGGTGGAGATGGCGGGGGACTTTGAGCATCAGAGAGAAATGCACATCCAGCAGTCTGTGCAATTACTGAGAATGGGAGAGAAACCTGCTTCTCCTGTGGGAGTTTACAGCTAGCTGTCAGTACTTTACAAGTGCTTATGCAGGCAGGAGCGCGCGCACACACACACACACACACACACACACACACTCACACACACACACACACACACACACCCACCGAGCTCAGAGACTTCCGCTGAGCACAGAAATCACATCTGCTGTGTGTGTGCCGGTACTTATTATCTACCCAGCGCTCTGTGGCATGATGCCTGCACCCTACACTCACAGTTATGAGTTTTCTACAATCAATACAGCTGCTTTGTCTGCTTAAGTTGCCTTTATTATCCACTGATTACCAGAAGGTTGCTCTGACACCAAACTTCTGTTCCGAATGCAGCAAATGCAAAGTAGCTATCAAAACGGCACCAATTGTTGTTCGCAGGAGAACGTAGCCAACAACATCGCCAGAATCTGCATCCGAAGAAGCTCTCTTAATTAAACGCTTCCTTTTGTGCCCTGTCAACTTCGCGACACGTCTTTCTGCACAGATTGTGACTCGTTACAAAGAGAGAGAGAGAGGGAAAAAAGTGATTAAGACCAAACTGGTTCTGATCTCGTGTGTAAACAACGCAGATTGTTGATGACTGGGATGTGAACATTAGCATAATTAAACCACTGATTGGCTTCATGGTAAAAAGGACATGATTTGCATAAGGACTCCTTTGCCTTCTCATAACAACGAGGTGCTGCACATTAAAAGACTCGTGTCCAGTTTCTGGTGATCTTTGGAATAAAAATGAACCTACTTTTCATTTTATGATGGGTTGTAAATCAGCAGTCCTGAGGCATGTCTCCCAAAATACAGTTTAACCAGATGGAGGCATGACGATAGCTCCAGTTTCTCTTCATTCACATGCAAACCTTTTGCCTTTTACTTTCCATGGAGGAGAACGTTGACGAGTTCTATGTATGGGGCAGCAGTGGCCTAGTGGTTTGGGGCCCCAGGATTGGAAGGTCATGGATTCCAATCTCAGACCATTAGGTTGCCCTGAGGTACCTTGGAGCAAGGTACCATCCCCATCACTGCTCCCTGATAATTTTTTACTAGATGGCATCGCCACAGCAACTTACTGTGCAAGGCTAGACCTTTTCTGGTCTGATTATAGAAATGGACCTTAATATTTGGCATTCTCAGGCTTAAGTTGTCGCCAACACACTTTTGACCAATCAGCAACAGTCTTCTAGCAAAGGTGATTCTTCTCATGTTACGTTTTCCCTCTTCGTGATGTTTACACCACCTTTCAAATGCTTTTCGAAGGAGGAACCGGTCATGCCACACACAAGACACATTTGACAGCATTAACTCGTTAGTGAAAAATGTGTTTTAGCATAAAGTTATTAAATACTTATTTTATATAATTAATTAATTACATTTCTATAATGATTATATATAAATATACTTATATATACTGATAAAACATGGGAAGCCTTCTCAAAACTGTTAACAATAACAATGTAACAATACTGAATTCAAATCGGATGTCTGCGTCCATTTGCAAGTTCTCAGACCATTCTAAATGACTTTATTTCACCATTTATTGAAGGAAAAATGACGATTCCCCTTTTCCCCGGTAACATGTTTTAGGTTTTATAGGACGTAAAACCCATTGAACTTGCTTTGTAAGACCATGGTCTCAAACCTTGACCCAGCTAAGATTAAAAAGCTGTAAAACTGACCTTTGATTGGTAAAACAGCTTCCATGAGTCAGTATGGCAGATGGTTTCACCATGGAGGTCTAAGCTTGGCCCAAGGCAATAGGGTCAGCAATAAATTACATATAACAAGAATGCATTTACACATAGTTTGGCACTCCCTCTATTAAACACTGCTGTGGTTTGATTAGTGTGGTATTTGTATGAACATCAGTCCATCATTAATGCCTTTACTGCTTTGAAAGGCTGGATATTGTCAGCTGTGAGAAAATCAAAGGGCGCAAATGTGAATTAACCAAGCAAAGTATAGTAGAAGACAGTGGTGTTATTGTCTGTATCATCTATGGACTGTTTATGATTTATTGTTACATTTACATCTGCTACTTGTCCATTAGCAGCCTTCAGAAGCAGGAAATCTACAATCTAGGTCCACTTTATTGGAAACACAACTGTAGCAGTCCATTATAGTTTTGCAATTACAGGTTGCATTGGTGTGCCGTTTCCCATACACCCTGCACCCCTTTCCTCTGCGGCCCGCATTTTATTTGGTTTGGGGAGCACTTTTGACACAGCAGTGGCACTGACATGGTTGAGAAAGGTTGACCAAAAGTTGGGATGTAACAGAATACAAGGAAAAGAATACAGCAAGGAAGTATCTTAGTCATTTGTATACCGATTACAGTAACTTTTAGAGGAGAATACTTAACCATTAAAATAAAGCTGTAAAAAAACAGCTCCCAATGTATTATAGTGCTCATTAGACGGACTCTAAAAAGAAGTAACAAACAGCTTCTTTACAACAACCTGCTAAAGCCTGCGTACACTGCTGATAGATCAAATTAATGAGGCAGCTATCTCAGTTCTACTGAAGTAAACCCATTTAGCCATTTAAAGACTACTTTTTCTACTCAACTCTGAATATCAAGCTCAAAATATCAAGCTAGAAGCAGCTCAGTGGTCAGAAATTGACCTACAATATGTGTATAAATGTGGTTGGCGAGCCAATAAAGTGGCTGGTGAGTCCGATGACATCCAATCTATTACTTCACATCCTGCAGGAGGTGGGCTGTAGAGAGAATAAGCTTGACTGGAAGGTTAAGGTCAGAGGAACAGGAGCAGAAAGTGCTTACTGGGTCGGTTCATTTTTCCAAAGCGTTGACATAAACATAAAAAATACCCACACAGCCTTTTGGCTTATGCAATGTCTGCTATGCAGATTATTTGAGAGAAGGAGGAAAACGGATGCAGATAGAGGGGGGAGCGGAGAAACCGATGATGAGACTGTAGAGAGAGAGTGAGAAAGTGTGTGCATGCAAGTCACAGTTTTTTGAGGTGATGATTTAGTGCATAATGAATTCTGTGACGCCTCCTGCTGCCGCGCCACCTGTTAGGCCATGGAAGGCTTCGTGACTTTACCCACAATGCATGGCTTACACGCTAACCACACCCCCCCCAGATCAACACACTGCAGCTCATTGGTTTATGTTGGTGGAACTAGCCGACCTTGGCCACATTACTCAATCATAAAGACCCTCCCCCCCACCACCCATGAAGTTTGGGCAAGAATTTGTCCTGTTACACTGATTCAGGGTCAGCTTCTCCTACCTTAATGTGAAAACCTGCCAAAATTAGAGCTCGGATCATTAGCCTCTAGTGCCACTGGCCAGTAAAAAGCAAAATATAACATGGTAATATTAATCAAATAAAGTATTGAAAGTAATTAAAGGCAAATCTAGTCACTACTAATTAAGTGCTCCTTCACCCAAATATTCAGCCCACAGCAGATTTGTTAGTTAATAAAATTCTTCTGTTTAATGGATAATTAAACAAGTAGACACATAAAGTGGACAGTTATAACCCTACTTATAACAAGTTTTACACAGTTCTCACTCACTAACTTTCTTGGATGCTTGGTGCTGGACTCTGTCCCAGCTCTCACAGGGCAAAGGGCAGGGAAACATGCTGGACAGGTCGCCAGTTCATCACAGGACAGACAAGAAAAAAAAAACACTCACACACTTTAGCCTCTCCAATCCACCTGACTTGTGTGTCTTCGGACTGTGGGTAGATATCAGAATTCCTGGAGAAAATCCACACAGACACAGTGAGAAACCTGCAAACTCCACACAGAAAGGACTCGGACCATCCCGTCTGGGAATCGAACGCAGAACCTTCTCGCTGTGAAACAACAGCACTACCCACTGCGCCATCATGTCTCTCTCACACTTCATTTTTAGGACATAATTGAAACATCTTCTTAATCTTATGACTAATAAATGGGACACACTAACAGAGGGGCGCTCAAAGAGGGGGACATGGGGACATTGTCCCTGGAAAATAGAATGAAAAAATCACCCGACCACTTTGGGCTATGACAGTGACAATGATTAAGCGATGTGGTTGAGTTTTCTCCATCATGAAAAATGAGTCCATTAGTGGAGCAACTTCTGCCCTCTGTCTAAGAGAGAGGGAGGTGATAGCATCTCTCTCTCACTCTCTCTCTCTCTCTCTCTCTCTCTCTCTCTCTCTCTCTCTCTGCCTGTCTCTCTCTTACATCCAGCTTGCACAATGGACAGTATCATCCAATATGTCTCTATCAGAGCCCACTCTTCCCTGAAATGTTATTTGGACAGAGGTTATTAGTGTGTGTGTGTGTGTGTGTGTGTGTGTGTGTGTGTGTGTATTTGTTTGGTAAATTTGTGAGGGTCATTCAGGGACACTCAACATGGTTAATAACGTGAATCTGTCTTTTGGAAGATTTTTACCAAAGTTAAAGATGATATACAAAAACTCATCATTGACATGTTTGGAATTTTACGGTTCCTGCAACTCGTTAGGATGAAATATGTATTTTCTGTCATGGAATTCATTTCCTTCCCTCAGACAAGATTTTAACGTCATTCTGTCCAAAGCAATAACCATCATGCTTCAAAATCATAGCCGAGCAGAGAGGCCGCGAGAGGTTAATTATTAATATCCGGCTCAGGTTTAATGCTTTGAGTGGTGAAATGATCCGTTCATCTATTCAATGAGGGGATGTGACATTTAGAACTGCTGTCTGTAGCCTGGCTAACTGATCTTGGGTCAGTTCAAATGTAAGGGGTTAATGGACCACTTGGTGATCATTTGGGGATCAGCTCAGTCTTATATATTGTTCACTTTCAACACTGCTAGATCAGAAATTCCATATTGTTTGAGTTACTGCTTTTTAATTTGTATAGACATTCTATGGCGCTTTTCTTAGTTTATTTAATTCAAGTCCAATGGCCATAGAAATTGGCCTTGCTATACCCCTACAATCATTTTTCTTTTCAACTTTATTTCAGCCCCCCCAAAAATGTATTTGATGCCTATTAAATCCCACCAAAATTAAATCAAATTAATTAAAAACACAATGTTAACCCACCAAAATGTAATTCGAACATAACTTTAGCCCACCAAAATTCATTCAGAACCCAAGGATATCCCAACAAAATTCATTGAAACCCAAATGTATCCCTCAAAAACTTGAGTGCATCTTTTGTCCACCAATATTTAGTCTGAACTGGACGCACAATTTCTTAATGTGAATCTGTAGCCAAAATTCAGCTGAAACCTGACTGTAACATGACAGTTTTTTAGCGCTGTTGCCTCAGCAAGAAGATCCTGGGTTTGATTCTTAGGCAGTGTGGAGTTTGCATGTTCTCCCTTGAGATGCTAACTTGCCTGCTAGGTGTAAGTGTGTGTGTGTGTGTGTGTGTGTGTGTGTGTGTGTGTTTGTGTGAGTGTGTCTGCCCTGCAATGAATTGGCAACTTGTCCAAGGTGTTTCCCTCCCTTCCCTGTGAGAGCAGGAATAGGCTCCAGCACCCCCCGCGACCCTGATTAGAAAAAGCGGCTATGAAAATGAGTGAGTGAGTTATTGTCAAAGCCTACAGTCACTGACATTCTCCTTACTGTTTCTAGAGCGCTGTGGCCATGTACGACGGGGCGAGGGTTCCCTCTCCTGGGGACAATGCCAATGGGGTCTCCCTGCAGCCAGGCACATGCCCCAGAGCCAACGAAGAGCCCGTAGAAGATGAGGGTGTTCAGCAGCCGGAGCCAGTGCTGGTGAAGAAAGCTCACCGTGAGATTCTGGACCATGAGAGGAAGAGACGGGTGGAGCTGAAGTGCATGGAGCTGCAGGAGATGATGGAGGAACAGGGGTGAGACAGACTGTGTGTGTATATGTGTGTGTTCAAAAGTTTGGAGTTATAATCACGTCATCATTTTGTTCTTTCAATCTTATAAACAGTGTAGACTGAAGTGTTGGAATGATTGTTCAGTTGAAACATTGTGAATATATGGCTTATAAATTATGTTTTTTCAGTTGTTCTTTAGTGCTTATTTTGTTCAAAATGCATTAAATAGTGTTTCCTCATGACAAGCCAACCTAAACACCAATCACATTTTTGAAACTGATAACCGGCGGGGCAGGTGAATGTTAACAAAATACAGTATACCTGCTTGATATCTATGAAGGTGCGGTTTTATTCACCCAAATCCCTATTTTTTTTTTTTTATTTCCACTCTCAGCCTCTCTTTATCTCTTACCATTTGCTCACATTGGGAACGGTGAGAGCGTCAAGCTTCACTCTGTCTGCACCCCGGCTGAACACTGTGGACGTAGAGTGCAAGGGACAGATTACTTAGCTGTAAAAAGAGGCTGCAAGGCAAACACACGTACTGAACTGTAGCCTATATTTGTGTTGCAATTGGTCAGCATGTTCATAGCCAATTGGGGCAGTGGTGATCTAGTGATTAGGGACTAGGCCCGAGGATCTGAAGGTCGTGGGTTTGAATCCCAGAGTAGTAGGTTGCCTTGAGATACCCTTGGGCAAGGTACTGTCCCCTTGCTGCGCAGTGTGAATGGTTGAAATGCAGAGGATGAATTTTGTTGTGGTTCAATGTGAGCTGTGCTATGTTTCACAATGACAAAAATAGTCACTTTCACTTTTCAACAAATTACTTTCCTGTAGAAAATACGAGCATCCATTGTGCTTCCGAACTAATGTTTGATTTGAAATAAAGATTTTTAAAGGATCACTTCTCCATTCTGCACTGAACTGAATAATAGCTAATTATTCTAAAGTTAACCAGACTTCATTTTGATGCTCTGCTGCTCACAAAATGCTGCAGATCCACCAGATCATCATCGATGGGTGGAGCTAAAATGCAATAGGCTGCATAGTTGCTCATTAGCTTTTGTAAAAATATCTAATTCAAACTGTTTTTGACAGAAAATGGGCATACAGAGACCTTCTGAATTGGGATTTAAATGGTATACTTAGCATACCACATTATTTTGAAAAAAAAACAACAACAAAAAAACATCTGCTCTAGGTAATTATGACCCCTTTAACATATCTGAATGAAGTCTTTATACTTTTGGCCCGTTACTACATATTTTAAGACTGTTACATTCATAAATGAATATATACTAAGGTGCTGGATCTAGATCTGGCTTATTCTAATAGAAATTAAGCCCATTTCAGTATCTGTGCAAGGATTGTTACTCTGGATGGAGGTGCAGCCACACAGACTGCCATGTAATGTCTACACAGAAGGCACAGGGGGGGTTTTAGCCATAAAGAAATATAATAGCTGGGGGAAAGGGCAAAGTTTGTGTGTGCTTCTTGCCTTACACTTCACTCTCCATTTATTATTGGGCCATTATGCCGGGCTGGATCGGTAGCGTGTATGTCGGGGTGTTTTTTAGCCGTCTAATCCCTGTCACCTGCAGACCCTGCCGTTCAGCGAGGCGGCACACGTCCCTGTAGGCACCATGCTGGACGCCTCAAGGGCTTTCATAGGAGCCTGGCGCCAGGAGTGGCTAATTAAGTGGGATGGTTATGACCTTGTGTGACTGGGTGTGCGTAGGGTGTATGCATTTTGTGTGTGGGAGTGTGAAAGGCCTTGACGGAGGGCTTAGTGTACGCACCTAAATTGATGAGCGGAATGCTGAAGCGGCCGGGCTGTCGGCAGCACTGCTAGATTTGAAAAGTTTAAAAGCTTTTTACTGCCCGGTCCAAATAGTGCATGTTTTAATTTAGCAGCAAAGAAACAGCATGAATTCAGTGTTTTCACAAACACCTACACATTTCCATTAAGTACATCAATCAGCCACAACATTAAATTACAGACGGGTGAGGAGAACGGCATTGGTTATCTTTCAGTAGCACCGGTAGGCAGCGGTGGTCTAGTGGTCTAGCGGTTGCCCCTGCATCGGAAGTAGGAACCCTTGAGCAAGGTACCGTCCCCGTCACTGCTCCCCGGGCACTTTCAATAGCTGCCCACTGCTGCATGGTGTTTGAGTGCATGGGTTAAATGCAGAGGTCCAATTTCGTTGTGGTTCACAATGACAAGGGTTGTCACTTTCACTTTCACCTTTCAAAGAAGCATGAATTGCTGAAAAACGTACATGTAGCTATGATGAAGATACCAGAACACACAGTGCATTACAGCTTTCTTGGACATTTGACCATTTCTTGGCCCTTCTTGGACATTTGATTAGAACTGGACCATGGAGCAATGGAAGAAGGTAGTCTGGATGAATCATGTTTTCTCTGGCATCATGTGACACCTGGTTCTTACTGACAAGTCAGTGGAGGCAGTGCTCTGGACAAGGTTCTTCTGGGAAACCTGGGTTCCTGGCATTACTTTTTCATGCATCACAAGCCTGAACAGAAAACTTTTGTTATTTATTCTATACTAAATTATTAATAAATGCTCCTTATGTGATTTATTATACTGATCTTAATAGCAAGCTGCTTCGCTCCTTGCTATTCATGTTTCTGGTATAACCAGTGACATGAAAGCGACTATTCTTGTCATTGTGAAACACAGGACAGCACACAGTGAAGCACAGCGACATTCGTCCTCTGCTTTTCACCTACACTCACCATGCAGCAGGGGGCAGTAATGGGGAAGGTACCTTGCTCAAAGCTACCTGAGTGCAGCCTACTGGTCTGGGATTCGAACCCACGACCTTCAGCGGTGGCCTAGTGGTTTGGGGGTTGGCCTGGATCGGAAGATTGTGGGTTCGATTCCCTCACCGGTAGGTTGCACTGATGTACCCTTGAGCAAGGCACCGTACCTGGGTGCTTTCACCTTGCTGCACGTGTGTGTATGGGTGAAATGCAGAGGTTGAATTTCGTTGTGTTGTGCTGTGCTGCGTTTCACAATGACAAGGGTAGTCACTTTCACTTTCAGATCCTGGAGCCAACTCCCTAATCATAGGGTCACCGCTGCCCCATGAGCTTGACAATAGTGCTAATATCATTAACTGAAGTTAACTCATTTTAAGATGATTTTATTTGAACAGAGATTCATAGACACACTTTAAAGTTCTCAAGACAACGTGCTTTTTCTCCAAAAGGCTTTCTATGTTTTCTGCTTTTCATGAATATATAATATATACTGAGCTCCACTTCTCTTATAACTCTGCTATGTAGGATATAAGAGACTATAACCTGTCCTTTGTTGCACAATTTATCAGCCTCCCCTCTGCCCCAGTTTTTGACCACATGATTGCTGTTGACCAGATTTTGTTTGGGTTGTAGACTATCAGTGACACTGAGATACGAGTGTGAAGGAGTATGTGTGGTGCTGGTCTGAGTGTGTCAGGTACTGTGGTTGGTTGGGATTTTTTCACTTTTCACGGCTGGATTTAGAGTGGTCACCCAAAAATATACAACCAAGTGAAAGTGACTATTCATGTCATTGTAAGCACACAGGACAGCACACAGTGAGACACAATAAAATTACACCTCTGCATTTTACACATACACACACCGTGCAGCAGAGGGCAGCGACAGGGACGATGCCTTGCTCAAGGTTACCTCAGGGCAACCTACTGGTCTGGGATTCAAACCCATGACCTTCAGATCCCGGGGATAAATCCCTAACCACTAGGCCACCGCTGTCCCCTTATGGCGCTAGAGCCTTTCTTTAAAAAAAAAATGAAATAAAGTGTCCCCTGACCAAGGCCCAGAGGATCATAGTCTTGAGCTGTATGTTCGCACAGACATATTTTATGAAGCAACTTCTATTTCTTCCATGTATTCTGTACAGCCCCCCCTTTATAGCACAACAGATGGTATGTTCCTCATTAGGACCACTGGGCTAATGCCTGTCAGATTGATGACTGTGATAACAAACTGAATGTAAGGGGAAAGGAGTAAGACCATCTGGCAAGGGTCACACCTCACAAAGCTAAACCATTTCCTGCTTCAGACTAATTGTTCTCAAACTGAAGAGAATGACAATTAAGATGTACTTAACTTTCAACACAAAGGGATTTTATCATTTTGGGGGCAATTTGGCATGAATGTATGTATTAACACTTTAAAGACCCATGGCTGGTTTTGGTATTTATTTATAAGCACATCAGGAATGTGCAGTATAGTACGTCTTCTTTCTTTCTTTTTTTTTTTTTAACCACACAACGCAAGAGATATTATGATTTGTTTTATTTAACCCAAATACTAAGAAAAAAACCAAAACAAATTAACCAAAAAACCCCTGAAATTCCATCAAATTAATCTAAATTAAATTGATGTCAAACTCAAAAATATATTTATTTTTTTGTCAGTTTTTATTGTGGTATAATGCTATTTATATACCTCATTAATCTTAAAATGTAAACAATTAAAAAGTGGTATTACTTTAATTTTACAATTCTAAACAAACCTCAGTGTCCCGTCTGAAGCCTTGACCTTTGTGAAACGGCCCTGGGGCGTCCATATAAGGCTTTGTTTTTCATCACCATGGAGATGAATAAATCACAACTGTGCCATAAAAATACATCGAATATACAAATGCCACTATTTCTAGAAACCTCAGATGTAGACAGAAACATTATGTGTTTCTTTAGATCCCAACTACGCTGCCTCCACTCTAGGAATGACACTGAAGGGATTCTCCTCAGATGCTCAGTGTTTACGCCAGGTGTGTTCTCAGGGCGTGTTCCAATAAAACAGTCTCAGCGAGATGCTGAGGAAAAATGAGTCTGAAAAACGAGTCAATATCAGGGTGTAAGAAAGCCCAGGGAAAAGAGCTTAATGCACTGAGGTGGAAAACACAAATCAATCCTTCACGTTTTAGAAAATTTAGGCGGCTAATTAAGTTTTTTATTAGCCCGAAGATAAAAGCTCTAAAATTGCTGGTAAGATCGTTTTTGTGTTTTGTGTCAGTTTTCTGAGAGTCTTCTTACATGGTATCATAATATATTAGGAAAGCGGTTGTGTCTGTTAACCATACACTCACACAGCAGGGGGCAGATATTGAAAGTGCCCAGGGAGCAGTGGCGGCGACAGTACCTTGCTCAAGGGTACCTCAGGGCAACCTACTGGTCTGGGATTGTGTCTTTAATAATATTTTACACCACAATATCACAAGACGTTCCCAGTGATGACGGTGTAGGGAATACCAGGTGGTCTGGTGGGCGGGAAACCGTTCGCTGGTCATAAAAATTGCTTTGCTTGGTCTGACTTTCTTTAAGTGTGTTGGGGAAATGTTGCAGGCCAACAATTCTGAAATATTTATTTTATTCTGCGAGTTCTATTCTTAAACATTCTAAAACATTTTTACATTTTATTTTAAGCCTCGTATCACCTTGTATCAATTTTGTATTAATTGGCAACCCTCAGTGTAACTTGGACCTTTTACATTGCATGACACTGATGGTTGAAAAAGTTTATACATTCTTTTACCTTTATGGAGATACAAGGTTTTGTTTTAACACTTTTAAAACTCTCTCTGCCACAGATAGAAAATGTATATAGAAACACATTTTGTGGTTTAAAAGCAAAAAAAAAAAAGATTTAATTCCCACGTCTACCCTCCTTACTGCAAGCGGATTTGATCATCTGAGACATTTCTGGTCTTTTCAGACCTCAAGTGTGTCTTAGCGTCTTCTATAGTTCAACCATATTTGCAGTTAAATTTGATTTGTTTTAGTTTGCTCTGGGTTTCATTGCCGTGTCTGTTTTTGCGCTCGTAGTGAATGGCTTGGAGGAGAGTGGGATTCTGCATCAAAAACTAATGAGGGCAACCTGAGCAGAGGCGCTTTGTTCACAGTCGTCCCCTCCAGTGACCAGATTCAGGCTGGAGTTGTTCCCTGTCTCTGTCCTTCAGTGCGTCCAAATACCAGCAGTGAAGCCCTTTCAATTAGAGCTTTGGATCCTTTGAATTCAGTGAGAAAAAATAGGAATGAGAAAAAAGTGAGAAAGAAAAATCTAGAGGATGAAAGTGTGTGTGTGTGTGTGTGAGAGAGAAATAGAGAAATAGAGGGGGGATTGAAGCGGTTTTAAAAGCAATTAAAACACTGACTGGGGGCTTGTTTTTGTCTAGGCAGTGAATATAATCCAGTGGGTTTCCCCCTCTAGCTACGTCCAAACAAGCTCTCATCAAAAACCTATCAAAATCTCTTACACCCTCATCCAACCCCAGCCCCCTCGCCCATGCACACTTTCATTTCATCTGCGTCTTCCTTATTGTGCTCACCAATAAGGAAGATAAGGAATAAGGAAGACACAAAAAAAAAAAAAGGTTTTTCTGGGCAGATAAACAAACTGTCTGTCTGTCTCTCTCTCTCTCTCTCTCTCTCTCACACACACACACACACACACACACACATATACACAACATATGCAGGGTGACTGCAGGCAGAGGGGATTAATTGTCAGGTGTGTTTTATGGCATCTCTGTTCCGGGAGCCAATTAGAGAGAGAGATGCAGCGAAGCCGGCCTGTTCACTAAGCTGTGCACTCATTTAGCCGTCTACAGCCACTGGCTGCCCTCCCAGCCCCTCTGCTTAACACACACACACACACACACACACACACACACACACACACACACACACGTTAAGACATAAGATAATTATGTGCTACTTCACAGTATTTCTGCAGCAAATAAAATAAAGAAATAAATACTTAAATTAATAGGCGTGTATATGTCACACATAGTATTGTAAGATCCTTTCAACGTCCCACAAAGATCCACAAAAAGATCCAGCAGTTTTCAATAGCAAAGAGCATTTCCAAACTTTTTCTTTCTTTCTTTTTTTCTTTCTTTCCATTCAAACCTTTTCTTCTTTCAGTTCGGTTGCTTTTGATGGTGACTATTATCTTGGACCTCTTTTCTTCTTCGCTGTCTTCACTGAAGCCTTCAGAATGTGTTGATTCTGTCCATGAAAGTGAAAGTGGACCTCAGTTTACAGGGCTCTTCTTTTTCGGTTTTGTAGCTGCCAAACAGCATCTCTGTGTGAGGTAGTGAGTGGAACAACTGGCTCTATCCTCTTATGAACCCCCGAAACTGTCTGGTTGTGTGGGCTGTGAGTTATGTAGCTTAGGAACCCTGGGCTGGAGTGTCAGATCAGAGCATTATGAAGAGCAGCTTTTTTCAATGCCATGCTTTCACATTGAATGCTTAAAACTTAAAATATATTAATATTAGACCCATTTTAAGCAACTGCATCAAATGATTTATTAATAGTTATATACTGCAGTAGTAGCCACCATATTGACCTCAGAACATTGTGCTTTTGACGGCGTTTTTCTTTTAAAAATGAAAAAAAGTGAAAGTGATAACCCTCGTCATTGCAAGGTCACAGCACAGCAAGCGTGAACCACAGTGGACCTCTGCTTTTAACCTTGCACACAAACACTGTGCAGCAGTGGGCAGCTATTAAAGCCTCTGGCTTTGGCCAGTGGCGGGGACAGTACCTTGCTCAAGGGTACCTCAGGCCAACCTACTTGTGAGGGAATCGAACCCATAATCTTCTGATGCGGGGCCAAATCCCTAACCACTAGGCCGCCGCTGCCCCCTTTTGGTCTATGAAAATCAACCGTCGCCGTCCATCTGAAATGACTTGCAGCTGTTTTTCACCTACACGGAATCGGCCCTGTTCTGGTTCAGGCATTGATTTGAATCATAACTTTACTTTAACCAAAAATAATCGATTTGATGACAAGGCCGTGCTTGTTCATATCCACTGTGTAGCCCCTCTTCTGTTTATGATGCATCCTGGATTGCAGTGTTTCAGCTCCACACTTGTGAACAAACAGGGTGGTTTGGTAGACAAGGTTTAAATAATCCTTGAAGGAAAAATGTCAAGAACCAGTTCCCTGCTGGTGGTGAAGGGCTATGATTGTGCTCTAGGTGATCATGCGATGATTTAGGGATGCAATTTGCCTGGTCCTCATTGTGGGACTCCTTAGCTGCACTGGTTGTGTCCTGGTTATCTTCTGTGTAAAATTAAAGAGGCAAACATATTCTTGGCTGAGAGACTATGTGAAATGTGAAGGGAGAAACATTTTACCATGCTCTCCCTTTAAGGTTGCTGAAGCAAGGAAACAAGGGCTTCATGAGAATAGTAGATGCCTTATAATGCAACAACTCTTCCATGTGCTCACAACCCTAATACAAGTATATTTTATATTAATATTGCAAAGGAGTAAATCTGACTGATCAAAGTGTCATTAACTGAAGAAAGGCCACTGAAGCCCTTTAACAGAGGGGATGGGTTTGGTCTCAGTGGTGCTTCCTAATTGGCTCAGTCACTTGCTGTAATTGAACTCATCCGTCATTGCCGACGTTGAAGAAATGTGCGCCAATGCAACATGGCCGTGCAGCGCGCGTGTGTGTGCGTAGTCTTGAAGACCTTGCAGACTCATCTGGAAATACATGATGCATGGCTAAATGTGCCCCAAGGAGATTATTTTCAGGATTAAAGTGCTGCATCTTTCTCTCTCTCTCTCTCTCTCTCTCTCTCTCTCTCTGTCTGTCTCTCTCTCTCTCTCTCTCTCTCTCTCTCTCTCTCTCTCTCTCTCTCTCTCTCTCTCTCTCTCTCTTTCTCTCTGTCTGTTTCTCTCTCTTTCTCTGTCTCTGTCTTTCTCTCTCCTTTTCTTTTTGTCCTCATTTACTTTTATTCTCTTGTATTCTTTTTTTAATTCTCTTTCTATCGCTCGTCTCATTTTCTCCCTCATTCTTCTGCCCTTTTCCTGCACCCACTCTTCTTCCTGTCTCTCATTTTTTCTCTCTCTCACTTTCTGTTATTCTCTCATTCATTGTATTTCTGTATCTCTCATCTACTTTTCTTCAGTTTTTTCTTTTTTCCCCTCTCACTTTCTCTCTCCTTCTCTCCAACCAACTCTTCTCTGCCTCTACAAACTGATCAGCACTTCTCTTTTTAGTTGAACTCCTCATTGAGTGTGTGTGTGTGTGTGTGTGTGTGTGTGCGTGTGTGTCCGTGCAGGGGAAGATGCTGAGTGAAGCATTTTGTGAGGCTGACCGCTTTTCCAGGCCGCTTACACAGACAGGAAACACACACCACACATACACACACAATTAAGAGTATAAATTAGCTATTTACATAAAAAATTACCGGTTTAAATGTTTAATTGATTAGCATCGAGCGCACTGCTAGTACCCGTGTTTAAAACAATAATCTTTGGAAACATGGTGAGGACACGGCTGCTCTTCTGTCTGAATATAAAATATGGACTTTGAATGAAAACCTGTTTCCGAGCTTGTTTGTATGCAGGTGTCTTGTCTCAGATACATTCATCCCAACAGACCGGCTCAGTTTCCTGCCTTAGTGCACAACAACAGATAACACTACACCCCACCCCCTCCCCCTCCCCCTCCCCAGCTCACTCCTCCCTGCCCCACACCAGCACTCATACACTGCTGCTAGTGGGGGTTCTCTGCAGTGTGGCTGATAAACCCCTGTATTGTCATGATGCTTTTCTCATAACCAGCAACAATGAACACAAAGGTTGCCATTGGTTACTCTGATTCTCTTAGCTGCCTGGCAGGTGCAGCTATTGGCAGCAGACTGGGAGTGTGCAGTGTGAAATTATCGCAGGGGCATCCCAGTCCAGTCTGAAAGAAGATCAAGGGCCAGTAAATTGATTTTGAATGGCTTTATTAAGCTCGAGTTGAATTTTGCCTTAAATGCAAGACTTCATTATATCAGGAATTACTTACTTATCTCATAAACTACATTTACACTCTGTATTGGCAGATTAGGATGTTTTTCATTAACTTTAACATCAACATATCCAGCACCCAGGGAGCAGCGATGGCGACTGTATTTTGCAGTCCTAAGGGCAACATATTGATCTGGGAATTGAGCCCACAGCCCTCCAATCCTGGGAATCCAACCACCGCTGCCCTGCGCTTTCTGTATAGTGATTCTATTTATGTTTCGATTCTTGGGTCATTTCATTTTTCTCTTTCATCCTCTTAGAGAGGTTCCAGTCAGGAGTCCTGGTTCCTTTCTGCATTTCTTCCCCATGACCTTAGAAAACTCTCTCTGCCAAGTCGTAATTCTTCTCAGTTTACTCACCCTCAAGCCCTTAAACAGGTTTTTCTTCCTTGTGCTCTTGAAGGCTTTTCCATAGGAGCAGATCCTGTTCCTGTGTTTCTTACAAATTTATCTTGGGCTTTTCTCATTGGCTTGCTCGTTCATGGGTTGGACCTTTTGGAAGCTGCTTCGTAACAGCGTCTGTAATATAAAGCACTTTCCGCATCCCGCCAAGTTCATGAGGGTCAATGTGTGTGTTATATATTCTATGAATACTGATTGTCAGTGCTCCCTGGCTCTCTCCAGGCCCACAGATGGCCATAGGGCTGAGAAATTGCATTATAGCCAGGGCAGACAGTGTGACAAGAGGCTTTGGCAAATCATTGCAGCCAGGCCATGCTGCAGTGAGCTCATTTCCTATTGGAGGCATGCTAAGCCAAACGGGAAGGGTCCCTGTTTGATATCGAAAGGCATTGGCCTGTTCATGTTTATGTGAAATGTTTTAGAACATTCTTCCCTGCGGGAGAGCCAGTTTGGAGAAAAGGTGTTTTTCTGTTTTGCAATATTATGAGACATCCAAGGGTACTGACTCATGCCTTCCTTCTTCTGTTCCCTCTTCCATCCTCGTGTGTGCCTGTGTGTGTTTGTGCTGGAATGGAGAGTTGTTGTGTCTCTGAATCAGTGAACATTAATATGTAGTGTAATATTAGTCTAAGTAAAGATGTAAGGGACTCAGGCACTGTGTCCTTTTCAGCACCACAACACCTGGACAGCTCCAACCAGACCCATTCTACTCCTTCAGCTCTACACCTTCAGTCACCCATTTTTTATCTTTTCCATACATTTATTTACACATTATTATATATATATATATATTGTGTGTGTGTGTGTGTGTGTGTGTGTGTGTGTGTGTGTGTATATATATATACACAGATACAGTACTGTGCAAAAGTTTTAGGCAGGTGTGAAAAAATGCTGAGTTCCTTCAAAAACTGAGTGCAAGTGTACCTAGAAGAATTGATGCTGCTTTGAAGGCAAAGGGTGGTCACACCAAATATTGATTAGATTTAGATTTCTCTTTTGTTCATTCACTGCATTTTGTTGATTGATGAAAATAAATTATCAACACTTCCATTTCTGAAAGCATTCTTTGTTTACAGCATTTTTTCCACACCTGCCTAAAACTTTTGCACAGTACTGTGTGTGTGTCTCAAAGTAATGTTGTTATTTCTGTATGAAATAATGCAAATCAAACAAATCATTACTTGTATTAAAATGATCTTGTTGACTTTAATAGTTTGTAAATGATCATATCACTTATAATTAATTGTAACAATGTGCATCTTTACCTTCGCTGTACAATAGCATGCAAAAGTTAAGAAGCTCCTGAACACATTTTACTGACTTCTTTTTGACCAAAATGAATTAAATCAGTGAATGCCTAACCTCGTTATATCAGCCTGTGTGTTTGTGTGGTCGGTGTGTGTTTGCTGTGCTTCTTCAGGATGAGACTGAGTGTCACTTCTTCGTACGTTGAGTCTGGTCTTCCACACCCCCTTGGAGCCGTGAGCTGTTAGCACGATTACAGCACTGCGTCTGGGGTGTGTGATGGACGTGACAAGCTAATAATGAGCGAAAGTGTTTCCACTGTGTTGGAGGGCAGGAAAACGGTCTGTTCTTTTGTTCCATGCAGAATGTAATAACTTCGACTGAAACAGTGGGCTTTTTGTGCTCATTCACATCCTGGCACAGCATCCACTCACCGTTTTCACAGTCCGCAGAAAAGACAGCGGTGTTATGCAATTGGATTTTTTTTGTCATTTTTCTGTGCAGTACCAAGATTTGTTCCCTGAAAAATGAGATGCTTTCATTTTATTTGACAGAAATCGGTGCTCGAATATAATAAGGTTTTTCTTATTAAAATGATTCCAATGCTTGGAATTAAAGAGACACTCAGGCTGAAAAATGCTTTTGTGCTGGTGTTGTGAACTTTTGAAATAGCTGCAATAGTTTTGGGTGGATTTTTGGAGGTGGGCGGCACTGAATTAATAATTTTTTGTTAGCTGGTGAAAGCAGAAGGAATAACGCTGCTGCCGGGACGCTCAGTGTGTTTGTTCTTTAACTGTGAGGAATGTAAATAAGTTTTAATCTAATAAGAATTTCTTAATTATTGAAATTATAATTCTGAGAATGATGTGATTTGAATTAATGTGGGAACGAAATGTACATTTGAATCAAGTAAGTTCAACACTTTCTTCAGTGGGTTGGCACACTACACTGCATCAAGGTTGGTTTTAATGGCATCAAATCTAGTTTTTATGCAAAAAGTAAGAACGTTTCAGCTACTTTATCTCTTGATTTACTTGCCAGTGTTAATGCAATGAATTCAAACTTTACTATCCCTTGGCATTTCTGACATTAATTATTCATTCTTGGATCCCCTCAGCTGTCTTTTCTGTTTTTCTGCTTTGCTTTATTGGCTTAAATGTTGCTTTTGTTCACAGAATCACACCCGTGAATTTTGGCTGTATCTTTGAGCTCAGTGGTCAGACTAGGAGAAAGCTTTGTTTGACACCATAGGACTCCCTAATGATGGTGGGATGTGCTTGTGTAACATGGTGGGGGGTGTAATGAGAGAACACTGAAAACGGGTAGCATGTACGCCCCCTGTCCCATCACTTGATGTTTGCCAGTGTGGGTTGTGACAGAATTGTCGCCTTACAGATGAAATGACACTTCATGTGAAAAGAAGGAAGTACAGCCTTCCCTCGCAGTGCTGGTGGGGAATCACACGTCATGTGATTGGGGGAATCTGAGCTTGTCCTAGAAACAACTTAACTGGGGAGGAGATTGGAAAATTCCCCAAACTTTGTAAAACTCTTAGTTTAAGAACTCTGTTTCAAGTTTAAAGAGGTGGTTTGCTACTTTCTTTTTTCATCACTATGTCACAGCCAAGTCAGTAATAGACGTTCTTGGGCAATGTTTTGATGAACGATAGTTTATTTGCCTTCAAAGGATTCCGACTGTGGCTTTGGGCTGTATTCATTTTTCACACGTAACAGTTCTCATCTTGTAGTATCCTCAGTTATTCTTGCAACTTTCAGCTCCTGCTGTAATTTCAGTTACTTTGTAGCCTGGTTATTTATTTTGTGGCACTTTTAACAAGATAAAGCAAACAGCTCCTAACACCTTTACGGTAGTGATTTATTGCAGTGTCAGCTGCTTACAAAGTGCCTTTCAAGATCAACAGAGGCGGAATAAAAAGATGGATATGCTTGGGAGGGCCCTCAGTTTTGTATGAATGCTTTTATAATGAAACTGTGGTCCTGTTTTGATAGAGACAGACAGAGAGAGAGAGAGAGAGAGGGGGAGGGAGAGGAGGAAAGAGATACAGTATCCCTTGATGCGTGACGTCAGATCAAGGATTCTGGTCCGTTCACCACAGAACCACTGACCATGCCAAGCCCTTTCCATGTGGCACGGCCACAATCTGATCTCGGATCAGACGGTGACCCGAGTCTGTCTTTGTGCGACAGCTGACAGCAGATTTCCGGCGTGCAGGCGTGATCTGCATGGCTGAGTGAATGACTTTGACTTTGTCCTTTGATGCGCCTCCTTTAGCTGGAGATTAAACCTCACCGTGCCCAGCCGACAAGGGATTTATTTGACTAATATTAAAGCAGAGAAAGTCACAGATAAACAGAATACCATTTAGTATTAAATGAAACCACTCCCGTATGTATGTTATGACGAAAACCCTAAAGAGCACAATTCATTCCACAGAGAAAAGAAATCAGGTTTAACATTAATATAATATCAAATTGTATAAATAATTAATGATGTGTATGTATATTTTTTTTCCTGCTTTACACTGGGATAGGCTCCAGCACACTGGTTAGGAGAAGCGGCTTAGATAATAGATGGTTGGGGGGGTCTTTGTTAAAGGACAAATCTATATGATGAATGTTTTAAAACAGAGTTAAATGTTTCTGTTTGCTAAAGAACAAAGTATGTTATTTTGATAAAAGCTTTTATATTGTTTTATTTCGTCGAGAATATTGTCACCGTAACATTCTTTCTTTATGTAATTCAGTTATTTTTATGAGGTTTCAGTTTACTGGAAATGCTTCATGCCTGCATTCGGCTTAGAATGACGCTGTGTTCCAACGGTGTTTCCACCAGTGCTGAGAGAAACGTGTCTTTGTGAGGCTCAGCGGGGAAGTGCGGCGTCGGCCCTGCGGCTCTGCTGCCATACTGTGAGTGGGAGTGTGTGTCAGCAGAACTGATGGTCACCTGGGCAGAAACGGCAGGTGCCTCCTGTTTGCCTGATTTCATGGTGACAACTTAATGCCCAATTTGTAAGACATTTAGAAGCTTGCAGGCTTTGACTGTCGGTTAAGATTGTTTTGGTATTTTAATAAGCAGGGCAACTCACTCCGCCCGCCCTGTTACAGAGGCCTCGTTCATTTTCTTCAGTTGAAATTGTATGACGAATATTACAGGCTTACTAGATAGGTTGTTCACACTACAACCTATCCAGTTCATTAAGGGTCAGTTTCTGAAGATTCTTCTTTTTCATTCGGCTGCTCCCATTTAGTGGTCATCACTTTTCATTTCTTCCTGTCCTCTGCATCTTCCTTCTTCTTCAAACGGACCACCTGCATGTCCTCTCTCACCACAGCCATAGATCTTCCTCTTTTCCTCTTTCCTGGCAGCTCCATCTTCAACATCCTACTCCCGATATAATCCTCGTCTCTCCTCTGGACACGTCCAAACCAACGCAACCCTGCTTCTCTAACTTTGTCTCCAAAACTTCCAAGCTGAGCTGTCCCTCTGATATGCTCATTTCTTATCCTGTCCATCCTCATCACACCCAACGAAAATCTCTTTAAAGCATCTTTAACTCCGACACCTCCTGTCTCCTCATCAGTGCCACCGTCTCCAACTCGTACAACATAGCTGGCCTCACTGTTTCACCTCTCTTCCAAGCTTGCCGTTACATTGAACTGTTGATCTCAAGTATTTAAATTCCGCCACCACTGTCACCTCTACTCCTTGCATCCTTCGGTTTCTGAAGATTGCTAAAGATATTAAATAAGTGGCACGGTGGTATGCTTGGTGCTAGTGCAAGTTTAGCAGTGTTGCTGGGGTTTTCACACTCCTCAGTGTCACAGCAAGTTGAAAAGGCTCCATCACCCAAAAAACATTCAGCCAAGAGCGCATCTTCGGTCAGAGGCTGACCCTTGGGGCTGAATTGTGGCCAGATTGTACATAGGGACAGATGGGCTGCAGTCTCTAATTGATAGGAGGTTTCTGAAAAAGTGGCCAGCGGGTTTGTATACATCGTCCTCAGGAGTGACTGTCCACAGTCAATCAAAGAGAGGGGGCATGAATAAAATCATTCCAGCAGCAGAAGACATAAAGACACACTTCAAAGGTGCTTCGTTTTCTTGTAGTACATGGCTAAACGGACTTTTCATCATCCGGCATGTTCCTTGTAATTAGTGCACTGTTCCGTGGTGCTTGTGATATTATAAATGGTTCCTGCTTTGAATTAGCAGCAGTGTTAGATTGATGGAGAGCAGAGCGCTCCTGCAGTTCAGTCCTGCCCCGTACAGTAGTGTCTGGATCAGAAAGAGAGTAGAGGAATGATCCGTGTCGCTCAGCGTGCACTCATGCACACTGTCCCTGTGACCCCTCACTGTTGTATGCAAGGTTTCTATTAACGTCCTCCACATGCTACATGTACGTCATGTTGTTTGACTCACAGTGTGCAGCGTATTCCGTTATTCAGTATGATGGACTGTGTGGTTGTCATGGTTATTGAGGTGTATATTTCAGTGGATGTGGGGTTTTTTTTCTTTTTCTGATTTAGTCACTGATCTTTGCAAACATTAGCCAGGTTCACAGAGCTTCTAATCTGGGAGAAAGGCTAGCCTGGCAGCGACACATTTTGGACAGCTCAACACATTTGGACTTACCACCAATTCTATAACATCAACAGATCATACATCATGCTGAGTGATTGCTGAAGATGGAGGGCCATCTTATCCATGCAGCGAGGCCAGTTGTGCTCTCCTGGACTGCCTGAAATGAATGAATATAGCAGAGATCGAACTCAGCCTTCAGGGGAGTCCCTTACTAACACTTAAACCAGCAAACAGTAAAATCAACTAGTGAAACAGTATACTATGGGCACATTTATTAGGCAAGTGAATATTTTGACCATGTCATCATTTGTATGCATATATTCCAACAAGCTGTATAAACCTGAATATAAAATGCTGATTGGATTTAAGCAGGTGATCAGGTGATGTGTATTTGTGAAATGAGGGAGGGTGTGGCCTAAGAAGATAAATACCTTATATCAAGGTGTGCATAGTTATTAAGAAGCTTCTTTTCTCAGGACAAAAAGAGGTAGAACTGACTCTGTATTGTAAAATTGTAAAAAGTCTTTCAGAGGGATGCAGCACTCAATCACAGAACCATCAAACGGTTTGTTGCGAATAGTGAAGAAGGTCATAAGAAACGTGTTGAGAAAAAGGACGCAAATTACTGATTTGGGCTGGTATTGTTCAAGATGAGCTAGCTGGACCTTTTCGGATTGAAGACGGACTCAAAATCAACTCCCAAACCTGCTGGCAGTTCCTAGAAACACTTTCTTCAAGCAGTGGTTCAGGGAAAAAGTCGGATTTTTCTCCAGGACGGTGCTCCATCACATGCATGTTCTCCACAGTGTGTCTCACCAGTAAAGGCCTTAAAGATGAAAGAATAATGACACGGCCCCCTTCCTCACCTGACCTAAAGCCTGCTGAGAACTTGTGGACCTTCTTAAACAGGAGATTTACGTTGGGAGGGTGTGGTTGCTGCTGCACATGTAATAACTGTGAACACTAATACTTGCCTAATAATTGTGCACACATATATACAACCTTAAGAATACTCACACTCACATTTCCTTTGTAAAACATTTCAGGGTTTTGAGCATTTTGGATTGACTGAAAGCACTGGATTTGTTCTCAGTTGATCCGGTCCTCAGTTGATCCGGTCAGCAAAAGTTTAACCTGGTGATGCCATAGCCATCTGCACCTGTTTGGATTTTATTGCAATAAAATTCATAAAATAAACCCGAGGCTGTTTTTTTTCCCCACCTAAACTATTGCCTTTTTCCCATTCCTCCTGAAGGTTCCTCTTTTAAGGTGGAATTGAAAATTCCAGCAACAATCTTGCCATAAAACCTGGAGGAAGTTAGCAATTGATTAAGAACTATAACAGCAAAAGTCTTTTTTTCCAGTCAGACTCTTTTATTGGGACCAGTCTTGTAACGTGACCCCATCATAAAAAAGCAGGGTTTTCATTGTGTTCATGTTTAAGTTATGTATGTTATGATGTTGCTGATGCAGCTAAATTGCCGTAACCCTGCTATGAGCTGATGGAACAAAATGTGAAAGTTTGTGCTGTAATTCATGAAACGTGTGTTTGCGTTTCATTTTTAGATACTCAGAAGAGGAGATCAGACAGAAGGTTGGGACCTTTCGACAAATGCTGATGGAGAAAGAGGGGGTCATAACGAGAGAGGGATCTCATCCACGGCCACCGTGAGTGACACACACTAAAGCACAGAAACACAGGGAGCGATCATTTATCACTTTCAGGTCTTATTGAATTGTGGTTCCTATAGATCTTTAGGCTGGGGCTGTGGTTTGCTCTGCAGTGCAAAGTGCTGCTCTTACAGTATCACATAACCACACACACACACACGTACGTTCCTCTCCCCTTCCGAGGCACTCTAAGCTTGACTAATAAGGGAGCTAACCTGTGAAAAAGGCCTGATTTCCGCTTCGAATCCTGCCATCCATCCAGTGTTACTTACATTCTTCACTTTCATTTATTATTGCTGACTATTTTATTCTAAATGTCTTCCCTGTAGCTGCACCTTGCTTGCCCGTGTTTTTGTAGTCGTCATTGTTTAGGCCATTTTCTGCTTTTAACCCATCACACCAAGAGAGTACCAGTGGGCAGCCGTATCTAGCAGCCGAGGAGAGGGACCCTGCTCAAGGGTACTTCAGGGTAACCTACTGGTCCAGGAAATAAACTCATAACCTTCTGATCATGGGACCTGATCCCTCCTGGCTAGGCCACGCCTACCCCTAATAATATCTAGACCAATGATGAATGATGTGGAGGGTGGCTGATAAATACAGCGCGTAGTTTCATGTGTAGAGGACCTACAAGGCCAAGCTCATAAAGAGAGCCATGAGTGGAAGAACAAGGGACGTGTTTTTAATAGTGACCAGTCTATTGAAATTTATACCAGATAAACACCCCACTGCAAATGCTTCTCTTCACCCTTTACTGCATCGGAAAGTAACCCCCCTCAGAACGACAGGGCTCGCTGCTCTGAAGATAAAAAATGTCTCTCTGTAAATGCCCCACAGAAGGCAAAGCAACTGTATATCATGGGAGGATCCCTGGGACACAGATTTAATAACAATGCATACTTCACCCAGCCAAGCGCATCTTCTCTTTCTCTCACCCCTCCATCCTCCCTACCTTTTGTTGCTCCCTCCAGCGCAACAGCACCAGTGTGAGAGAACCTTTTTTAAAGTGATCAGCAAACTAGATTGTTACATTCATTTTAATGTCACCTCATTCCAAAGCTTTTGATATTTAGCATACTGGAAACAAGCAAGAACATTTTATCGAACAGTTTGACAATAAGCAAAAAATTGTGTTGTGTGCCCATTGGATGTTTCTTATTATGAAAAAAAGAAATAAATCCGTTAAATAATGTAAAATGCCACATTACATACATTTTATGCAGTATAATGTGTCATATAACATAATCATTTCAATGGACTGTCAAAAAGACCTTGAATAATAATGACAACAACGACAACAACAATAATAATAATAATAATAATAATAATAGTAATAATAATAATAGCAACACATTATTATTATTATCATTACTATTATTATTATTATTATTATTGTGAACTGCAACTGCAATCCTGCATACTATTATTATTATTATTATTATAATAGTATGCAGGATTGCAGTTGCAGAGTTACATGCTGAGTTGTGCTCTTATTCATCCCGTTGTTATGAATCCTTAGGACATCAGAGATGGTCAGAGATGAATGTAAAGTCATTCAGCCACAGGGGGACCTGCTTAATAAACAAGCTCTTCGCTCTGTTGCAGGACTATATAGATCCTGCCAGATAACCAGGGGATATTTTTTTTGAATGACACAGAGGTCATCGTAACTGTTATACATTTCGAGACCATTTCACTGGATGAAACTCAAAGGCATAACAGCCTCAACCCTTTAATGTCTAGAGGAATTATTGTCATGTTACTTTTACTTAATGATTTTAACTTTGTTTTATATGATTTACTTGGCTACTGACACAGTGAATTACATTTACATTAAACATTGTTTAGCAAGAGGGTCAATGACTTCTGGCTGTTTTAAAGTCAAACAGTGACATAAACATGCCTTTCTGTAGCAAACCAGCACTGCACACATGAGCGTTACCTCTTCCTCTGTGTGTGATCTGTAATGTTTTGTTTTGTCGACCGGAAAGGAAAACAAAATCAATTTTTTTTTCTTAAAAAGCAGTGGACCCTTACAGTTTTCAAAACACCTTTTGAAACACCTTCACAGTTTTGATGGCATCATTGTGCACCACCAGTTAACCAATAATATCATGTTTCTCCTCTTCCTTCTACCACCTTCCTACTTAAACTGCAAACTTCACTCATGAGCGACAACCTTTGATTCAACTTTTTTCTGTTCGTTCTTATAAATCTGTCCGTGCTTTAAGTTTTTTGTTGTTTTTTTTCCCCGCTGCCCTACAGAAAAAACCCCAAAGGCGCTGCAGCTTGAAACAAATGAATTCAGCTTTGGTTCTGCTGTACATTTCAGATTTGTTATACTTTGCTTTCCCCCCTGCAGTGCCACTTTGAGAAACACTGCTTTAACAACAGCAGCTGCAAAAGCTGTCACTGAGGCTATTACAGTGAGACGTTTACACGTTGAGGGAAGGGTGATGAGCTCTAGACTCTAGTACATCAAATGTAGAATTCAGGTGCAGGGTGGATGCAGATTTTGCTTGCATAAGCTATATTTATTTATCTTCTCTGAGGCTGTATGCTGATCTGGAGTCAGCTTATACATTTCATATGACACTGAATAGTATTAGTGAAACACAATATCTGCAAGAGTCTTTGAGGGCCAGATGTAGGAGGCATGTAGGATGTCAGGAGGCATTTGTAGGCATAGCTGCTGCAGAGGCCAAGGGGGTGAATGAGATGAAATATCTATGATAAAATGATTTATGAATAATAACAAAATAAAGATTTAAAGATTTGGGCTTCTGTTAATGGAAAAGACTTTGGGAGACAGACTTTTAATGCTTGTTTGCCAACATTGCATGCAGTATCTTGCATGCAGAACCCCCCAAAAAAAGCATGCCGTGCCTGATTTGGCATATTTTGGGGGAAACTGCACATTTGATTTTTCAACACTTTTGAAACCCTGCAACCAACACAGAGACTTTGCTGTTGTGTGAAGGAAGCTGCCGTGAAAGTGCAGGAAGAGGAAGAAGACGTAAAGGGTTACGACTCCAAAAGGAGTAAAGCCTCAGGCTAAAGCCTCGAGCTGTGTTGGTTTTAGCATCGCTTAAGAAATCACACCATTGGCAATTAATGTATGAAGATTAGTGAGCAAGTAATTGCAGCGCTAACTGGACTGTGGGACTGGAAGATGTGGAGGGAATTGACTTGCACTGGGGAGCACGAAGGGGTAACCCATGATGTTTAATTTGCAAAACACTTAATGTTTTCTGTCAGAACATGCTCACACACACACACACACACACACACACACACACACACATACACACACTCACAATACACAAAAATCACAGAATGTGTGGTGATGGTAGCAGCCATGGTCTAACTTTCTACCCATGCCTTCAGTAAAAGGCATAACAGCCTGTATATATTAACACACAAGCACAAACGCGCGCACACACACACACACACACACAAACACACACACATACACACACAATCGAAATGCACTGAGACTATTTTTGTTTATGCTACTTTCACCCACTCTTTCTGCTCAAAGCAGTGAGAATAAGATCCTCGGTGGAGTAAAGTACCTGCTCTACAGTGAGTCAGAACCAGATTATTTTAACTCTGTATTCATAGCCAGTGCAAGTCAACATATTTTTTTCCATATTTTGACATATTCCAAATTGAAAGTTAATATCAGGTAAGGTCTATAAGAATGATCGATGAGCTTTGTGGAAAGTGTATTTCTATTTTTATTTTTTCAAACTAAAGAAGTCATTTTAATCACAGATTACAGAATGAAGTCTCTTAAATGATGTGATGAATAATCTTTATATAATACCAGGGATGTCCGGGTATACAAAAGAAAAGAGGAGGTTTATAAAAGGGGAGGTTTACAGGACAGTAGTGAGACCAGTTTTGTAGTACGTGTTGGAGAAGGTGGCGCTGACAAAGTTGGCGGTTGGTTAAAGGTGTCAAAGTTAAAGATGCTGAGATTTTCGTTGGGTGTGATTAGGATGGACATGATTAGAAATGAGTATATTAGAGGGACAGCTCAGGTCATTTTGGAGACAAAGTTAGAGAAGCAAGGTTGCGTTAGTTTGGACATGTCCAGAGGAGAGACGAGGATTATATTGGGAGGAGGATGTTGAAGATGGAGCTGCCTGACAAGAGAAGAGGAAGACCAAAGAGGAGGTTTATGGATGTGGTGAGAGAGGACATGCAGGTGCTGTGTTTGAAGGAAGAAGATGCAGAGGACAGGAAGAAATGGAAACTCCACTCCATCTAACTGTGAGCCAAGTGTGACAAAATGGTGACAATCTCAGGGTTTCTCTGCTTTTGGTGCTTTCAGTAAGAATAGGCTTCAGTACCCCCTGGTTTTGAGGTTGGTCAGAAACTGATCTCATATGAACTAGAGGATGGCTTAAACGAATTCTGTATCAGAATTCATCAAAGAGAAGCTACAAGGGAAAGGTTTTTAATAGATCTCTTTAATAACAAGTCTTTCTTGCAGCGTTAACACTTAACTCTATGTACTATCATACGTAACAAGTATACAGTGCAGGGAAAGTGGGCAGCACCGAATGTGTGATTGAAGAGTAGCAAGAATATAGACTTAAAACTAGAACTGTGTGAGTGTCTGACCAGACATAAGGCACCAGACAGTAGTAAATTTTGATTTGTAGCATTTTATGTTGTGCACATCTAAAATGTTCTACCAAAATCTAAGTGCTAGCGTGCTTCTCTTTAATATCAGGGTCACCATGTTGCCCCGAGGCGATGAAGAGGATGCCGAGGGACGAGCATTTGCTGATGGCTATGAGGAAGACTACAACTGGCATGGAGGTTACTATGATCAGGATTCTATCGCCCACGATGACTACAAGTAAGAACATATTATGCCCTCTGCTCTGTGTATTCTTAAAAAAGAAAGAAAAACAAAAACGCACGGCAGTGGCCTTGTGGTTTGGGTTGGAAAGTTAAAGGCTGGAATCCCAGCACATTAGGTTGCCCTGAGGTAACCTTAAGCAAGGCACCGTCCCATCACAGTTCCTTGGGTGATGGATATGGCTGCCCCCTGCTGCACAGTGTGTGTGGGTTAAATGCAGAGGATACTGTGTGTTGGGCTTCACAGTGGTAAATAGTCACTTTCACTTCACTTCAAGAAGAGAGAGAAGCAGAGAAAGGCGAGAGTGTAACGGTGGCGGGGTGCCGGGAGGACGCCAGTGCAGAGCCAGGAGTTTGGAACATGGTTTTATTATTCACAGTTACAAAAACAAGAAGCAAGGACTGCAGTTCTAATCAGAGACCAAGAACCAAGGAACTGCAGTCTAAGTCAAGATACAAAGTTACCAAGATCCGAACCACCATTGCACGTAGGCTTAACCTAACTAATGAGCCGTGCTCTGCTCTGACTCATCGGGGCTTAAATAGTCAGCCCCAATGAGGCACACCTGTGCCTATATGAGCTCAGGTGTGCTCAGTCAGAACAGAGCGCCCTCTAGCGTGCCCAAAACCCTCACACATGCCAGAAACACCACATATGTGACAGAGAGAGAGCTTTGCGGTTCTGTATAAAGAAAGTTACCTAAATATTGCTATGGCAACACTCTAGAAGCAGTTGCACAAACATTTGTATTAAAACACACACAGAAATAGATGCAGTTAGCATGAAATAAGTTGAAATTAGCAAGAGAGAAAAATGAGACACGAGGTTAGAGGATGTCGCAGTAGGGCTGCATGATACGGTTACAATAGGAGTACTACGGTTATTTTATTTAAAGACTGAAATTGCAGTCGAAGACAGGTATACTGAACTCATGCTCAAATAACAGTACTGTCACATAAGTGAGAAAAATAAAAGTATCTTTCCAAAAAACTTTTAAATTGAAGCCATGGCCTAATTTTTCTCTCCTCTTATAAGCCCTGAGAACCTTTTAAGACTTTATAGGAGCTAGAGAATTGGGTACAGTTGCATTTTCGCATTTAAAGCTTATATACATTAGACTTCTGTTCAAGAAAATTCTTTTAAATTGAAGCTAGAACTTGACCACCCAATACTATTTTATTCTGAGCTTAATTATTTAAGAATTAAAAGAGAGAAATCAGCCTCATAGTAAGACCTTTTACTTTTGAATATTTCATTATAACTACTGTAGATCATGTGCACCCATGCTTGATCTCTGAGTCCACCTTTCCAAAAGGATTCGGTAAAACTTTTCAAGTGTTTTGTAAAAGAATGTAAAAGATGCATGTCCTTCTGCGTGTCCTTCGTCTTCAAAGTGGGGGAATTGGGCCAAAAAAACTGTTTTTTTCTTCTGAAACACAAGTTTATCTATTTTTATTACACAATCATAGATTCTTAATGCATTTTGATCTTAGACGTGGGAACTTTCACCACTAGGGGGCCTTGCAAAAAAAAAAATACAGTAAATAAATAAATAAAAAGATTTTATGTTTGTAAAAGATGCAGTTGGTGTTCTTTCATTGTGTCTCATTCAGAAAGCAGCCCTGTGCATTTCAAAAGCAAAGCTTAGTTTCCGAAAATGGACAGTATGGACAGTGAAGAATGAATGGTATAGAGGCGTTCTAAAAAACCCCACACATTTCATTTGTTCATTTTTGTACTACATATTCAGTGTTTTTGTTTCATTAATTTTAGCACAGTGGTTAGTGCTCTCGCATCATATTGAAAAGGTTCTGGCCTGGTCCTTTCTGTGTGGAGTTGTGCTCCTTGTGTCTGCTTGTGGTTCTACATTGAACTTTCCTTCACAGTCCAAATAGAAGCGTTTGAGTATGTTGCAATGTCCCTAAATTTGAGCGTATTCATCAGTTAGCCTACCCGTTAAAAGACTAGCAACCTTGTCCAGGGTGTTTCTGTGGCTTTTGCCTTAAGAGATATGAGATAAGAGATATCTTATCAGCTCAGATAATAGATGAATATTGTAATAAAGTTAACAGACATTGTATAATGAAAGCCATACCCATCGTGGACCACTGCAAATAACAGTTCTCTGGTTCTCTGAGGCATCTGTGGGCCTCTGGGCTCTGAATGATTTTGCATTTTCCCTGCTGTGGCACATCCAACATGTTTCAGTGGAGACTGGCTACTTATATTGAATCAAATGTGTTTCAGCAAGGAAGGGCCAGAGATGTGCTAAACATGTGACTTTAGAGCAGTTGCTTTTAATAAAGGGTCACTTTATTAAAAACCTTTACCTTGTATGCCTGGAAAGTTAGCGACTGTAGCCCATCTGTTGATGTAGTTTACATCAGCCATCATCCCATTTAGGGCATAGGAGGGCTGAAAAAGGTCTACATTTTTTTCTTCCTTTCATGTGTTCTCTCTCCAGCAGAGCTAAGAGGAAGTCCAGCAGTTCACCCTCTCCTCCGCCGAAGAAAAGAAAGAAGAAGAAAGGCAGGAGACACAGTCGGTCAGTGTCTGCACTACCTCCTTTTACTGGCTTTTTTGTGCAGTGTCCTAAAATGATACAGTTGAGAAGCCTGCTGCGTTCAGCAGCATGGACAGTAGAGCCAGATGAAGAAATGCCAGCAAATTTAAAAACATATTTGCATCATTTGTTGTTTTTTCACTTTCAGGTCAAAGTCATTAGTATGATCATTATAGTAGCAGTAGGGATTAATGCCTGGGATTTAAGTTAATGTCCTAATTGTGGGCCAAATTGTGTTGGCTTGTCAGCTGGGTCAGAGCATCATCAGAACGTCTTGTTCACAGTATGCATTGGTTATTACCTGCCTGAAGTGGTCCAAGGGTAACTGCTCAAGCTGTGACGGTTATGCACACTCAAGGCTCTCTGGTGCACATGATTAACGAAGTCTGACCTTTTGGTGCAGTTTCACAGAAGAGCTCATTTAACACAAATGGCTGAATATGGGACTGTGTGAGTGCAGACCACTGAGAGTGCCCATGCTTTGCTCCATGAAAGCACCCACTGTGGGCATTAGAGGTGGACCATGGAGCCTGGTCTGATCCAGGTCAGATTGTTCAAATCATGTCGATGGGTGTGTGTATGTGTCACCTAGCTGTGGAAGAACTGATTCCAGTGGTGGAGCCTGCATGGTGTCCTGGGCAATGTTCTGCTGATACAACCAAGCTAATCTATCTTGCTGCACTGTCTTGCTTACAAGCACCACTGAATATCTTCACTGGTCTTGTGGAGTCCATGCCTCGAGCTGTTTGAGTGACAGATGGGAACCAACACAACATTAGGCCAGATTTAAAGTTGGTTGGTTGGTGTAGGTGCTTATTTAAAGTCTGGAGTAAAAATTCAGCTTAGTGGTACTTTGACTGACACACTTGCAATACTGTGCTACACAGTTAAAGCTCTGTGAGTGACAGAATCGAGGCTGAAAGGGGAGCCAGGAAAATCAAGAAATCAGTATCTAAAGTAGAGACAGAGAGAGAGAGAGAGAGAGTGAGAGAGAGCGAGAGAGAGCGAGAGAAAGACTCCACAGAAAAGACTGTTTTTTTGTTTTTTTTAGGGGAATTCCAGGCATTTAAAAGAAAAAAAGGAGTTTGTGCACAGGGATATACAATAATACACACACACCCAAAACTTAATATTAATATTTAACAATATTTAAATGATTAACAATGACCTGAGCTTTCAGCCTGCTTGTCTGATTTTCACCGTCAGCATGAATATCCCATTCATAATATCGCCTTTCTGCTCAACATTGATCAAGAGTAATGAAGTCCTGCAAATGATCTGGGTGTGTCTATTTCAGACAAAATGTCAGTAATGAATGATGCACAGCAATGATGTCAACTGTGTGTTCTCACTGCTCCAGAATATGCTTGCCAGGATCTACTGCCACAGTAGATGTACAGTACTGTGCAAAAGTTTTAGGCAGGTGTGGAAAAAATGCTGTAAACAAAGAATGCTTTCAGAAATGGAAGTGTTCATCATTTATTTTCATCAATCAACAAAATGCAGTGAACAAAAGAGAAATCTAAATCAAATCAATATTTGGTGTGACCACCCTTTGCCTTCAAAACAGCATCAGTTCTTCTAGGTACACTTGCACACAGTTTTTGAAGGAACTCGGCTGGTAGGTTGTTCCAAACATCTTGGAGAACTAACCACAGATCTTCTGTGGATGTAGGCTTCCTCACATCCTCCTGTCTCTTCATGTAATCCAGACACACTGGATGATGTTGAGATCAGGGCTCTGTGGGGGCCACAAGAACTGATGCTGGTTTGAGGGCAAAAGGTAGTAACACCAAATATTGATTTGATTTAGATTTTTCTTTTGTTCGCTCACTTTGCATTTTGCAAATTGATAAAAATAAACAATCATTATTTATATTTCTGGAAGCATTCTTTCTTTACAGCATTTTTTCCACACCTGCCTAAAACTTTTGCACAGTACTATGTGTGTGAGCAAACACCAAGAATTGCTTTTCAGGCACAGTGTGGTTATGGTTTATTTTGACAATAATCAAAAAAGCATATTCGCAAGAGTTTGAAAAAATATTTTGAAAGGGCATGCGGGATTCCAGCATCCAGTGGCAGCCAAACACGGGCTCTAGCCTCCGCAGATTTCAGTAGAAGATTGCTACATGTGCCACTGAAAAAATCACTAATTAAATGTATGTTTCTTAAAGAAGCATTGAGGGGATTATTCCTTTGTTGTTAATTGGGCTTGAATGTGAAAATCCTGTGTATAGTCCACATGAATGTAAATGTTGGAAGAACCTTAGCGTCTGTGCCTCGAGCTGTTTCAGTAGCTCAAGAAGCACCAACACGGTGTTAGGCCAGATTTAATATCATTTTATTGTTTATTGTATGTGTGAATGTAAAACCCTTTAAGTACACATAATGTTAGTACAGGCCAATTGGCATATTATGCAATAATGGTTCCTTATGCTCACATTTGCAAACATGTTTTTAGGTAATTAAGATGTTTTATTTCATACTTTGATATCAACATCACTGTTTTTGTTTGCTGGATAATTAATTTTCAGGCTTTTATGTTCCACCTGAAATAAAATCTTGCCATTTTTTTTTAAGTCCTATCCATCCATCCATCCATCCATCCATTATCTGAGCTGCTTGTCCTGATTAGGGTCATCGAGGGTGCTGAAGCCGATCTCAGTGCTCATAGGGTATTCCAATCCTTGGTTGTAATAATCCTAAACCATCATATCATTTACAAGACAAAATCCTTGCTTTAGGGTCGTCTAGTTGAACTAAAAGCAGTGAAAGCAGGGTTTAGAGCAGTGGTGTTATTAATGGAGCAGAGGAAGTATTTTGTTTGTCTGTATGCGCACTTGCAGTAGTCTCATCCCTCTGTTTCCTGTCTGTTGTAATCTGATCCACAGTGTTGACAGCTCCTCCCCCACTCGGCGAGGGAAGAGGAAGAAGAGTGGCAAGAAACACAAGAGAGACAGGTGTGTGTGTGTGTGTGTGTGTGTGTGTGTGGCCACTTACACTAGCAGACCTTATTTTACTGTCAATGAATCTGTATTTCTCTTGTATTAGCCATTATTCTAACCATTTTAAAGGGCTTCTACTTTGTTTTTTCTGTCTGCTGCGTCTGTAACGTACAATCAGTTACGACAGACAATCAATTCTACACATTTCTTTCTGCTTAGTAAAAGGAGAACACTGTTGAAGGGAAACATGTTTATAGTAGTAGCCAATGGGCAATTGCTTCTCTTTTCTTTACCGAAGGGCAGGAAACCTATCGTCTGTGGTAATCAATCTCATGGATAGGCAATCCTATGCAGGAGTAGCAGATTGAGATTAGGCTGAAAACGTTGGAGCGTTCCTTTAAATACTTTCTTGTCTATTAAAGAAATGCACGCAGCTTGAAGGTCATTTATTGAAATTTATTGACGCCAAAAGACTGAGTACCTTTCAGTTGAGCATTTTCAAAAATGTTGTTATTTTTCCATTTGTCAATGAGAGCATCACACATTTTCATGCAAAATAATAGCATCTGGTAGGCGGAAGCTTTTTTTGGACTTTATGAAATATTTATGAGGTTTGAAAACTGCCTAAAATATAGGTTTTACTCCCACACTGCATCACACAAAGCCTTTTCTCCTGATAACCTAGAGAACAGGGTGTCGGCACTGAAAGAGAATGGGAGAGAACAGAGGGGTTGTCTCTCTCTCTCGCTCGCTCTCTCTCTCTCTCTCTCTCTCTCTCTCTCTCTCTCTCTCCATTCCTAGCTTTCATTCTCTGATATGAACTGGTTCCCTGTAATAACTTGGACACCGTGTGACCTTCAGAGGAAGAAAAATTACTCCCCTCTTTTCTTCCTTCATCCTCTCAGGCTCTGTCACACCCCTGCACTGCTTCTGTTTTGTCCCTCCTTCTCAAGTTGCACCAGAGTTACGCCTGGCCTGCTAGCCTCACTTCTGTCCCCCTGATCAATTATGGATTAAGAGAGGAGAAGAGAAAGAGGAGAAGCCAACGGGACTTTTGAGTCAGATAGCTCGGTAGAAAATTAGAGAGCGACAGAGAGAGAGAGAGAGAGAGATAGTGAGAGAGAGCAGGATTGTTATGAGGGTTTGTCTGGTCAAGGGTTTGGCATTCAAACTGTGTAAAAATAACTGTTTTTAATGCTCTCACTCAATACAAGGACTGTACTGCCCTCTATCTTTGACATTATGTATTGCAGTCTGTTGTGCATTGGATTAATCAAGGTCCTCTTGAGAAAATTCATTCTTTTGTTTTATATTCATTATAGTACTGAGCACAAGTCAGATACACTGCATTTTAATGTGTTTCTACTCATAACGCTCTTGGTTCAAAATGATAAAAGCTTCCAACACACGGATAACAAACCTATCAATTTTTTATTTTGTCCCCTTTTTGTATTGGTTTCCTTTTACTTACATTCTTCCAGGCATGAAGAAATAGTTCAACAAACAGTTAGAACATTTATAGTAAATCATACTATCTTTCGACTTTTCACTGTCATTTGTTGTATGTCCTCTCTTTATCTCATCTGATTCATAAATGGCTAAATGGAAGGTGGTAGTCTATTGGTAGGGTGCTTACCTATGGAGCAAGAGGTCACAGGTTTAAATGCCACCTCCAGCACTACCACTACTGGGTTCCTGAGCACCCCTTAACTCTAAGGTCCTTAGAATTAGGAAATGGAAGTCCCTCTGGACACAAGCGCCTGCCAAATCCTGCAATTGTAAATGTCTAAATGAGAGTTTTGAGGAGTTTAGGTCAGGCGTTTTCATAAGGAAGGGAAAGCTCAAAGGGAATTAAAGAAATCATTCACCGTTCACAAAGTGAAATAAAGTATAAGGGGATTCATAACAACCATGCAAGGCCATCAGATAAACAATGCTTATGTCTGAGAGATATGTTCTAGATGTCTAAATAAATCTAAATGTTCTGAATGTCCTGGCTTCAGATCTGAAAATAACCCATAAGTGTTTCTGTCAATCCTTCAGCTCTGAGAAGATGAACCACTGCTGTGAGGGTGAAAGGGCCAAGAAAAAAGAGGGCCAAAAAGACCAAAAAATGTGCACTAGAGCTTTGAAAGTCGTTTTTATGGACTGACGAGTGTCCATTTGTGATAGCGATCACTTGCAGAGAGTGCGATTTGAACCTCAGGAGATAATGTGGAAAACCGAAAGGAAATCTCTCTAAAAGAATGGAATTTTATACACTTCTGTTGGTATGGACAAAACAGGATAGCCTTCATCGCCTGCATCGATGAGCCTTGGGCACCCGACACATTGACCTTGCTTTTGGACTTGTCCCTTCTTGGACTATGGTTGGTAGGTTGGTAGGAACAGCCTATAATCATTGCACTCTTAGACATGACCTGCTCCTTCATTTGCCAGTGGTCTTTTCACCTGCCATCTCCACTCCCTCCATGAAATCGTCCTATCAATATATCCCAGACATGCACAAAACAAGAATCAAATTTACTTGCTTCAGATGGGAGTTCTCATAACGTTTTTCCTCATTACTGTATAAAGGTGGAGTGAATGTGCCTTCCATTTATTTTCTGTCACCTGAATTGCTCTGTATGTTCTTTTCCCAGTCAGTATGGTCCTGTTTGAGAGTGCAGGATGGGCCACCAAGCAAGATAGCATGCAGTTTTCTTTGTGCTGCCATTCCTGAGTTTGTGTGTTTTCTTTCGTGCATCATTGAGTTTTAACAGCTCTTACCTCCCCGCATAATGCATTCTGTTCTCTGACAGAACAAAAGAGCGAGGGGAGACAAAGGGACTAGAGTGCATGAAAGAGAGAGAGAGACAAGGAGGAATTATTGGACGGGTGGATGTAAATGTTGCCGTTTATATGCTCCTCTCTCTCTCTGTAACGGTCTCTTTGCAAAACAGCAGGAGGGCTGCAGCGGTGCTTTCCCATTGCTTTGTGGTGCCATGAGAGCGTTGTATGAGTTCTTTCTTTCTCTCGCATTTTCTTGCTGAGCTTTATGCAGGCTTGTTTTGACATTTGGGTCCATGATATGCTTCCTCATAAAGAGCACACACAAAGAATACACTCTGTGTCTGTACAACAGAACGAGAGTGTAAAATTAATTGGTCAGTTTTACAAATCTAAGGAGGAAAAGCTATTGGTCATCCACTTTAGAACAAAAGCTTTGAGGCTAACTTAACACTCATGAGTCACCAGACACCAAGCACACCTCAAAAACATCCCTCAAACTAAATTCAGCACTTCATTAAAGTGGCACAGTGGTTAAAACACTGTGAGCTATGATAATGTATGAAATGTTACTACAGACAGCCATTTCTGACAACACCAAGTCTGGAGAAGTCTGATTTGACTTCTCATTTGTTTTTTGGATTGAGCACAGAGAGAATGAGGGGGAAACATTTCTAGAAAAGATTTTAGTGACTTTTGAGTTCCAGCATTGTTGGAACATCACTTTCCACACTAAATGACAAAATCAAATTTGAACACCAGATTTGCCTTCACTGATTGACTGCTTTTGGGAAAAGTGATTTAATTAACATCTGTAATCAGTTGCCACAGAACTGATAACATTTCTCATGTGTTATACTAAGTTCTAAAACAGTAGAACCCAGAACATAACGTGAGGCATGACATAAAATGGGCCGTGGTGTCCTAGCGGTTAGGGACTAGGCGTCAGAAGGTCGTGGGTTCGAATCCCGGACCAGCAGGTTACCCTGAGGAAGGTCGAGCAAGGCATCGTCCACATCACTGCTCACAGTTTCACTGTGTTCTGTGCTGTGTTTCACAGTGACAAGTAGTCACTTTCACTTCACTAAATATATAAATAAAATGCTTTTTTTGGACAGTAGAGTTAAAGATATCAGCACTGGGTACATGGAAAGGATATAAAAAATATTGGAAGTACCCCATAAAATACCAACTGGCCAGCCGCTCTCAACCTCATATATCAATAGAAATGGATCCCCACAGAACCGCCGCTGAACAGATATTTTGGGAGGACAGTGTTGTTACTCTGATACAGCACTAGTATTGGCTGTCCTTTGGTACCAATTTCAAACCTACAAAGCGCACCTATATAGTCAATGTTCCAGGTAAAGTGTCTAGTGATAATGAGTGTTTTGAGTATAATGTCCATATGAGTGTTGCAAATTTATTATATTATGAGTTATAATAAACCAACCTGTTTATATCATGGGTTACATTTACATGAAATTTTGTAAATCCTCAAAATTAACCTTCTCTCTCTTTCTCTCAGATCCACATCTGGCTCCAGGAGGAAGAGGAGGCATAGGTATGTACACATTATTCCATCTCTTCCTGCTCAAATGTAGGGCTGCACGAGATAAAATATCACTATTGTGCAACGATCAAAAGACAAACTATCAGTATTGCAATTATACCACTACATATTATGATGGTGTCACTAAATTTAAGGGCTCATATCATTGCTTTTCTGGAATTATGAACTATGTAACTGTGTAAAGTATGTGAATATTGTTAATGTTTAAAAATGTACCTGCACTCATCGTCCTTTTAATCCATACATGGAAACTAAGCTGCAAAAGAACATTTTCAAAGCATAGTTTCTGGAAAATCACTAAACAAACACGTTCACATATGTCATTCTATTCAACGTGCAGTGGTTTAGCCTCAGTTTCATGTGTTTAGCCTGAAGCCTAAAAATGAGCATGAGCTGGAGAATGTTAAAAGTTAAAAGGTGGCTAAAGTAAATTGACATTTGTTGGGTTAAATGAACATCTTGATTCAAAGCATCCTGTATCACCTGTAGCTGTGATTGGTCAGAGGCTAATTTGCACATTGCCTTCTGCGATGTCGGTAATGCAGGCAGGAATATTGCAATAATGATGAACAGACAATAGATTGTGCAAACCTACTATGTCTTCTGTTAGAAAAAAAGAAACACGTTTTTAAATCAATTTGAAGTGTCAAGTTCAACCTTTCATTGTTAGTGTTTCTCCTTTTATGCTGGAGAAAAAGCAATTTCGCCCAGTTTGTTCCAGCCATCATCAATCCTCTTGTCATTATTTTTTTTCACCCCAGGTCGGGATCTTCGAAGAACAAACACAAAGACAAGACCAAACTGAGAAAGAAGTGAGTTTGGATTCTTAGGCTGTGTTCAGCCTTAATCAAATATTGGATGCATTGCTTTCTGAGGTCCCTCATAAGACAGATGGCTTGTTTGTGTTCTTCCCTTTCATTTTTAAAAAGAACTGAATTAATGGAAGTGGGTACACATGATCGGGGGGAATGATTTACAGTTGTTTTTGTTTCAGAAATAGCATCGCCAGCTCTGGTAATCTGTTTGTGCGGGTATGTGTTTGTGCCTACCTGTGTCTCTGTGATTCTGTGTGGGTATGCGGTTGTGAACGTTCACCTGTGTGCCTGTGTGTGCCTGTGTGTGCCTGTGTGTGTGTGTGTGTGTGTGTGTGTGTGTGTGTGTGTGTGTGTGTGTGTGTGTGTGTGTGTGTGTGTGTGTGTGTGTCTGTGTCTCCTCCAGGTCTCCAGTAGACTGTGGCAGCAGGAGGCCTCAGCACAGAGGAAGCTGCTGCAGCTCTCGCAGTGCCTCCATCTCCTCCATTGCCAGCATCTCCAGATCCCCCAGCAGGTAAACATGCACAAACATACACATGCATGCCCATACACACATGAACAATGGAATAATGCACACCTGAAGTGTCAGGAAAGCATGTTTATGCTTTTCTATTTTTTTTTTGTTAAAGAATCAACTATTTTACACTGGTTTTTCTGAAGACAGAAATAAATACAATTCTACTTTACCAAACAAAACAGAATGTTTTTGAGTTTTTGAACGTTTTTGTGTGTAATGGTAGCACACCGAGAAGTTTCTAGGTAGCATGCCTAGATGGGTACACAGCGGGCCAAGAATGGGTCCCATATGGGTCTGCACCCAAGAATCATATGGGGCCAATCTGAGCCACAGATTGATGCACAGAATCTGAGTTAAAACATACGGGTGAAACAAACGGGTTTTATCTGGGGCACACGTGAGAAATATGTTAGGTAGCCCAGGTATTTCTGTAGGGATCCCAAGCTTTGGTGGTCCTGAGGAAAAGACCAATGAAAAAGGGCTTTGGTAAAACAATAATACAGACAGCTTGCGGTATACTGCAGCATGTAATGTGCTGTTTCTTTTCACTGTTCATCCTGAGCGTTTGTGTATTGTGGCTCTGATGCTCTCAGGATGTGTTCGAGGCTTTCTCCTGTCTAACTGCTGTTGGTGCATCTGCTTATAGCAGAAACAAGTCAGACACCTAATAAGCCTCATATTTCCACTGACATTTTGTAAGATCGTATTGTGTATGCGCCACACCATTTTTCTAAATAAGGTGCAGAAGGCGTCCAATTTATTCCTGAAACGGTTGCGAAAAGCTTAGTACATCAAGCCCTGAGTTTCTTGAGCACAAAATAGAGTAATTTAGTGAATTGTCTGAGACAAGCAAAACAATAGAATGAATGGAATATCTTTATTGTGATTGTACAAGGACAATAACATTAGGTTTGCAATCTCCCAGTCTAAAATGCTTGCAGAATGAAATATATATACCTAGTTATTGTGAAATAGACTATATAATAAAACAGCTCTACACATAGAGGTGTAAAGACTTCATCCATCCATTATCTGAGCCAAATCTGGGTGGCCTGGGGTGCTGGAGCCTATCCCAGTTCTCACAGGGCAAAAGGAGAAACATCCTGGACAGGTTGTCAGTCCATTATTGGGCAGCCACACACACACAAAGGGAGAAAAAAAATGTTAACACCACACAGAAAAAGTAAAGGCTGCCCAGGCTGCCCCAACAAGGGATCCATTCCCAGAACTTTTTCTCTTAGTAGTATATAATTAAGATTTTTTGTTTGAGTTGTTTTTTTTTGTGTGATGCTTTCTTTGACTCCTAAACTATAAGCGTTTTGCAATCAGAATGGAAACATAGCTTCTTGCTAATATTAATGGAATGAAATTAATGTCTTAGATTTCTAAATGTTTGCAACTGTAGGCCACCACAAGCTCCTCTTTTATGTTTGACTAATTTATTCATTCTTATATATTTAGTCTTATTTGGTAGCTGGATTGAAGGCCATGGAGAGTTCCGGCTCCTTTTGAAAGGTATAGATCCATATTCACTATATTAAATGACGACACAGTTTGATTGGATTCAAAGCAATAACTGACAGGATCCCTGAGCAGACAACAAAGTTGATTCCCCGAGACTGTGAGGCCAAGTGCTAGCTAGCTGTATTTTCTTTGGTCCAGCTTGGTTTTCTCTTCTCTCTTCTCAGTCAGTCTCATTTATGGTGGATGATTGATAAACTGGCTAGCATTTGTTTTACTCATTATAGCAGGGATATTCCCAGATTGTTACAAAAAAAGGTTGACCATTAAACTCCCTAGCAGGACCACCACAGATCGCGGCAGGGTTATGATCCATAGATCAAAGACCACTGGTCTGCGTCAAATTTTGCACTGATTTCCCAACAGTTCCCCACAATATTAAGATATAATGTAAGCATCTAAGCATATTATATCCCCCATCGTCTCTTATTTTCACTCTCACACTTTCCAGCTGCTGGAAGATCCGACTAGAAATAATGATAATAATGACCACAAAGCAGTGCCATACACAAATAGTTGATAGGCTTGAGTATCAGCAGGTATAAGAATGTGTGTTATTGTAGTTGTGAAGAGCCGTCCTCTAGTGCCTCTTCAGTGATCATAGAGAGACACACTTGACTGCATTTTTCTTCCTTTGAGGTTTGGGCCACTCTCAATCTAGCAGTGATACTAACATGCGTTAAAATCCCAGTAACACCAATGTGTTTTACTCCAGTATACAGTGATTAGTATCTGCCAGGTGATCCAAGAAAGAAAAACCGGTGAACCGGCGATGAGGTCATAGGCACCCAAGGCTCAGTGGTGCACACGGGAAGTGAAATCTAACATGTCTGGTTCGAAGCCACAGAAGAGCTGTAGTTCACATGTCACAAACTGCTGAAAAAGTAAATGAGAACATTTCAGAGATCAAACCATCAACATGCCAAACCATCAACAGGTCAAATCCGAAGGCCAGGACAGACGGACACAAGCCCAGTGGGAGGTCCAGTCACAGTCCGTCTCCCTCCCTCCTCAGCCCTGAGAATGCCACCTACCAGCAGAACGGCCATTACAGCAACCGTGTGCGGAATGGCAAAGACTCGGGAGCCAATCTCCAGGGAGAGAAAATGAACGATGTATGTAGTCTCCTCTATTTCACCTCTTTGCCCTCCTCCTTACACTGTTCACTTGAATCCTCCCACTCAAATGGTCTCTCTCTCTCTCTGTCTCTCTCTCTCTCGCCCTCTCCCTTTCTCCCTCGCTCTCTCACTCACTGCCTCCCAAACTTGATTGTTCTTCCTCAGTCGCATATTTGTGAGCTGATCCTTGTTTATTTATTTGTTTATTTATTTACTTATTTATGTCCCTTGTTTACGCCTCTTTGGCTCAGTGACAATTTTCCATTCTCAGCTGGATTTCGTGTTTGTTGCGGTAAGGTTTTTCCTGAACAGCAGATAATTCTTCTCTTTGTCTTAAATGCAAACCTCAGTTTGTCTCTGTTCCCCCTTTAACATTCAGGCCTCATAGCAAGAAAGAGAGGCTTGCGCAAGAAGCATTGCAACCAGGGTTCAGTTTCAAAAGCATGAGTGTTGTCTAACATCTTACATTTCAGGCAGCAAAGGGTAAAAGAAGCACGTCACAGTCGACTCGTCAGCCTCTAGGTTCACAAATGCAACTGTATGTAAAACAACAGCTGGAAATTCCTCTTTTTGAGTTCTGAGTATAAATTCAAAATATGATCAGGAAGGCGTAATTAGTCCAGGCAGAAAATAAAGGATGGTAACTTTTGTATTGTTATGCAGTGTTATACAGGCAGGCCTGGGCATTTAGAAACTATTATTATTAACTATTACGGCTAAAATCAAACAATTTTACACATTTATATGTAAAAAGACTAGGTACCATTCTGTTTTTCAATGTGGGATTAGTATTGAAAGCTTTATTGCTACTTTTGTGCACTCTTATACCTTTAATTGCAAGATATGAGGAATTCTAGCCATTTACTAAAAATATAAAAATATTTTTTTAAATACCATTTTGAATCCGGTAAAAGGTCCAAGGAAATAATTGTATTATGTTATTTAAATTATTCTGATTATAGAAGTATTTTCTAAAAATGTAGTTATTTATGTATTATATATTTTTTTTCAATATTGATAAATAAATACCATTCATCCTACTAATTATGAATATCAAATGTTTATGAAAAAAAAGATTTTTCACTCTTTGCCATTGCCATCCTGTTTTGCCATCAAGGAATAACTCATTCAGGTTACCCCAAGGGCAGGCATGGCGGAGTAATTGAAGGATATGCCACATCGCCGTGCCAAACCATTGACTTCTGTCAAAATTACCTCGACAGAATCCACAGGCTCTGAATTACGCTTGTGGCTGGATGGCCGCCACCAAGCGCAGTGATATAAATCACCGCAGATTAAATTCGCTAGATTGAAATTTCAGTCACAGTCAAGTAGCTTAGAGATGACAGAGTGCTGCCTTGGGGGGAAAAAAAAGAGTTTAAAAGCTGTCAGGACCATCTCTTTCTCCAGTCTGTTGCTTCTGCGCTTTCCCTGGCTCTAATTTCCAGACAGTTGGATTATAAACAACTAAAGTGAACACAGCTTGAAAAACTGCTGGTTGCTCGAAAGTTGTTCATGTCAGATTTCAGTTGTTTAACCAAACTCAACTTTTATGTTTTTTTTTTTGGGTTTTTTTTTTTAAGTTTAGGATGGGCTTTTTATTCCAGGATAGGCTTGAGTGGAAATGAAAATAAAATGCTGCAAAAAGAGCTTTTACTCTTCTATTTGAAAGTGAACATTGAGCTTGAGGGAATGAGAGATATTCAACAGTATACATTCACCACACACTTATTTACAAACTTACCTTGGACCACATAGCTCCCCTGTGTAGATGCACACTCACAGACTCTAATCCATCTGTTCTGAACCGTTACTGAACCGTCAGCCAGTCTCTAGCACGTTTTTAGATGTGGGCTTGTAGCAATAGTACCATGCACGCAGACGTTCCCTTTAAAACCCGCCTCTGATTTCCTCCATTCTCCATTTCAACATATGGAGGATAATAAATAACACAAGAAAACCAATAACTCTAATTAGCACACATTCAGCATCAGCTTTAGCTGCCAGATAGACCATCATTTCCTCCCTTCATCATTTGATTCACTGATTTGCCATTGAACAGATTATTTGGCCTCTTTCAGCACTACAGTAACACGAACATGGCATTGTCAAAGTAACAGGCATGTTGTTGGTCCAAGTTATCAGGCACAGGAGCATTGCTGGCTTTTTACCCATGTATGCATCACTGCTATATTAAAGCATCCCCACTAAAGAGGCACGCAAGAGCAACACTTACCATTGATGAAGGGCAAGAGGGTGATTTTTACAAACTGTGCCTCAGCAGATGGGCTTTAGTCTCTGACTGTGCACCAGCAAGGTGGACCTACGAGGTAGAAACTTATCAGATCTAAGTTGTTGGTGATTGTGTTCTCTTAACATGGTCAGTGAATGTGTCTGTTAAATAAATGTTTAAGATAAAGTTGATAAAGAAACGCTTTATTCATGAGAAACATCAGCGGTGATGATAGGAACCAGTTCCTTTGAAAGCCTACTCATGAAAGTTCATTAAAGTCCCATTACATGCCTGAGACATCCTGAGACAAAGGTTTTGGCCTGAAATAAATTTTTTAAACCCAATTCATGAAAAAGAGCTGCAAAATAGTCCCCAAATAAAATCTGAAAGTTTTTTTTTTCTTTTCAGATTTTCCACTATTTTATGCAGTTTTAACAAATAAAGATAACATTCTGGTTCCTTTGATCTCCCCTGTAAAGTCATCTTCACTGAGTTTCTCTCCAGCAAGCAATTTTGCATCAAACCACAAAATTTATATATGTATCCTCCACTGAAATCTGCAAAAAAAAAACAACCAAAAAGCAATGCAATGTGATGGACTCTTCCCTTAACAAGCCCAAAATCTGATTAACAGTGATGCACTCTTCATGATTTGGAGGAGTTTCCGTTTTCCATTAATTATTTGCTTATTTTAACCACTGGCCAGGTTTCCTCCGTGTGGTCTGCATGAATTCTTTTGAGGAGGTCTCATGTGCTCTTTTTTCTTGCTTGCTTCATCCCTCTCTCATTTAATTTTTGCCTTTATATCTTCCCACAAATAAATGCCCAAACTTTTCTGTCTTGTTTGTGTAAAAAGCACTCATATGCTTGGGAACTGGACCAAGTAGGTTAAACTGGGTATGTGTATCAGTTTGATTTGTTTGTTTTTTTTTGTACAGTTTGAACGCACATGTTTTTGCCAAGTAACACTGTAGACCCCTCCCCCTTTACCTCCAGATCGGTCAAAACTTGACGCTGTCTCTCAAATGTTCAGAAAGCCCTACTTTTACTTGCTTCTTGTGGACTACCATTTCTGACCTGCATGTTACCTTCCGGGTGGCAGCTTCACCTCTGTCAGACTGTCCCCCGACTGTTTCTCAGTTCAGGTGAACAAAAAAAGAGTCATCAGAAGAGGTGTAACAATTTTACCGCATTTAATCCGCCCCCTGATGCACTTTCGGCCAATCATTTCTGTGGAGCCAGTTGATTTACTGGGAGTGATGTAGTGCAGGAAGTCAGACACTTTCCAAACATAACCAGTACCAGAACTATAGTTTGTCGCTTGCAGGACGGCAGTAGCTAAATGCCGTTCTCCATCCCTCCTTAAACACTTTTTTGCTGCTTTATTTCAGTATGTCTGCTGTTATGTCCGCCTAGGAAATGGGAAAACAGATAAATAGGACAATAAGCAACATGTAGTGGAGATGTTACTAAAGGGACCCGAGCCATTTAGAACCAAACCTCATTAAACACATTTCCTCATATTTTAATGTATTTCTTTTAAGGAATTAAACTTGATTCTTCCTTCCTCTTTTGCAAAAGTTTGCCTACTTTTGACAATTGCTGAGAGCAGAGTTCCACGAAGTTCTGCTGTGCAGAATCGATGTGACTGGGGTCCCTTTGAAATGTGCTGACTTTAGTTCTTCATCCTAGCAGTGACTGCCCTCCACTCGACTCCCAACATCCCCCTCACCTATCCATCTGTGGTGCGCGTGCTTTTCTTTGTTGTCCTGACATGCTTACTGTCCCCTCATCGAACATAGTCTGCATGTTCATTCCCTTCCACGTTTCCTTCCGGCAGGTTCTATCTGTGCAACGGGTTTCACCTTGTCTCTCATTCAACTGTAATCTAGACCCCTCTGTAACCTTTAACACTGCGTGGCTGCACATGTCCAAGCGAAAAAGACAGCAATCCATGTAGATTTTAGTTTGGTTTCTTGGTCTTCTGTTCTGTTCCTTTCTCGTTCACTTGTCCTCATTTATTCCGTATGTTGGACAATTTGTTTTCTCTTTCTTTTAGTTCCAGTTGATTTCCTGGTTTTGTTTTGTTTTTTTGTTTGTTTGGTTTTTTTTTTGGTCTACTTCGTAGTTTTGTGGTCCAAATTACTTTAGCTGGGATACTAAAAAGAATTCATTGTCTTTTTCCCATTTCGCTGCGGAGAACTTTCCTTTCTCCTTTCCCCCCTCCTTTTTTTCTTCCTTTTTTTGTTTTCGTTAATATTGCATACGTGTCTCTGATTGAAATGGAAGGTAGGTAAAGCTCTGCCTACGCACGTGGTCTCTATGCAGATGAGAATGTGACAAGCACCCTAGCTTGACTTCTATGTTCTCTCTCCCTCTTTCTCTTTCTCTTTATCTCTCTTTCTCTATCTCTCGCTCTCACTCTCTCTCTCTATCTCTCTCTCTTTTCTCATTTATCTATAATGAAAAAAAGTTGGCAGATTACTTTTCATTGTTTTCCTTTCTCCTCTCTTAGCAATATGTTCTCTATGATTTTTATTCAATATTTCAACTTTGATTTCTTTTTTTGTTTTCCAACCTTAAAATCTACCTTTGCTTTCATGCTGAATTCTTCAGTACACTGCCCTCCCCTCAAGTCCATCTCTTGTCTCCGTTCTTTTTTTGTTTGGTTCGAATGCATTCATGTTTGTGCCGCATCCCTTTTTGTCTCTTGGTGAAATGGTACATTTGTCTTATTTATTTATTTGAATCATTTATTCTTTTTTTTAACTACAAACATTTTTTTGCTTCCAAAGTCTGAAACCGAGCCTACAGTCTGTGCCCCCTGGATGAATTTCTGATTGTTGTGTTAATATGTTTTTAATATCATCAGGGCTTTTGGTTTAAAGTTTGAGGTTTGAGGGACAGTAGTCTTCTTTATTAACATGTAACATCTACCAGCGTGTCCCAGTTCCCTCTCAGTGTTTGTTGAGAGGGTACTTTGGACTTGCTTTTAGTGCATGACTGGTGAAAGAGAATTTGAAAACATGATATATGAAGTCCTTTTTATATTTCAGGAGAGAAACCTTTATCAGTCCCGTGAGGTCCATCATTGCAAGAGCCTTAAATTTGTAATAATAAAGGTAAAGAGGATGAATTAGAATCACTTTTGGGGCGCTGAAGAACCTTTCAATGGATTCTTCTTTATTTAACCAATATTTGAAGAACCTTTCAATGGATACTGATGATGTAAAAGACATGATTATGAATTACATTTACTGATTTTTAATATGAAAGCATAAAACATTTCTAAGCTTTCTCTTTATAATACCTGGGAGTGGTGGTAGTGTGAGATCATACCATGATCTGAGTAGTTGATATTATTTATCCTCACCTGTTGGTGCACAGTGATCAACTAAATTAACAAGATAAAAAGAACAAGTTGACTTTAAATTCCTAATATTTGTATTAGGTCAGATATACAGCACTGTGCAAAAACAGGACCTGAGAAAAGTACATTTAAAAGCTTTTTTATCTGGGGAGCAAGCATTTATCTAATAGCATTTATTGTTCATATATGAGTTATTTTCAGATGATGCCAATTTCCCAAAAGAACCTCTTTTGTAAACAATATGTGTGAGCAGGAGGGTGAATATAAAGAAATATATAAGTTGTTGGGTTTTTTTTTTTGTAAGATGACTTCCAAGAACCTTTTTGTCATCTGTAGATGGTTTCAACTTGTTCCTTACACTCATTAATATCTATGGTAAAAATAGCACCAGCCATTCAAATGTTCTTAAAGGAATCAAAAGTGATTATTTGACGTCAAACAAATATTCAGTTCTGGCAATGTAATGCTCTTGTGGGATAGATTTCAAAGAATGGAGCATGAATGAAGAAAACCATGATAAAAGGAAAGGAAGCCGATTGCAGCAATGGACCTCGTGTTGTTTGAGGACAGTAGGTAGTTGAGGTTATGAGTAGAAGGTTCAAACAGCCGTGTGAAAGTTCAGACTATGCAGGAGAGGTCAGTTTGCATCAGTGTTGCTCTAAAAACGTGGTCAGTCTAACCTTGACCAAAACATCTTGCATGCTTGCTTTGCTTTGCAGAGAGTTTAGATCTTAATTGAACAATTAAACACTGTAATGAAAAAGAACCCCTGTACAAAAGATCCAGAATCACTTGCTAGCTTAAAAGCGAGCGGTTCTGAGAAGCAGTGCTCCAAGGCTATGAGTGTCCCAGCCCAGCCCAGCCCAGCCCAGCCCACATGATTCTTTTACTTATGCCTAAATGATTAGTTATTTGTTTTTATTATTTCAATTTTTCTTTATTTGGTGTGTCTCTTTGGTTTGATTTTCATGCATTGTCTCATGCTCACTACCAGGGAAGGGTGTTGTGTCTTTTTCTCTTGCATTTTGTGAATCTAATGATGCACTTATGTTGCCCCACTTTTCCCTTCTCTTCATACCTTACCTACTAAAGGAGGGAATACCACTTTATTGGTAAGTGGATGTTAACCAAAAGGGAGTTAAAACAGAGTAACCATTAAAAAAAAAAAAAAAAAAGCAGGAAATGGGTCGCTGTTCACATCTCAGCAATTGTCTGCAGGAAAAGCAATCCACAAGCAGAAATTTACTATTGAGTAGAAGACCAATTGTTTTCTAATTCGATTGAATCTATAATTGTGAATCTTTCTTTTGTTCCTTCCATTTCTGTGATGTTCCGTCAAGTTGTCTGACTTTTCTTTTCCTAGTTTTTATTTTCCACTTTTTTTGTTTGTAGTCATTAAAAAAAAAAAAAAAAAAAAAAAACTGTTGAAGTTCTCCTTTTCTGCTGAGCTCTTCAGTATCTGTCGCTCTCTCTTTTCACTCTCTATACTCCTAATCTTAATTTGTTTCACAGTTTTACCGTTTTTTTTTCCTTTCTTCTTCTTCTTTTCTTTCGGGATTATATATTTTCAGCTCATTATGGTTTTGCATGCCAAGTATTGCATGCGCTGCACCATAGAGGACTGTCTATAAGCCATATCGAGAAAACTCCTAGCTCTTTTCTTTTAGATATTTACCTTTTTTTGGCAAATACACCATTAGCGCTCACTCTCTCAGGTGAAAACGAATCTAATTTCAGTATATTTTTGTCATTTTTTTTTTATTTCTTCTTTTTTTGCTTTGTTTTTGTTATCATTCACCTACAGAAGCTACGGTCACTGGCTTCATCTTCCCCAAATGAAGCACAGAGGCAGGCATCCCCTAACATAAAGGAGGCAAAGAGCCACGGAGGGTTGTTTGTCGGAGAGGCAGGAAAGGGGGATGAGCGGCAACAGCGGGGGTCAAAGCACCTCTCAGAGTCGTCAAGCAGGCGAGGTGGTCGGCAACGTGCTCAGGAGAACAGCGGCCATTCTCCAGCACATAGCAGTGATTCCCAGTCCGACCTTCAGCCCAAAGCCAAGAGCACACACCAGAAAAGGTGAGAATTAGTTGAACATTTAGACAAACTCACGCAGCACACAAATCCGTCATACCATTACAGCCCATTGATGCAATGCTAAGCAACCGGCAACTGGGATATATTAACCTTAATGTCTTTAGTATATGATAATAAATAAAACTGATGTTTTATTTATGATAATAAATAAAATAATAATAATAATAATAAATAATAAAATAATAAAAAAATAATAATAAATATGATTTTTAAAAACTGGACAGATTTCTTGGTACCCTTTAAAATAATGATAAATAATTTTATTATATTTATGTCTCAGACTAATCGTTTTACTTTATTAGTACCACTGGTGTTTCTAGACTCTTACTGATTATTCATATTTAGAGGAAGAAAACTTGCCACTGTGTAGTTTGGTGTCACTGTGTGCACCACACTGAACATGGACCAGTGAAACCAATAAAAGGTCCATGATTTGATCTTCTGGAATGGGGAGCCTTAAATCTTAGCAGGGCAAAATGAAATCTTGAGCCTATCAAGACATACTTGAGCAAAACATACTGCGCAGTGTCAGGAAGCTCAGCCTCGGTCTCAAGTCTCTTTTAATCTTCAGTTTAATTAAAAATCAAAAGCAAAGTCTGATTTGTGTTAAACATGCAGTACATCATGATAAATGCTTCTTGAAGTAATAGTAAATAATGGAAGGAATCTGAAAGCAAGCTGTAGTGTTTGGCATCACGACTTCAGTAGCAGATCCTTTCATTCATGTAGGCTTTTGTGAGGTGAAGCCTCTATGAACGGGACTAGTTTGTCTACACGTGTTTGAAATGGAAACGGATGATCCGCTGTGGCGACCCCTAAACAGGAGCAGCAAAGAAAAAGAAGACGAAGAAGAAGGAAGTAAACACCTGAACTATTTTTGTTCCTCACCTTATTTCTGTAGAGCTTTGCAGTGTAACTAATCTCATAATGAAAGTGAAAGTGACAACCCTCGTCATTGTGAAGCACAGCACAGCACAGCACAACACAACGAAATTCAACCTCTGCGTTTCACCCATACACACGTGCAGCAGGGGGCAGCTACTGAAAGCCCAGGGAGTAGTGACGTGGACGGTACCTTGCTCAAGGGTACCTCAGTGCAACCTACTGGTGAGGCAATCAAACCAGCAATCTTCCGATCCGGGGCAACTCCCTAACCACTTGTTGAAGGAGGCCACAGTCATTGAAACTGCTGCCATAATGGGATGTACTCGGTCTGTTCATGTTGCCAGTGGACAGAGGTCAGTATGGGCTTTTTAATGGCACTGTGACTTAACAGTCCCACACAAAACAAACTGTGATATACTGTATGTTCCCACACCTTTCTATAAGAAACTTTTTCAGCAATTCTTACTACAGTAGCTCTTCTGGGGGATAGGACCGAACGGGCTAGACTTCATTCTCCACATTAATGAACCTTGCTAGGTCATGGCCATGTTGTCGGATCATCAGTTTTCCTTTCTTGGACCACTTTTGGTTAGATGTATAGTCTTCATTTTTATTGACTACTGTTCAGATTAAAAAAAGCTTATTTGTTGAAGTTATTCAGTTTTATCTGTTAAACTGGGGTTATCTGGGGGCAGCGGTGGCCTAGTGGTTTGGGCATTGGCCACATGATCGGAAGATCGGGGGTTCGAACCCCTTCCCAATAGGTTGCCCTGAGGTACCCTTGAGCAAGGTACCATCCCCGTCACGCTCCTCCCTGCGATGGGCTGGCGAGCTGTCCAGGGTGTGTCCCCCGTCCTTCGCCCTGTGTGAGCTGGGATGGACTCCAGCACTCCCCCGCGACCCCGCTTGGGACAAGCGGCAGAAAATGACTGACTGACTGTTAAAATTCTTTTTCCATTGTATACTTTACTTTCCAACTAGAGCAAAAGAGTCTCATTCATCGAAGAAGCACCACCGTGGAAAGGGTCCCAACCGTCATCGCAGCACGTCCGTGTCTCCGGGACGACATCGGCATGTGTCTGGCCACAAGAAAAGCAAATCCCGCAGCACTTTACGGCAACGAAGCAGTTCATGGAGCAGTGGCCGATCCTCTTCACGCTCCAACTCAAGAGAGCATTCTCCCAGCAAAACCAAATCTCCCCACACACGGCAGAACAACTCCAGGTACACCATCATTTACTCAGTCATTTCTTAAATAGTATTCATGTTTTGGTGATTAACTTTGGAAAAACTGAGTAGGCATCATTTTTGCAGGAAGCATATTTTAATTCAAAGTTACTGCTTATTTATCAGTTTAACATACTGGGGAAAAATGAAACCTGAAATGTGGCCTGTGCAAAAGGCAAACTTGATTTTTTTTTCCAGTGCTAGCCCTACCAAGAAAACGTTACCACAATTAGCAGAAAACTGTATTTTATTTTCTTGTCTTTTGAGGATGGGTTATTTGTTTCACATAGATAATCAACTCAACATGTCATTTGAGCAGGTGTGTTCAAGCTTTTCGCTTTTCCACCGTATACTGTATATGCACAAACAAAGCAACAAACTAGAAACTCCAGGGAAGCTGCAAATGTAAGAATTTAGTTGTTTTCCTGTCATTGTGGTAACATATGTAGAGACTTCTCCATGATATGAGTCAAAAAAGAGATGCGCACACACACACAAACATGTTTCCTCCAGCCCTCCTGTCTTTTCCTGCAGAGAAAGAGACAGCCCTCACTACTCTGATGCGGAGAGAGCACGTCGGCGCTCCCGCAGTTACTCTCCCATTCGGAAAAGGAGGAGAGACTCACCCAGCTTTATGGAAGCTCGCAGAATCACCAGGTAAACCCCACCTCCTCGAACTCAGCACTGGACCAAATGGAAAAAAATCCATTCTGATCTAAAGACTTAATACATAACAACAAATAAGATGCTTGTTTTTAGCGTGGCCTTTTTACTGCTCAATGGATTAGAATGAAAAAAAGATTAGCTTGCCTCTACCATGTGACGTGTAATTTCTTCCCTGTTTGATTTTCAAGCTTATTGCTTTATTATGAAGAACCTCAGTTCTCAGGTCATAAAGCAAGGTTAATGATGGAGCTACAGTAATATAGCGTAACACTGACATCTAGTGTGTAGCCTTGTTACTGCAGAGTTCTCCAGTCGTATATATACCATGCTCTCACCATCAACTTTATTAGTTACTTTTGCTTCTCCATTTTTGGCCATTTCATGAGCTCCACTTACTTTAAATATTCACAGTATAAGAAAGTTACAAACCATCTGTTGTGGGGCACTGCCATCAACCATCACTGCTCTGACCACTTTTGGGCAGATATCATTTGGGTGGTAGAACCATTCACAGCAGTGTGTGTAGCAGGTACAAGCTGGTGGCTGAGGTTTTTACAGCCACTGTGTTACTGCTAGGGAGTGGGCCAAACTCCACCCACTCAAAAGCTTTCAGCCAAGAGCGGCTCTGGTCAGAACGCGCTAAAGAACTGTAACCCAGGCTGGGCATCAACAGTCTCCAACTGTACACCTGCAAAGTGGAGCTACTGGGTCATAATTTGAATTGCTAATATGCAAATGAGCTCCTCCAGATTCAAATGTTTGTCCGTAGTGTTGTCCACGGTGAGGTGGTGCTTAAATGCAGATTATTTGAATTTTTCATTTCTCTCCTTTCAATTTTTCATGAAGGTAAACAAGGTGCAAACCTCTCCCATACTTTCATACGGAGTTGTTGAATTTGTATGTGCTCACTCTTCCACTTCCACTCCTGTGCAGAGGTGCTCAGAAGACAGCAGACGTTGGCATGTCGGCGGGCTGAAGGCACAGTTACCGTGGTAACCGTTGCCAAGCAGCAGGACTCTCCTAGGCCTCTTCTCTTCATGAACTTGTTTTTGGTGAAGCTGCAAGCGCACGGCCAGCGCTCCCCAGAGTACACAGCACCACTCCGTGCATCCTAACCCTTTTCACCTTTTCTCGCTCTAATAAAATATACAGTAGAACGGTCGCTGCCTTCTGATGAGCACTAATACTACAGCACAGGGAACTGACTTCGGCGATATCAAGAGCTTTTATGCTCAGCTGTGCCCTTCACGGCCTATTTTCGCCACATTGACTTTTCTCTTTCCAGTTTATATGTGAGGTTTTTTAGAGCAGGTGAACAGAAGAAATTTTTATCATGAATTCAACATTATTTATTCATTTTATTTATTTTATCTGAAAAGTTGGAAGTGTAGACATTAAGATGTTAATACAGAAATGTGGCTGCAAATATATATTAATTTTGTTCTGTAAGAAGAGCAATAATAACTTATACACAAGCATAAATGCATGTGGTCCAGGTGAATGAGCCTGGAATTGCAAAGTGGAACAGATGTTTTGGCACCCCTGATCAAAGTAAATTGTAAAAATTCTAGGTTTAAATAAAATTCTCTACAGAGAACACACTTTTGCCCATTTTAATGGGTAATTTTATTTGCTGTATTGAGCATTCAGATTCAAATAAATGCAAATACATTGTCCATTATTAATTTTAAGTTTATTTTCCAATATAATTAACTAAATAAAAAGGAAAAATACATCACATTAGCTTGTGACAAGAGGCTTAAAGCAGCTGAAATGCTGTGTTTTGGAATTTATGTTTCGTAGACCAATTGCTTTACGGATGCTGACATCTGATATTTTTTATGTACATAACAGCCAATGAACACTGATAAACGTTTTTAAAAATCTGAAATTGGGACTTCATCAAGGATGTTATTGCTGATCTATAAGCTTAGAAATGAGGATAAAAGAATGATGGCGCACCTCGCTACTTTTATAAAACTGATTCCGCTAATAAATTGGAAATGGAAACAAACATTTTCATGTAAGGCCTGATGCAGCCATTCTGTAGAGAAAAATATATCAGACTGAGACACCACTGTGTGTGCTATATTGTTGATAAATACACAGTCAATGCATATAAATTGCATATAGTGCCACAGTGTGGTCTGTCATGTATATAAATGTAAATGAAAATCTCTTGATAAACCCGAAGTTTCCCCAGGGCTCTGTTTCACTCACCTCCTTTAGGGATTTTTGCCAGCAACACAAGTGATTTGGGTGCTTTGAGGCCACATACAAGTCTGTGTGTGTGGGTGTGTGTGTGTATGTGTGAGAGAGTGTGTTTGGTGTGTGATTTTTCTGTATGTTTTAACAAATGATGGCTCTATATCTGTCTCTTTGAAGATACACTGACGCCTGCAGAAGGGTGTGTGCATTAACACTGACTAACACATTCAGTCACTCTCTTTCAGTCTTTACACTCTTCCTGTGGAAACTAATTACAGCAGTATGGCTCACACTGATAACGCTATTTCAAAACATTCAGGATGTGTTCTTGCGCTGCCTATCAAAAGTCTGGGGACACCTAGCTTTCCGAATTATTCTGGTAGAACAGCTTGCTTTTGTTGTTGGTTTACAAAAGTGAATTTTCCACCAATTTGCAGCATATTTATATTAACGGTATAGATGTGAAGAAGGACATTCAGAATCATTTAAACGCTCCCTTTTGAAGAAACCCACTCACAAGGGTGCTGATTGGAACCACACTTGATTCAGACTCATTTAAATAATGATTTCAATGATCATAAAGCTTCCACATAAAAAAATTATTAGGTTATATGGTTATAAATGCATGATCCAATTGACATTGCTTCATGAACTTTCTGGATTAAATGTATCTTTAAATATGGCAGAATTTGTAACATATCAAAGAAAAACATTACAAATACATTACGTTATTACAAGTTCATCAAATTACAAAAAAAGAACATTTTATATTGATGCAAAACATTTATTTAAATATAGTCATCTATTTAAAAAAGCTAATTGTCCTCTTCTTTTTGATGAGCAGCTGTAAAAATGTATGCTGGTATGTATGTAACACGCACTGTTTCTCTCTTTATCCTGCTTTCTGTAGTGCACGTAAGAGGCCCATCCCGTACTACAGGCCCAGCCCATCCTCCTCCAGCTCATTTAGCAGCTACAGCAGCTCCAGTCGAAGCCGCAGTCGCTCCTATGAAAGCTACAGCAGCTACAGCCGGAGCCGCAGCAGGAGCAGGAGCAGAAGCCGCAGCAGAAGCCACAGCAAAAGCAGCAGAAGCCGAAGCAGGAGCCATAGCCGAAGTTTCTCTCGCAGCCCCAGCCAGGCCCACAGCTATTACAGTTACAGCAGCTACGAAAGCCCTGGCTTCTGAGGAGAGTGAGGAGCCAGTTTGTGGATGGAGGAGCAGATAGATGGAAGACAAAACTGCAAGAATATTCCCTAACTTTGTGTTAAAAAAAAGTCATTCTTACACCTGAGAACGTATTACAGCTTGGATCTTGAATGCCTAATTTTCAAACTAGCCAAGAAAGCGACTGAAACCAGTGGTTTTTGAAAGAGGGCATTAGACAAACTCCAACAAGTCTGCAGTTACATCGTCCTCAGAAAAATGGCCTTACATACATGGACCTGGCGGAATGTATGTAAGATCACATCATCACAAATTGATTTACACTGTTTTTGTCAGAAGATCCCAATGCAGCGTCATTAACAAACAGGATGGGACTGTCTATGGACGCCAAAAAAGCCACAAGAACAAAATGAAGAAAAGCACTTTCATGTCAACGGGACTCTTCCAAGTTGCAAAAATAACCAATAATGGTAAACAGAAGCTGGAAGAGATTAAGAAGTCCAGGGCCCCTGAGTGCGAACCTCCACGAGTCCCCTTCTTTAAGGGTCCATGTAACTATCATCATGAGCGTAGCATGCTGACTGCACTGCTGAACATCCTGCTAATATTTCAACAGGATTTGCCTGTAACTAGTCAAAAATTCACACCTCATTCCTGAATTCTTGAATTCTGGGATTGTTTTCCATTCATTCATTCTATAAGCTCACAGGATGTGTGTGGATACTCACCAGCCTTTACAAATCTGTGCTGCTCAAGGGCCCTCTGGAGCCACGTGGGCCTGTTTGATAATCCATCCTGGAGTAGAATAGGAGATAATCAGGAAAAGGAAGAAGTAGCATCCAGCAGAGATGAATGTAAACAGCTAGAGAACGAAGGCCGCACAGGAGTGCGGACGAACGCTCTGTACCATTCTTCCCCCCCTTAAGACTTTCGACTGAACAAAAACAGGGACTACGTGCTTTTCTAAACCATGTGTTATAACAGTGATGTTCGCTGGGACACAGGCGTGCGAAGGTCTACAAACAGCAAGCTCTGGCTGTAAACTATGCACTGTATATCCCTCACCACGACTATGTTAGGCTTTGTATGCGGAAGCGTTAGCATGATTCTAAAAGGTTAGCAGAGGAGGGGAGTCACATGTAAATTTCTCTTCTTCTCCTCCTGTATTCCTGGATCTGGTTAACAATTCCATATCGGATGCACCAGTACATGTAGAACCTCTTAGGACTTTTTTTTTTTGGGTCGATTCTGCCACTAAACCCACATTTCTTCAGCTGTGGTTAGTGCACACAGATACACACGGTTGTATCACTACTTAGAGCTTTGAATCCTTTAGTCAGTTTCTGTACAGTTATTATAACCTTCGCTGTTTCTTGGCACCCAGCCCTCGCCCCCTGTAGGTGCCCTGAGGTACTTACCCCAAAACCAGGCCGCAAAAATTCACCTGCACATGACCGTATTTATTTATGTTTTTATTTATTTATGTATTTATTTATTTATTCACTGAATAATTGTTATTTATTTCCTAATTATTGTGTATTTGTTCACTTCATAGCGTTCTGCCCTTTTGATGATGCATCCTGCGTTCAAAACGGCAAAAGAAAAGGGTCCAGAAAAGATTTCGATGATTAAGTAGCTTCCTTAAGCATCTGGACTCCACAAAGACATGCTGCTGAATCTAAGCTTTGTTTTGATGAGGACTTTTGAATCCCTTTGCAGAAGTTTGCTGTTATTCTCTATAAAAAAAGTTCTCAGCTGGACATGAGTTTGATTTTCCATGCTAATTCAAAAAGCTAATTTCCCAGTAGGTTGTTTTGTAGTAATAAAAGGTATTCGCTCATTCCCAAAACTGATTGCTGGGTCTTTATCAGACCTCAGTGGATGAAGGTCCTGATCTCGTACTTTCCTATATTTTTAGAATCGCAGTCATACTGCCAGGAAGGAAACTAAACCAGCCGTCTTTGCAAATTTGGGCCTAAAACTCCAATTTTCTGCTCTACGAGACTCTCACTGGGATGGAAAAACGTGCTGAAGATGCAATCAGGGGACTCCCCAGCTTTCTTAACCCCATCCTTCCCCCACCAGCACCTCAGTCTCTCACGCAGTGTTCACTCAGTCATTTTTCATGTGAATCAGTAAATCGTACAGCAAAGAGATGATATAGCGCTTATCATGGGATTGTATAAAAGTCAGTAGATGTAGTGTACTAGTTATTATTATACAAGAAAATAAAAGTATATACCAATGGAAAACAACGTCTTGTTCTCTTTTTATCCACGGGGTTTCAGGAAAAGCCAGAGGTTGCTGCTGTGACATCCTGCTATTAAATATCCTACAATAAATGGAAGTGTGTTTAAGGTGTGTGTGAATTTGTGTTTGCTTGTGTTATGTGTAAGTGATGCCCCAGCCGTATGTAAGTATTTCCACATGTTTACACGTATGTCTGTGTAAAACAGTAGCATCACATAATTATTAGTTTTATTTGGGATCACAGAAGAAAGATCTGCGGTGTCTGAGTTTCACTTGTCCAACATGACTAGTCATATCCTGCACTCGATGTCAACTAGAAACTCAGAATTCCTGGTCTCTGTACTTGTCAATACTCAGGAAATCCCATTTTACCTCATCTTAAAATTTGCTTTTTAAAAGCACAACGTGAAACATGAAGGCAGACGTGTTTCTTTCTTCACTTTTTACATTGTGTAGGTTGTAATTTACATCATTTCAAGTTCTGCCACTTCCAAGGTCCAATGAATGCAGCAGCGCTGAGATATTAATATTAAACTGACATTGGGGAGCATTTGAGTTTCACAACAGGTTTAATACTATTTACTGCTTAAACTCTTGATTTTTTATTTATTTATTTATTTTTTTGGCAAAATACGTACGCAACTGTTTCTTTATTCTCTTAACCTAAAACATTTTGTGAAATAAAAAGAAAGCTACTGCTAATCACAGGGTAATGTGGATGTTCAGGATGCTGGGAGTGGCTCTCAGACAGCAGTGCGTACTGTCAGCCACAGGAGGTGCCCTTGTGTATTTGTTTCCCGCTCCCGATCTTGCCCTTGTCATTTGAGAAAGTCTTTGGAGTTTTCTGGAGCAGTCATTAAGATGCAAACTTATGTTTTCTATTTTCAGCAGATTGAAGATTATAAGCAAGATTTAACTCTTGCTTATTGTCTACTTTAATTTTACTATGAGTCCCCTGAACACAGGTTTTCATTAACTACTGGAGTCATATTTGATTTTTCAAATTTATACCGTTGTGTGATAAACACACACAAGCACTTATTCACCCTGGAAGAGGTTCCGAATTTTCCAGATGGGGTTTGTATGTTGTATGTGTTTGTATGTTGTATGTGTCATCTGGCTTCTTCTGATTGTCCAAAGGTGGATTGGAGATACTAAATTATCCACTAGGTGTGACTCGGTGTGTGTGTGTGTGTGTGTATGTGTTACTTCTCTATAAAAAAGTGGACTTGAGCTGGACTTGAGTTTAATTTTCCACGCTCGTTTGCTCATTCCCAAAACTGATTGCTGGGTCTTTATCAGACCTCAGTGGATGAAGGTCCTGATCTAGTACTTTTCCTACATTTTCTGAATCGCAGTCATACTGCCAGGAAGGAAACTAAACCAGCCGTCTTTGCAAATTTGGGCCTAAAACTTTGGACCTAATTTTTTAAAAAGTTTTTTTCTTACTGGGATGGAAAATCGAGCTGAAGATGCAATCGGGGACTCCCTCAGTCTTCTTAACCCCTTGTTTCTTTTGATTGTACAAAGGTGGATTGGAGATACCTAATTATCCACTAATTGTGACTCTATGTGTGTGTGTGCGCACAACCTGTTGGTCAAAATTGCTTAATTTCGAAAAATCTAAATGAAACAATTTGGTGTAAACAGGTTCATAGACACACACCCATACCCACACAAATACAGAGAGAGAGAATAACATCACATCCACTACTGTAGGGGGTTAAAAAAAATTCCAACTAAAAGAATGATGTGTTTGAGTATATCTTGATTATCAGCTGTTTATGGGAAAGGGTGTGAATGTGTATCTGGTGGGTGGAGACACACACGTCTCTGTGTATTTGTGTCTGGTGATGTGTATGTGTGCTTTTTCTGGCCTTGTGTGTGTGTGTGTGTGTGTGTGTGTGTGTGTGTATGTGTCCAGCTGTCTCTCTAAGTTTCTCTGCTGGTGGACTCTGGTCCTTCCAGTACATTCTGAATGGTTTGAAGTGTTTACAGGTCTATTTTATGTGAAAGGATTACGACATTCTCACATTCTTTCTAATTCCATTCTAATCTGTATTGTATACAGATACAGACATACACGCAGTCCCGTTCTAACGTGATCTACATATGAATCATTCAAGCAGCATGAACCAACCAAACTGAAGAGCCCGTGAAGCAACTGGTGCAGGTGATCAGGCGATTAGTTTGCTGCTGATGCTAAATGCTGGTTGGAACACCTTTATCTAGAACCTTGTATCTTTAGGCTTTTTGCAGCCTGTCACACTAAAACAATATTATATGTATGAGATACTGAACATGTAGTATTCTTATAGTTTTAAAGCATTAATGTGTTTGCGTTGAGGGGGCTTCTGTCGTTGAAAAAAAAAGATAATTCTGGAATTTATGGACATCTTGTTTCTCATTTTCAAGCCAAGTGGTGGATCCTTGAGATTCTAACAAACACTTAGATGACAGTGACATGCACATTTTAATGACAGCAGCCTTTTCTGTGAACTGTTGAGTCTCAGACCAAAAACACACTAAAACAGCTCCAAACATCAAATAAAGCATGGGATCACAGCATGGGAACATGTGAAACCAGAGCAACTTCAAAGCAGCTTCAAACCTAGTGTATCAAATATATATATTGAGAGGAGGATGTTGAAGATGGAGCTGCCAGGAAAGAGGAGAAGAGGAAGACCAAAGAGGAGGTTTATGGACATGGTGAGAGAGGACATGCAGGTGGATGGTTTGAAGGAGGAAGATGCAGAGGACTGGAAGAAATGAAAACAGATGATCCGCTGTGGAGACCCCTAAATGGGAGCAGCCAAAAGAAGAAGAAAAAGATAAAAGAAGAAGAGGAAGATTTATAAATAGGCTTCCTTAACAACAAAGTTTTTGGCTCCCATTTTCAGTCCCTGTTCCTGACCAGTTGCTGAGGACTCTTTATTTATTAAGCAACACATTATCAAGCAGTGAAGAAACTGGTGTAGATGGTTCCCGATGATCAGGTGATTGGTTCACTGCTGATGCTGAACACTGAGTGGTTGGAACCTCTTTATCTAGAACCTTGTTTCTTTAGGCTTTTTGCTAAAACACTAAAACATTTGTTCCCATTGTTTCCATTTAATCTCAAAATGCCAAGTATACTAACGTTTGACTGGAATAAAACAGTGTTTTCTCACCAACCAGGTGAATAAAATATGAAGTATATAGAGATGATACAGACAATATATGTAGATATTTGCTCACCAACCAGGTGAATAAATGATTGTATATGTGCAGACGTGTGATCACAGTTCGTGGTTAAACTGGCCGCTGTCCAGCTGCAATGCTTTGTGCAGTTCCAAAGTTCCAGTTCCATTCTCCTGTTTCGTCTGCCAAGAATAGACTTTCTAGTCACTTCTGTAAATATCTGGGTTGGGGGGAGTTAAATGAAGTGTGTGAGAGAGACAGAAGGCGTGCCCAAAAGGGGGGTGGTCAGCCAGAGCCTTATAAAAGACCACCACTTCAAAACGAGTGAAACTTTCCAGGGAAAGTTCCAGTGCGCAAGCTTCCAGGCCTTCCAACATAAACACTTGTCCAGCCATGGCTGAGAGGCGAATCCCTTTCACCTTCCTGCGGGGGCCATCCTGGGACCCTTTCCGCGACTGGCAGGGGAGCAGGCTGTTTGATCAGGCCTTTGGCATGCCAGCCTTCCCTGAGGAGCTGCCCCTTTTCCCCAGCAGCCACTGGCCTGGGTACATTCGTCCATCCATGGCAGCTGAGATGGCCTCTCTGATGCAAGGTCCTAGTCAGGTCCCGACCGCACCTGTAGTTCCTACACCCATGGTGGCTCACCCATCAGCCTATGCCCGTGCCATGTCCCGCCAGCTCAGCACAGGCATGTCCGAGATCAAGCAAACGCCAGACAACTGGAAGGTCAGCCTGGATGTCAATCATTTTGCCCCAGAAGAGATCACGGTCAAGACCAAGGATGGGGTGGTGGAGATCACAGGTAAAGCAGAAGATCTTTTCTCCTCCTGTTGAGAGAAATGCATGAAATCGATTCAAATCAGTTCATCAGCTCCACATTGATAAAGTGCATTACCTATGTGCAACACAAATATGAAGTGGTTTTCAGGTATTTTATTTCATCTGTTTATCCATGTGGAATTAATGTACATATATGAATCAAATCAATTCAATTCTGCACATTTTTTCAGCTTTGCATGTGGCTTCCGTCAAGCAACACCTCATCAGCCAGGCACCCAAACATCATAGCCACTTGCATTTGGCTGGTAGATGCTTTTTCCGTTTAGCTGCATGCCTCTCAGGGCAGTTTGCCCTCACTAACAAAAGTGGTTTGGAGTTTGAATTGCCGTGATTCAGATGTTTCAGACAGGTGTAGATAAATGAAATGCATCATTTAGACATTTAGCAGACACTCTTATCCAGAGTGACTTCCATGTCCTAATCACAGGGACAGTCCCCCTGGAGCAACTCAGGGTTAAGGGTCTTGCTCAGGGACCCAGTGGTGGTAGTGCTGGAGGTGGGATTTGAACCTGGGACCTCTTGAGCCACTGGTCCATAGGTGAGTACCCTACCACTAGACCACCACCACCCCGGTCATCAGCAGTACAATTGCTTTTTTTGGGAACACTTCTTCTGGCAGGAATTGTGTTAATGTAACACATTTATTATTTTTTTTTTTTAGAGTAGAGTGATCTTTTATTATCCCCCAAATTTCCCATTCGTGGGATAATAAAAGATCACTCTACTCTACTCTACTCTACTTATTTAATCTGTAACCACATCTGAATGATTAAACCCTAATATTTGAGCTTGAAAGCAGAGTGTTAAAAAAAGACCATTCTCTATCCAGTCTACATCCAACAAGCAGTTGATAGTAGTCATGCCCTGGTCACTACAACAGAAGACGTAATCCATTAAACTGACTGAATCTAAAAACTATGCTTATGTATATTTTTATGGTCAGTAACTTCAATGCTTTAAAGGCATCTAGTCTGGGGGATAAAAATCACTAATGTGTTTAAGATAATGCAGTGGTTCTGTAAAATATATGTTGATGATGATGACGACATGATATGGTCGAAAGTGACTGTGAAAAAGAGTTCTTGGATCTCTTTCTCTCGTGATGAAATGGTATAAACTTAACTACAAAAGGTAAACACTGGCTTCAATTCCACACTTCAGTTACTCACTTTTTAAATTACATAAGTCTCAGTCACTCGCTCATTTTCATTGCCGCTTTTCCTAATTAAGGTCGCAGCGTCAGGATGGTCAGGGGTGGTGGTGGTCTATGGATTAATGGCTCAAGTGGTCCCAGGTTCAATCCCGCCTCTAGCACTACCATCACTGAGTCCCTGAGCAAGACACAGAGTTGCTCCAGGGGGACTGTCCCTGTAATTAGGACATGTAAGTCGCTCTGGATAAGAGCCGTAAATGTAATGTAATGCAGCGGGTGCTGGAGCTTTAACAAGGATGGCAGGGACACACCCAGGACAAGTCGCCAGTCTATTGCAGAGCAGACACACAGACAAACACACACGATTGAGCAATTTGGCATCCACCTGATGTCCTTGTATTTGGATTGTGGGTGGGATACATTTAGATGTCTAGCATCAGGAGTTAAAGGTGAATTTCATGATTCTTTATATTTGCATTACATGCATCACGTCCCCTGATTCTTTTGATCACCGCTATAAACCTACAGACGTGGTTTAAATATTTTCAGCTGAGTGATGCTGATATGTTTGAACCATTGGAGGCTATTTCCCTTAAATGGAGACATTGTGAGCAACACGTGAACTGAACTAACCCTGCCTCTCTCTCTCTCTGGGCTTCAAAACTTATATGTGCATCAAACTGATGAGTCAGAGCAGCTGTTATCACAACAGGCGTAGCAGTCCAGGAACTGAACCACCCAGATTAGGCTTTTTGTGGGAGCTGTGTGGAGCAATGAGGCCTTCCCAAATTCCTGAGCTGTTACCAAACTCACGTCACTGCTGTGAGTGCACTGAAAATAAAAGGACATAGTACTTTGGATTTACGCTAAAGATGGCACGAATGAAACATTATATGTAGGCAACTATTGCCAAAAGGCATCAATTGTACTAAATGAGTTTAAATCCGCACAGAACTTTTCTGTGAGGGACTGGGTCTGTTTACACTTTCTCCATGCAGTTTCTTGTCTACAGCATAACTTAGTATTACTTTCTTGTAAAAAAAAAAAAAAAAAAAGCCAGAACTTGCATCTGAGTTCAATATAGTAATGCGTTCCAGAAGAATGGGAAGAAATTGCTGGGGGAATAGACACACTCTCCCCTCCCTCAAAGGTCCTCACTTACACAATACCATTATCTCAACCACAATACTTTTAAGGCACAGCTGGGACTTCACTCTGTAGATGCACTTTCTGACAATAAGAAAGGTTTAAAAGCGTTTGATAAACCATTGATTTTGCAAGTTAACAGTCGTCCCAAAAAAGGGATGCCCTTTTAGGACATTAACCATAGACTGGCTTGTATGACTGAGTCAATAGAGCCTCATGATGAGATTAAACATTAAAAATAGACATAATCATGCGTCACCAGGCCCATTCTGTCTCTATGATGAAGGTTTGATGGGACTCTCTGTTGGTCCCTTAAGCCTTTTGGGAGAATTGCTGGGTTTGTGGTTTCTGCTGATCATCAGAGTCGTCACTACAGACAGCTGCACTGCATTGCATTGAGTTGTCATGTTAACCTTCTATGTAAGGACAGGTATGTCCTCTTTGTCATGATATGCAGTTAGCCAGAGGAACTAGTCTTCATGTGGGTAGAGTAGTACAAACCCATATTAGTAAAAATATTAAATAAATCTGACCTCTAATAATCAATAAACAAACAGAAAAACACAGCCTCTAGAATTTATAAGCAGCAAAAAACAGACATGATCACTTTTGCATGGGCATAAGCTCCTCCTAAATGATGACAGGACACACAGATGATTGGTTAAAATTCTGTGAAAGAAGCTAAATGAGAGACGTGATGCAAAAGACAATGCAGCTTTTTATGATTCATTTCTTTCTTTTTTTCTGTACTGATATCATTTCACCAACTTGATAAACAAACGGAACCTCTTAGAGCATCCAGCATCTACCACAAACAACAGAAGATTTTCAGGTTTTAGTCTCCTTTTGTAAATATGTGAGAAATAATTACAAAGTGGGAGTGAAATTAAAGAGTGAAATTAATCCTTAAAGAGATCAAGGACTCGAAATGAGTGAAACCAAGAACAAATGAATTCCTCAGCGCACTTGAGTAGACTATAAAGTATTGCTCCGAGACTCAGAGAGGAACAAATCCAACAAGAAATGGGACTATGTGTTATTTTAAATGGAACCAGATACTACTGAGCTCATTCAGGATGGCAGTTAGACTTATGGTCTAAACTAGATGCAACTAAAATCCTCCGCCTGTACTTTCTATGCTTTGAATGCAAACATCCAGGCAAAGTGCCCAACAACCATGTTTCCTTCAAATGGTCATTTCAAAGCATCTGCACTGAGCTATAACCTATATCCTGCATGCATCTTTGTCTTCTTTTTCAGAAACAAAGGGGGTTACAACCAGTCTAAGGTCTTTCAAAGCTTACCTGTATGTGATTTTTCTCTGCAGGCAAACACGAGGAAAGGAGGGACGAGCATGGCTTCATATCCAGATCCTTCACTAGAAAGTACACGTAAGTAGAGGAGCTGGAGTAGTGCATTACGATCTCCTTTCAGGTCATAAACAGCAGTGACTGATTTTATGCTTTCCAGATTTGAACCAAAATGGAAACCAAATCATACTGGATCACTTACAGTCCTGGTTCAAGACTTCTAACCCAACAATCGCCTACACTGTAGAGTCTTGACCTTAACCTTAACCTGCTGCACTGGGAAGTCTACCAAATCCTAAATATGTAAATAATAGTTTACACCTAACATGTAAGTTGGCTGAACTGAAAGATTTCTGTAAAGTGCTGAATGTTTTCAGGACTTAATGATTAAATACAGTGCGTTGTAAGCTGCTATTATATGTGAACTATATGATGATGATGAAATTTAGGTCTACAGGGTTGATGTTCTTCAACAGGACTGTGCAATTCAAGCATTTTTATTTTAAGTGGAACTAGTGGAACCACTAGCTTTGGGCAGCGGTGGCCTAGTGGTTAGGGCGTTGGCCACATTCTCTGAGGATCGGGGGTTCGAACCCCTTCCCAGTAGGTTGCCCTGAGGTACTCTTGAGCAAGGTGCTGTCCCCATCACTGCTCCCTGGGCGCTTTCAATAGCAGCCCACTGCTGCACATGTGTGTATGGGTGAAATGCAGAGAACGAATTTCCCATTCGTGGGATTATAAATAAAGGATTATTATTAATAATGAATATTTTAATTGTCCTTTTACAAAATTGACTCACCTTTAGTGAGTTAAAACTCAAAAAGTATAAGGCAGTTTAAGAGTAATTATATAAAACACACACACACACACACACACAAAACAAAGAACTTTAAGAAAAAATGATGCAGCTTTGTTTAAAACAACAGAATTTACAGGAAAGTTTCAGGTGTCCAGTATCAGTAAGGTACGATGCGTTATGGCATCTTTCTCGATTGATTGTCTCTGAATATTAGTACAAGTTTAGATTCCCTGGGCTGTGACTAAATTACGCAGCCTGGCGGATAAACTTCTGTTCACTCCGGCAGAACATTCCAGTCCCACCCCCTCCGTCTCTCCTCTGCTTTCTATTCTCTCTTATCTGAGTCCCAGGCCTGCAAATCTCCTGGAGCGGGTAGACCGGCCTCATAGCACGAATGAACCAAGCAGAATATTCCCTATGTCTGTCTTTCCCCTCCCTTTCTTTCTCTGTTTCTCTCTCTTTTGCGTCAGATCATATTCTCTTTGTCTGAATGCATCCTCTCCCTCAGTTGCTTCTTTTGTCTTTCCCTTGCTCTACCTCCCTCTTTCATACACAAGCACACCCACAGATGTTCCTCATGCAGCTTTGTCGCCACCAAGAGGAAGCCTCCCTCTGCTTCTTCTTCCAGAGCCTTATCAATTTCCTTTCATTGCCATTAGAAAAAGGGCCTAATTATTTTCCGGCCAATTTATGCCTACCTGACCTCTGCATGACCTCGGTGCTACCACAATGCACAGAGTAAAACGAGACTCCAGCACGTTTACCGCAGTGCCATTAGAGACATTAGGCACCATGTCCTATCAGAGAGAAGAGATCAATACCGTGCTCAATATTGCCTCCTGAAGCATTCCTCATGATCAGCCCTGGAGGCCTATGTCTCTGCCTCTTTGCCTTTCAGTAGCTACGACATGCCCGCTCAGCTCACGATAGGGTTTGCAGTCAGCTGATTGCTTCATTTCCATCCCAATTCGAATCTGTTTTCTCACTGACTTCCCTTACACCTCTGCGTTATATACATCTATATCATATATACATCTTCGCTGAAGGCAGTGTGCAAGGAGTTTATCCCAATTGCCAACAATAACTAAGGGAAAATGAAATTTTATATTATTTTTTGATTGTTACGCATGAAACATATTTAAGAAACTGTGAATCGTTCTACTAAGGAAAAAATTACTGTCAAAGTTCAGAGTAAAACATACAGTTAAGCCAGATTGATTGCAGAATCATGAAAATGTCTATAAATTGTGATGCTCTTCTCTTTAACTCTTATTAATATTGATAAGAGAGAACTAGTTGCTTCTGTTTAGCTGCAGGGAAGATGCTGGAGGTTGCAGTGGGTTCATCCCATTCTTTAGTTAATCACCAGCACGCAAACAAAACATATATATATAATATATATATATATATATATATATATATATATATATATATATATATATATATATATATAATTATAAACAAGATCATCTTATTTATTACATACATACATACATAACTAGTACTGCTGGGATGATGAACAATGATCACCAGTGACTTTAGCTTTTGATGAAAGTTGGTTAGAGTGATCAGACATCCCCCCAAGTTGGAGCTGTCCCAGTAAATGTCCTTGGCAGACTTGGCAGCAGACAGACACACATCTTATGATGGTCTTGTTCCAGGCCAACAGAAGAGGAAGACTACTCACCGTTGCAGCTTCAAATCACTTTTCTTCTTTAACTCGCTCAAATAGTTTTAGAGAAAACCTTCACCAGAAACTAGCAATTGAGTCCAAAGCAATACCAAAAGCACATCTTCGATCCATGAGCTTGGGTTAAGGGGTCATGGGACTTCGGGATCATAAAACCAGGAGTAGAGAGCTGAATTGTAGGAATCTCCATGCAACCATGCAATCGATTAATATAGTGCTTTTCATGTAACATTACATTTGTTTAGCAACTCTTAGCGACTTTGTGTGCCTCCTCTATAACTAGCTTTGCTCTTCGTAGATGTATAGACATGTTAAAATGAATTTCTGACCTACCAGCTTCTCCTCGTCTTCTCCAGACTGCCTCCTGGTGCTGATATGGAGAAGATCTCTTCCTCCCTGTCTCCTGAGGGTGTCCTGACTGTGGAGGCGCCACTGCCCAAACCGGCAATCCAGTCCTCAGAGATCACCATCCCTGTGAACACAAGCGGGAGCATCAGCACCAAGAAGTCTGATGCCAAGTGATGAAGAGGAAGAGGAAATGTCTCAAGCACGATTAGATAGAAAAGCAGTCACACAGTGTTTAGAAGAAAGGTTCAAATACATTGATGTTTCTACATTGCTACATGAAAGAATATACCAGTGTTATTTAACCTACACTTCTGCAACTAAAGCATACACTTCATCAGTAATCATGAACAATGCTTCCTCTGCAAAGTAGAAAAAAGCTTGGAATGCACTTTTAATAGAAGTGCAAGGGGATTGGCTCAAACACTTGCTCATAGCCATCTTAGCATCATAGCATCTTCTAATATCAATGTGTTCTCAGTCCAGGATTCTGTTCTTCAGAAGATAGAGAAGTTATTCTAACTAATCTGTGACAAGCAACCAATCCCTTCTGATTCAAGAAGACTGAAAGATGCTGGAGTATCCCTTTAAGTAAAGACAGTAGCAACATGCTCTGATATTCTTTAGCGAAGCTTTTCTAGTCTCTTCCTTTCCAATTCACCCTCTATGCTGCATTACTAGAGGTGGATGTGGAAGTAGATAGTGTTAGTGTAGACTTTCTTCATGCCTGCCCACACTTACAGCCCCCAAATCCCCTCCACCTCCACAGTCTATGTGATCCTTATCTCTGGGCTTATTACATAATTCATTTGAATAAAGTAGCTTTGCAAAGCACTTTGCTAATATAGGGCCATTGGTATCTCTCTCATTGCACATGGATACACATTGTGTCTGAGCCTTGATACCAGTCAAATACCTTCCCTGCCTCATAAAGAGATACAGCAACCTTTAGTCATTACTGAGGTCACTGCTCATTTGACATGTAGTCCAATAAAAAAAGTGTATCATCTTTGTAATGCTATTTCTGCTTATGACAGCATGCAGGCAATCTGGATTCAGTCACAGTCAAATCTAGCATTACGTCTTAGAGCCTGCTTTTCCATTTTTGGAACGTTCTTGGGTGTGATGTTCTTTTAGGAAGAATTTTTTAGAAGTGGTTTCTTTATAGAGCACAATAAACTTTTTAGTAAACTATTATTCAAGCAAATACGTATATTCTGCCTCATTATTTAAAGGACATTTCATGACAAGGGGCAATTTCTAACAGCCAAATTTCCACTATAGTGCAAAAATCTGCAGCCGCCCCTCATTTCTTTAAGGAAATGAAAGAGTAAGTGCTATGATTTAATACAATCTGGGCAAACATGTGTAAATATGGATAAACACACATATATATGTAAATAGAAATGATCACAAAACAGTTTGCATAACTCTTAAAAAGTTTTAAAGCCAGTGTTTGCTATGACCACTGTTTGGGGCACCGGTTGCCTAGTGGTTTTGTCCCATAATCGTAATGTCATGGGTTCAAGTCCTGGACCAACAGGATACCCAAAAAGGTACCGTCCCCATCACTGCTACCTAGGTGCTCGAAATGGCTGCCCCTGCAGCACGGTGTGTGGGTTAAATGTAGAGAATGCATTTCTTTTTGGTTCACTATGTGCCGTACTGTGTTTCACAATGACAAATAGTCACTTTCACTTCACTTCTTATATTTCAGGAAGTCACAGACTAGCTTCCTAGATGACTTCAGCTTTCAAAAGATTTCTTTGTAAATTTGTCTGCAGTTTTTGTTCTGTTCTCTAACAAGATTAACTTTGTTTCTGCCTCAGAAACTGATCAGTTACAGGGACTGGACTGAAAATGAGATTCAAAAACATTGTCCTTTCAGGAACCTTGAAGAATGTTTCCTCCACAATCCATTTAAATAATTCAAGATGTTCTGGCTCTTTGGAAGCAAAATAAGAAGAAATGAAGGGTGGCTCAGGACTTGTGCACAGTTCTGAACAATTAAGACTTAAAGGGGGATATAGTAGTTATAGAGGCCACATTAGACCTTGACTGTTAAAAAACAAGCAGCATATTGAATGTCTAATACTTTGTATCTTAGATCGTATGCACCCAATCACCTGGTGGTATGATTCCAAAGTCCTTTAACCTCACCTCTGACTTTAAAAGACATCTATGATAATTGCTAGTTTCTGGTTGACTTTTAAAACAGCTTTGTGCAAAACAAGGTCAGCAAGTGGTAAGTAGTAGAAGTGATATGAAGCGGCTATAGCGAGCTGTCAGCTTCCACTGTTGACATCCACAACTTGAGATGTCTACCCATCCTTTCTGTCCATTTTTTTCAAGCCAGTCCACCCTTAATAAATAAATGTGCAGATATTTCTGACATGAGTTCTTACAGCTCCTCTCAATAAAGCCGTACAGAAAGGCGAAAGAAAGTGTTTTACTGCAGAGAGGAAAGGATGAGTCACAGGGTGTTGCTTTAATAAGTCATGGACATTTCAAAGCCTTAAAATGATTTCCAATTAATTATGCATGGGGAGGAGGCCATGCATGAGAACTTTATTTATCATCTACAAAAAGTATTTATGTGGAATAAGTGCAATTATATCTTTGGTCCTTTGGATAACTTTGGTCATTTGAAATACTAGGTGGTCAGATACAGAGTGACTTCCATTTCCTGATTTCAGGGAGAGTCCCCCTGGAGCAACTTGGGGTTAAGGGTCTTGCTCAGGAACCCAATGTTGGCAGTGCTAGAGGTGGGATTCCAACCTGAGATCTCTTGGTCAGTAGGCGAGTATCCTACCACTAGAACACCAGCACCCCTACCTTCTTTCAGCTGCTCCCGTTTAAGGGTCGCCACAGCCGATCATCCACTTTTATTTCTTCCTGTCCTCTGCATTTTCCTAGGTCCCCATTTGGAGATAAAAAGTTCCCGCTCTTCTGAGAAGATTTTCCACTGGATTTTGGAAAGTGAAACTTTGCTCATTCAACCAGAAGAGCATTTGTGATGTCAGGTAGTGATGATGGACGAGGCCTGATTCCCAAACAACCCAAAGTTGTTTGATGGGTTTGAGATCAGGGCCCTGTGTGGGCCAATCATGTTCTTAGAGTACCATGCAAAATGTTTGAGGCCACCGCTCAATTCTTTATATTTTGCATCAAAAGAGCTAACGGTTCTGTTATTTCTTATGTATTGTTGTGATTAAATGTCCAGGAAACCTGGAGGACACATATCTGGCTCTCATTTTCATTTAGGTCCCTGTACCTGATCAGTTTCAGAAGCAGTTTGAGATCATCTTGACAGAGAACAGAGGAAAAGGCAGCTGACGTCCAAAGAAGAGCTTTGGAATGTTCATCAAGAGACCTGGAGGACTGTTCCTGAAGATGATTACAAGAAAGTACACCTGAGAAAGTTCAGTCACTTTTCCATACAGATTATTTTCAAACAGACAAAAACTCTAAAGAACAAAATAAATAACAGAAAATAATAGTTTTCACAAAGATGGACACTTGCAAGAGAGCCCAGGTCTGGATTCCTGAGTAAGTACCTTGAGTCCACACTGCTCCAGGAAGACTCCCTGTAATTGGGAAATTAAGTTTCTCTGGATAAGATTTTCAGCTAAATGCCATAAATGTAAATGTAGTTTAATACTTATTTTGACACACACACTTAATGAATGTACAAAGGAGAACAGAGAAATGATTAACTTTGGAGATTTTTTTGAGCAGATGGCATTTTCAAATTTTCAAATTTGGCAAAACAAAAACAATGCTTGAGGCCTGTGGATCGGCCTGGATGGGCAAACGTGGATGGCATGTGAGCTTGTGTGAAGCATCTGTGGAGGAGGAGTGGAGTTTCTATTCTTAACCCTCTGATCAGGTGGGGTAGTCCTCAGCGCACCCGTGGAAAAGTGCAGGGAGGCTTCAGCTTGGGGCTGACGGGATGCAGCAGGCGTACACTCTTTTTTTAGAGGCTAAATCCATTAGCAGTGTGTTTTTCTGCCCATGGGGACGTCAAAGGCAATGGCGACATCTGTGTGCACGTCCATATGTGCGTTCTTGGATGTGCTGGCATGTGTGTGTGTGTGTGTGTGTGTGTGTGTGTGTGTGTGTGCGTGTGTGTGTGTGTGTTCACATGTATTCAGGACTTTGTGGGGACCAGCTGACCCCAGGATCATGGAAAATATTTTGATGGAGGCATTTTGGGGACATTTCACTAGTCAATACCCAATGTGATATATCTGTAGCTTTAATATGATTGACAGATTAAACATGAATCCCTGAATTTAGCAGCTGCTTTTAAAATCTAGAGGCTGTTGGATAAACCCCATGAAGAGAAGAATACAAGTGTGTGTGTGTGTGTGTGTGTGTGTTTTACTCAATCAGCTAAAATCCAGGCACTAGGTGCTCTCTCTCTCTCTCTCTCTCTCTCTCTCTCTCAGGCTGCAGTAGCCTGCTATTTATAGTAAGATCTTACATGTCCTGCATTTCCGGCATGTTCCATGGCAGTAGTGGATATCTGATGATCATTGAGTGTGTGTGTGTGTGTGTCTGTGTCTGCCAGTGTGGGTGGGTTTATATGTGTATGTGTGAACCCCTTAATGAAGGACACATTGTCTGAAACTTTCAATTCAAAAAGGGAATTTGGTTTGTTGGACAGCAACAGGCGATGATCAAAAACATTATGATCACTATTAATATTATTAAATATTCAACAATTTGCGAGGACACGGAAGACTAATAGAAAGTCATCTGTGGTAGAAGTCATACAATTTTAATGCTTATAATGGGAGCCATGTGTAACAATCCATAATATGCCCATGAAAACCTCTGGCCGTTGTCCAAGCCACATAAAATGCATGCAATGGACTTTTTTGATTTTATGATGAATCACATTTTCTTTTACATCATGTAAAAGTGCCTGAGCGTAACACCAGCATTCATTAAGGGAAGAAGGCAAGCCAGCAGTGTGATGCTCTGGGCCATGTTCTGCTTGGAAACCTTGGGGCCTGCCAATGGTATGTGTTACTTTAATATAAACCGACTACATAAGCATTGTTACAGACCAAACACAGTCCTTCATGGTGACTGTAGGAGCCCTTCCCAAAAGGGCAGTGGTCTCGTTCAGCAGGATAATGCAAAAACTGTTCAGGAATGGTTTGGGGAACACGACAAAGAGTTCAAGGTGTTGACTTGGCCTCCAAATTCCCCAGATCTCAATCCAATTAAGCTATGTTTGAAGTGCTTGAATAACAATTCATATGAAAACAGCAGGCGATTGTCAGGGGGCTCTAGCTACACTGTGTGCACAATTATTAGGCAAGTGAGCATTCTGAGGATTTATATTAATCTGGAACAAATCCAGCATTATCAGTCAATCCAAAGTGTTAATAACCCTGAAACCTGAAAGTTTAACAAAGGAAACATAAGTGTGAAAATTCTCAGGGGATACATATGTGTGCACAATTATGAGGCAACTATTAGTGTTGTTAGTGTTGTATTAATATTGCACAACTAAATGCAAAACAAAAATCTCATTTATTTATTTTCATCTGTTAAAGTGAGAATAACACATAAACAACTTCAAATGTACAAATAAACATATCTAACATAAAAAAAAAATCAGTGACCAATATCACCATCCTTCTTTTCAATAACAACCAAAATCCTTCCATTCATAGAGTTTCATGATCTATGCAGCAGCAACCGCAGCCTCCCAGACACTGTTCAGAGGTGAACTGTTTTCCTTCCCCCTAGAACCTCCATTTAAGAAGGTCCACAAGTTCTCAACAGGGTTTAGGTCAGGTGAGGAAGGGGCCGTGTCATGATTCTTTCATCTTTAAGGTCTTTACTGGTGAGGCACGCAGTGGAGAACTTCCATGCATGCGATGGAACATTGTCCTGCATAAAAATCATGGCCTTCTTGAAAGATCAGACTTTTTCCTGAACTACTGCTTGAAGAAAGTGTTTCTAAAAACTGGCAGTAGGTTTGGAGTTGATTTTGAGTCCATCTTTAACCCAAAAAGGTCCATCTAGCTCATCTTTAACAATACCAGCCCATACCAGTACTCCACCCCCACCTTGCTGGCGTCTGAGAGGAAGTGAAGCTCTGTGTACCTTAACGATCCAGCCACGGGTCAATCCATCTGGTCCATCAAGAGTCACTCTCATCTCATTGTTCCATAAAACCTCTTAAAAATCAGTCTTGAGATATTTCTTGTCCCAGTCTTGATGTATCAGCAGGCATGTTTTGCTCAGTTGAGGTTGGGTTTCAATCCTCCTTACCTTGACGTTGTCTCTGTGACACAGAACACCTTGTACTTCTTTCTTGTAATACTTTCTTCTTGTACTTGTTCTTGGTTCAGTTCTGGAATATGACAGCAGTGGAGGATCATGGGTTCCTGGTAGCTTCATGTTTGAGTCTTCTCAAATCTTCAGCAGTTCATTTGCATCTTTTTTTCTCAACATGTTTCTTGTGTCCCTGTTGACTATTTCCAACAAACCGTTTGATGGTTCTGTGATCAAGTCCCAATATCTCAGCTATTTAAGAGTGCTGCATCCCTCTGAAAGACCTTTTACAATTTTTGACTTTTCAGAGTCTGTAATATCTCTATTTTTATCAATTTTGCCTGAAGAGGAAAAGAAGCTTCTTAATAACTATACACACCTTGATAAAGGGTGTTGATCTTCTTAGGCCACACACCCCTCATTACACAATACTTATCACCTGATCTGCTTAGATCCAATCAGCATTCAGGTTTATACAGCTTGGAGTTGGAATATATGCATAAAAATGATGATCTGGTCAAAATTCTCCTAATAATTGTGGCTGTATTGTAGTGAAGTAATTTTTTTATGAACCTAAAGCTATAATGTCTCTTACACTTTCTATAGCACATTGCAGTTTGTCTAAATGGCCACTTGTATCATATAAACATGCACTGTTTTGTTTTTTAAATTTTTGTGCAAGCTTTTTTTATGTGTAATTGATGTTTTTTTCTCGTTACTAGTTACACACCTGTACTGCACAGTACGATATACATTATATAATAAATGTCACATTTTCGTGCAATAAATGAATTCTCAAGATCCAGCACAATACATTTTAAGTCTGCTCTAAATTTCATCATATCATCATATCACCATTTGCTTTTCCCTCTTCTAATGCCTGTTTAAATTATTCATCTGCCCAAGCCGCCTTGGACTCGTCAAGCCATCCAGCCAGCCATCCAGCCATCCACCTATCAACCCACCCATCCATCCCGCCATCCATTCAGCCATTCTCTCCTTCACCAGCTGGTTGGTGCTGAGAAAAAAGAACAGCATCATCGTTGCACCATGTGTAGCTGTCAGCCAAGGCTTTGATGGGAAGGCACATTACTCCCCCAACACACACACACACACACACAGTCACACACACACTCACACACACACTTTCTCTCACTCAGCTGTCAAGCATAAAGTAGGGCAGTTCTCAGAAGGCTCACATTAGTGTCATCTAAGAAGGGAGTTCCACAGGACAGAGAGGAAGCTTCCTTTCTCTCTTTCGCTCTCTCTCTTCCTTCCACTTCCCCAAACCTCTGCTAGCTTTAGCTTCTAGCAAGAGGAACTTGTAAATTGTCTTCACATGTCAGTGTTTTATTTCTAATATTTGATTTATGAAGGTCATCACTCACGATCCTCACCATTTCGACCCCACTTGCCATGAAAATTTGACCTCTGTGTCAACCCCAGTGAACCTCCTGTAATGAGACTTGCTGAAACATAACTGTGTGTTATCTAGAAGAAATGAAAGTGGCAATTTGGGATTGTGAAGACAGCACAGCAAACAGTGAACCAGAATGCTTCTCTACATTCAACCCAAACACACTGTGCAGCAATTGGAAGCCACTGGGCAGCCTGCTGAGACTTCAACCCACAACCTTCTGATCATGGGTCCTAGTCCCTAATCACAAGGCCACCACGTCCAGCATGTCACTAGTAATATATTTTAAATCATTGTATTCTTCTATTCTCTAAATCTAAATTTACTATATTAAATATTTGTGCTAATTTTTACTCCTCGTACTGCATGTTTATAATTAGTCATTTTCATTAAAAACTTTCTTCAACCTGTATTTATCAGAAGTGGGTAATTATATAATTACAATCGCCACATTAACATATTTAGTCATAAAATAATAGACTGTTACATGAAATGACAGGGGGAAGATTAGATGATATCACGTAGGCTTCTGGAGAATTCATCCACTAGAGATGCACAAGCCAGAGTTTTCCATGTCGGTCTTGGATAATGAAAATGAAATTAAAGTGACTTTTCTTGTCATCTTGAAACCCATATTTTATCCACATACACGTGCAGCAGGGGGCAGCTATTGAAAGCACCTGGAAGCAGTGACGGGGACATTACCTTGCTCAAGGGTACCTCAGGGCAACCTACTGGGAAGGTAGTCTAACCCATGATCTTCTGATCCTGGGGCCAACTATCTAAACACTAGACCACCGCTGTCCTTAAAAGGAATGGGGAGGGTTATGTCAGCAAGGGCATCCGGTGTTAAACCTTTCCCAAAGTAATATAACGAACAATGAAACAGACTTCCTGTGTGTGGACAACTTAAACCTTTGGAGAAAAGTTCAGAAGCTGGTACATTTTGTTTTTATCCAATACTGATTTTATCAAACACTGTTCCTCAACAGAATCTGTCAAGCCTGGTAAGACCACCCCAGCACACAAATTGGATCATTTTTTGCAGTATTTACTGTCATGCAATTTACTGCTGAATAACTTACATTAAAGTGATGAAACTTGAGAACAGAGAGTTTAACAGCCTCTTTTGCTTCACATCACTTTCCCCTCCTTTGAGGCTGTAATTTTTAGAGGTGTGTGACCAATATATAAGTGGTGAAATCTGTTAAGAACAATATGTAGTTGGAAGTAACGTTTGATTTTTTGTCAGTCTTGTGGGGCAGCTCAGGTGAAGCAGAAGTTTCTACTTGAGTCAAACTACTGTTTTGTTACAACATAACTATATACAAGGTCTGAGTGGAGTTGGAATGGACTGTGGAAGATGTGGATCCCTTGGAGAGAAGTCAACCAGCCAGCTGTATTTGAGACAGATGAGGGACATCAAGTCACTGGTCCTGGCAGTCACTGTGCTTGTGTGATTTTTTTTACCCTTCTCTTTGGTCAGTGGACCTTTTTTTGCAAGTCTATATACAGATTTCATGAGTGAGTCCCCTTCCAAAAGTTGGACATAACAGCTTTCTGTACTGGTGGCTTATAGAATCCATGCACAGTAATCAAAGAGGGAAGATGGAAAGCAAATAAACGGTCCATGTGTAAGTAGCATTTTATGTTTAAATACACTGTATATCCAAAAATATCCAAACACACCAACCTAATAGTGAATGCAGATCATTCCATTGCTGACCCAGGTGCTCAGCTGAGCACACATGGCTATAATCTCCACTGCCACTAGAAGGGATTCTCTGGAGCAGCCACACATCAGCCTAAAATCAACAGACCCAATTCCAAGTTTTGCATGGAGAGATGTAAAGCCCCTCAGTACTGGAGTGATGCTGCACCATCCAATACCTTTGGGATGAAGAGGAGTGGGTTTGTGAAGAAGAGTGGAGGCTGTTACTGCAGCAAAGTGGGGATAAATTCCTTGTTAATGCGTTAAATTTCAGAAAAAAAGCATAAGGGACGAAGGAGCCTATAAACTTTTGGACATATACAAGGCTGATATGAAATATTAAAAATATGCCACTAAGCATCTCTATCCTCTTCAAATCTAGTTTCCCACTTACCCCCGGTGTAGATGATCAATTAAGACGTGTATAGAATCCAGATTTTACTTCCTCCATGTAACGCTTGAACTTTAAGACTAACTAGAATCTAATAGTCCACAAAAATGTTTCCTTTAGAATATGTCAGCAGAGCTTCTCTTAACCCACTCAGGATATGGTCAGCTCTTCATTAAAGGGAAACAGATTATGGATGTGGTTTAGGACAAAGTATGACTTACCGTGGCCTATAAAAATGAAGCTGTCACTTCTGCTAACTAGAACCTTTGTGGAGATTCATTTGTCAATGTTATTGTCTTACTGCCTACGTGGCTTAAAAGACGTCTGAATCAGAGGCTACAATCGCTGCTTTTATAGCAACATACGGCACATGTAGAAACTATTACTACACTGCCTGCACTGCCGTCACAAAAATATCCAAAATGATCATTGTGTCATTTTCAAAGGTGATTTTTCAGAATGAGTGTGCTCAGTTGGAAACTTTGTTTTTAAAAGAAGTTTTTAAATTGGACTTTAGGCTGTATATCACTAATCATTATTGCAGAGCTTAATGATTTATTATTGAATTAAAATCAATATTGTAATTAATAAGACTTTTAATACCTGCAGTTCTACATGATCAAATGTGCCCAAACAGCACACTTCTCTGCTTAATAGAATAGAGAATAGAATAGAGTAATAGTATATAATAGTATATAATAGTATATAATCCATCAGAAGTGCTTTTGGTAATGTAATATGTAAAGCATACAAGTGTGTGGTTTGGGATGCAGCCTTTGTCTAAACACATTGGGAGTGAAAATATAAATGGATAATGTGAACTAGCTTTCTGGCACATGGTGTTTGCTGTTAAGTCTTGAGGAAAAATGTATCTGCTGGTCTATTTGAGGGTAAATTAAATTGTGCTATTGTCCCCAAATAATACAGCCATACATTTCATTCCTGCTAATATCTTCAGGCTGCTCACACTGTTTCATCAGTCATCTAACGTGTTTGGTCTAACACTCTTCTTTATTCCATCCAAATGTATTTTGGTAGATGCAGGCAAGGTATAGATGAACACTCACTTACAGGCAGCACAGAGGAACAGTAACCTTATCAAGACATACTTTGGTGTGCGTGTGGATGAGTGTGGGTGGTGTTGAACAGTTCGGGAGCCTGGAAGTCAAGTCATAATAAACTGTGCTCTTGCTTTATGGTGTAGCATTGTTGCCATGGCAACCGTGGGTGGATCCTTGCTGCATTTGAGTGTACTGTGTGATCGTTGTGTCTTAAATGATTCCTCTGGTTTCAGTACAGAATGACAAGACAAGTGTCCTACTAATTACAGCACATCCCACCACACAGTTTAGGGCTCCAGATATTAAGATTCATGTATTCATAAGCCATAATGTGTGAAAATCCAAGCCATCGATTGCAGTGGTTTGCAGAACGAAGATCTCAATTTCTGGGTCATTAGCATCAAATACATCCTACTAAAATTCTTCTCACCTTGCAAAAAGACAAAATATCATACCTCTGATGTTGTCATAGTAACCTATTTATTGCTATATAAAGCTGTTCTGCATTCTCGTCTAACACCCCGCTCCAGGCATTTACAACAGGCTTTGGAGTGACAGGTCATATGTACAATTGTCTCTTTAAGTTCTGGATGTGCATCCTTTCAATTTGAGATGAGTGAAGAAAATGAAACAAAATAGTGAGTCTTTTTATTGTCAGTATTATCCTTTTCATGGAGTATTTTTTTGCCCTCATCTTGGGGAATGTAGCCGAATCATGCATAGAAAAATTCATTGTGAATGGATGTATGACTGCTAGAAACAGGGACATTTCTAGGCATAACGTGGTTGCCCAGGGTGGCAATTGCTTCAGTTGCTTTAGTCAGTGATAAATGTACCATTCATGGTGCCACTGGAGAAGCTTGGGTGAAGATCTTAACAGCAAATTATGTAATCGTTACGGCATAGAATATCTCAGTTATGAGAAAGTTCATGAGAATAAGTATTAGTCATTATTCTGAGGCAGGACTTGCAGATTATGAGAAGATATATTTTTATATCCCGTCTCAAAAACATGTGAAGAATCAGCTACAACTAACTTCCAAAAGGTTTCCCACAGCTACCTATGCATATAGATGTTTATGGTGATGATGGAGGATTTTTCTTGTTATTAATAACTGAGTAACAAGGTCAAAGTTCAACGAAGAACAGTCCAGCTGTTGGGTTTACCTTCAGTTAGTTGTTAGATTCAGCAAATACTGCAATATTGACTTTTGTCAGTACCTCCCAGCTCTGTCCATTGGTGTAGCTCTGACATATTGTCCAATAAATCCAGGGCAATACCTGCGTCCTTTGTGCTCCATCAAGGACTCTTTTCCTCAGAGCCTTCGATTTTAAACACACCACCCCTCCCCCTTAACTGAATCAATAATTGCTGCTGCTGTGAGAACAAGCCAAATTTGCTTACATCTGCCCTACTGACTCCATTCCACTCAGGCAAATTGCTCGCGCTGACTTTGGGCCGGAACATCACTCCATCTCGTGCAGAACCTCAAAGGTAACACTGCATCCTCTGAATCAGCATGCTGCCATGGGTTTTGTCATTCAAAGGTAGTTTAAGCTGGACTCCCCTTCATGTGTCACATGTCTTGCTTGAAGAAGGCGATGTAAATGTATGGAAACTACAGTAGCTTTAGACATTCCTGCATCCACCCCCCCACTCATTTGCAATGCTTCCTTTAGCAATAACCACAAATTAGAAATGGCCAAGCGATGATATTAGTAGTGCCTGTTTTACTACATAAATGGAGAAAATCACATCCCATAAATCGCATCTGTTAATGGAGGCTGCATCTGCCTGATGTTTTCGTCTCACTCGCCCACACGCACTAAGCATTCAAAGCTGCCTCCGAAGACATTATGATCTGCAAACCACACTCCATCTGTCGTCTAAGCATCCTCTATGAGCTGACCAAACGAGTCCGCAAAAATCAAATACGTTTCAGCGAATCATTATACGCCAGTTTGGGCCATAACTAGCACCTTACAGTGAGGCCTTTTGTGGAATCGGTCCAGTTTCACCAACATAGATGATAGTTCTGCATAAGGACTTTCCGTGCAGCTTCTGAAGGCCTAACCTATGAGAACGCTCCTCTGGCTGCATCTATAGACAGCAAGGCAAAATTGCGATTTGATCATTCTCAATTTCAGTTAAAACAGTACAGGGATACCGTCCCTAGAAACCCTTTCCTGGTGATGGCCCTGCGGATTCCCCACTGAATATTTTATTTATCACGAAGGCACTCATTTGCAAAAATTCAACATTATGGTGAATCCAGAGGACAAGGTGGAAGAAAGCCCAAAAAAGGGTCCCTGAATGTTACATTTGCTTAAAATAAAGACTTTTGAATCAGAAACAAATACTGTAGTGCTACTGCAGTAACCTCTCCATGACAGTAGCAGCTTTTTAAGAGAGGAATGGGACTCAGATTTCTTTATAGTGGCGATAAATAGAACCAGGGTTGCAAAGAGACAATGCAGATTTTTAAATCTACTATCCAAAATCCAAAACCAGCTGCTGACGCTGTCTTTTGAATCTTTTTTTATAATGTTGATGATGATAAAGTAGTGGTCAATCTGGAAACAAGCATTTTCTCGGGTTTAACATCCATTTAAAAATGCATTGTTTCATTGTTTGTTGTTGTCTCAGGCAGCAGGCAGTATTCATAACCACTTCCTATAAAAATAACTTTTCGTAAGGAATCATTTAGATGCTTCCACCTAGCCTGAAGGACTCAGTTAGGAACTACTTAATTATACAGAAATTTCAAACTGGAAAAAGTACAGGCGACTCCTTATCTATTAACATACGAGTTAGAGCTCTAGCTCTGCAGGTGCTTTAGTAATTTTGACAGATCTTTTACCACCATTAAAATTTTCTTTTCTTTTCTAAGCAAAGGCTATTGCTTCACTTTCCTCATCTGCTATTTTAATCCAGAAGAGAAGAATCCTCTGAAACAGGCCACACAAACTTAAACTGCTGGCAGTGATTGAGTGCCAGATGCCAGTATTAGATACAGCATTAGCAAAGGAGGCTCTTAGCAATCTGCGAGATGGCACAGGATGGCACTGAACGGGCGGTCTGGGGGGAGACAGTGGGATGCAAACAGTGTGCCTCTATCCCAGCGATCAGTTACAGCTGGCCAACCCATACACTTCTCTGTTCACTCTTTCTTTCTATCTCTCTCCCTTCCCTTCCTGCACCACATAATTTGCCACTTTTGTTCAGAGAATAAGCCAGCGTTTCTTCAGCTTTTAGTTGAAGAATCCCAAAAGTAACATGAAGCTCTGAAAAAGCACGTTGAAGAGGTAGGTTGAGGATGTGATTTGTCGGGAACACAACAACAGCAGCACTAAATTGTGGTTAGAAGAACGTTGTTATGTTTTAATTCACTTTTTATTATCATCATTATTATTATTGTTGTTATTTTTCTCTTGTGCATCCGCTACATGACTCACATTTAAGATATCAGGAGAGACAGCTAAAAGTAAAATAAGATCAAAAAAAAAAAAAAAATCAAAAAATCAAGTAAATCATGGTCCATGAGTGATTTCCTTACAGAAATGCAGATTCTGAGGAAATGAAAACACTGATCAGTCTTCAATATCTCACTGTATAATATGACGGGGGTGGGGGCACGAGAGGAAAGGTCATTCAAGGAACAACATTAATCGTTTTACAATGTGACCTTCATTTCACCAAGACGAAACACCAGACAGAAAGTCTTAAGCTAACACTGGTGTTTTTATGCCTTTTTTTTTGTCTTTTCACTCCTTTGTTTATTAAAACCCAAATACAAGAATTGCATGTCACTATAGCAACGCCCATAACAGATCAATTTATGGTTAACAATAACTGTTTTGGTTTAGCGTACTTCAGCAAGGAAGAAAAATATATAAGGAACAAAATAAATCATAATCAATTGAAACAATTCAATAGAAAGTAATAAATAGAAAATAATCAGATTGAATTCTAGTCATTTCTTGTTCATATGAATACATAACATCTACAGGTTTTTTTTAAGTTAATAAAGTCAAGCTACAGTATATAAATACATCACCAGCATGCACAATATTGTATTATCGAGAATATTGGAGCAGTAATCATCTTACACTGAGAAACAGTATAATAGGCAAGTGCATTTTTTTTTCTTGAAAATTAAAAAAGTAAACAAAAAAAGAAGAAAAACCACGAACCTCAAAGCTGCTTTCAGATCTCCCAGTTTGACATTACCACTGTTCTCTAATTGTACCTTCAGATCGCCGAAAAAAAAAAAAAAGCTTCCAGTCGATTCCGTTCAGTTTATCACGACAGGGATCCCAGTGATTAGGTATTGCTTTAGAGAATTAATTTGAGGGGGGATGGTTTCAGTTCTTCGCTTGGACAAATTACTCTTTGAAGTTACGTCATTACAAGACGGATTACATAATGTTGCTGCGCTGTATGGTAGTATTTTGTAATGACATTTCCTAAACTTTCTTTAAACTGGACACCCTAAAAGTCCAAATTACATCAATAATAATAATAATGATAATAAGAGCAGTTCTAGTTTCTCGTTTAAAGAACAATTTCATGTTTTAATGGAGACGGCATTGTAGTTAATGGGTAGATAACTGAACTAGGCCACCGTATTCCCTTTCTCGAGCAGTAGACCAACAGTCTGCAACCACAGTGATGGTGAAATTATTTTGCCAGTTATGTTGGCTTGAATGAAATGGCTAACTGACTTTGTAGGGCGCACATCAGAATCCACAAATACGTTTAACACAAACAAAAAACACCCTTTCACACTCACTGGAGCCTGTTTGCAAGCTCTTACTTTTGTGAGGCGAAGACATTCAAGTTTTCACTTTTTTGTTTTTTTTTTTGTCTTTTTTTGTCTTTATTTCAAGCTCAACATATCTTCCCCTGACAGTTCAAACACTTCCACTTCTAAATAAGCAGCTCGACTTCATGTTTCACTACAAGAACAGTCCCTATGCCAGTGTTTGGGGTTTATTTCAACCCTAGTCATTTAGTACTGACTGACTTACTGACAGGCTTTTCTTCCTCAGAGTGGTGTTTTGGCAAATGTTGCAGAAGCAACTAAGGAAGCTGAGTTTTTAAGTCTCAATTATTCCGATTTTTGCTCAATTTTAATGCGTATTTTGGTATCTGAGACAGACCTCGTGTCTATATTGATCCAGATTTAGTTCATTTGTGTTTTGAATTTGCCTAATTTCGGTAACTTGTGGAAAAATAAAGAGAACTGCAGCTGTGGTAGTAACCGTCAGCAAACATGGCTGCCAAAGTTCCACCAGCCCCCCTTTTGTAAAATTTTCACTTAGCTTTTGTTTTTCTTTTTTGTTTTTCTTTGTTTTGTGAGCACGCGTGTTTTTGTGTTACGGCTAGGAAACGGGTATTTTCGAAGGTCTTCTTCACCTTGTCTGCTCTTGTTTAATTGTTGCCCTCGCCACCTTCGTCGTCTTGCTGGTCGCTCGTCCAGAGCGTCAAGTTGTCTCGCAGGAGCTGCATGATGAGGGTGGAGTCTTTGTAGGAGTCCTCGTTCAGGGTGTCCAGCTCGGCAATGGCGTCATCGAAAGCCGTTTTGGCCAGGTGGCAGGCCTGCTCAGGTGCGTTCTGGATCTCATAGTAGAAGACGGAGTAGTTGAGGGCCAGGCCCAGGCGGATGGGGTGCGTGGGCTGCATGTGCTCCTTGCTGATCTCATGTGCCTCGCTGTAGGACTTCTCGGATGACTCCACCACAGCAGCTCGCTTCTCACCTGTGGCCACCTCTGCCAGGTATCGGTAGTAGTCTCCCTTCATCTTCAGGTAGAACACTTTGCTCTCGTGCTGGGCCTCGCTGCAGTTCTTGATCAGAAAGTTGTCAAGGAGGTTGAGAACATCTTGGCACACGGCTTCCAGCTCCTTCTCGATCTTCTCGCGGTAGGCACGGACCATCTCAATTTTCTTCTCATTGCCATCTGCAGAGGTCTTCTGCTCGATGCTGGAAATGACACGCCAGGATGAGCGTCGAGCTCCCACCACGTTCTTGTAGGCCACAGAAAGAAGGTTCCTCTCCTCATTGGACAGGGCCTCATTGAGCTCCGTCACCTAGGAGACAGAGAGGGAGGAGAGGGCATTTCAGATGGAGGGATTTCCTAAGTGAGGTATGTTTATTTGCATGAACCTTTGTTAGAATAAAACCTATTTCTTGAATAAAGCCAGAAGCTATCACAATAGAATACTGATATTTCTTGTGTGTGTATAAACCTTATTCCCAAAACAACTGTGAAAAGAAAGGAAAAATCAATGAAAATGAACATTTACACATTTCGAAACAAAGGCTTTTATTCCTTAACTCACTTTTTCTTTATCTGCTAGATCTAAAGCTCCACATTCCCAGGAATCCTAAAGCAGTTAAAGTCCTTCCCGTCCTCACAATTTACTGTTCAACCCAATAGGACAGAGCTTGAGTGAAGGTTGGTATCAACACAAATTATGAACATTTATATATTTACATAATTGATTTAATGCTCTGTATTTAAGATATCTGAAACTCATCACAAACTAATGAACATTTCATTAAGCATCACTGATTTTGTGGCTTGACTTGAGCTGCTTATCTCTACCCATCAATAAAGGAACGAAGAAAAAAAACCAAACTGCCATCCTGTCTGACAATGCATATGGAAGGAAGGCCATTTAGAATTACATAATACCAATAGGTATTATCCCAATTGTATAAACAACTGGCCAACATGATTAGGAGCCACTTTCTCTTTTAGAAAATGTCTTTTAAAATATTTTTTTGTATTGGAGGTGGAATTCTCCAGACGCGACAAATATTTTTTTCCGTGTGTAAAAAAAAAAAAAAAAAAAAAAATACAAACCACACGCCACTTTGGGACCAGCCGTAAAAGCACACTAACCTGACCTCATCCCATGAGGTAGTGGCTGAGCTGCTGGGCAATGCCAGAGTATTAGGCTCACTGGTAATCCCCTCTGTTTGCTCTGACAACTAATGAAAAATTCTAAAAGCAGAAGGCGATGGAGGAAGCTGATTTGAGAGCAGTTTTGCCCAGGCTTCTTGTAATTCTTGAGATAAAAATTCCAAGGCAACATCCTCGAGCAACGTAAAAAAAGCAGTCGGAAAACATGGAATGGTGAGTCATGAGAGGGACAAACTGAGTTATTGTGAAAGCTTTTAGGGACAAATAATACTAATAATACTAACTATTGCTGTGAGGATTTGTTATTTATAGCCATCACTGCTTTGAGTTGCATAAACTACTGATCGCTTGCTCCAAAGACAAATGGTTTCCTTCTAAATAATGTCTGTGCTTATCCAGAGGACGTCCACAGTATTCGCTGGTTAGCAGGGTATCTTGTGGTAAAAGAAGTGTCCGTATGGAATGACAGATTCTGGATAATTCAGTGTTATTATGGATGAAATAAAAAAACGGCTTGGCCATTCGAGGTTCATGATCTCGGGAAATCCTTAACACAATGTCCTTCCAACCCTACATTTTAGCCAGATGTTTTTGACAGATAAAGAATTAAGAATTTTAGACAGCAAAGAATTAATTCTCCTTTAGTCTTTCTAATTCTACATGCTGTAGAAGGTATAACTGTTAAAGTTTGAGTGCACTGTTCAGTCCCTCGCCCATACAGTCCATTTTAGAAAACTAAGCCTGTTCATGTGATGCTATGCAAACCAATCACGCCAAGGTTATAAGGACTGTTTCAGCCTGCAATAAGTTTGGAACAATACCAGCCAATACAAATGCGATATTAATATATTAGACTTAAAGACACAGTAACAAAAACAGCCTGTTCAATTCTAAGAACTAAAGAGAGGCTGGAAATCGATCAGCAATCGTTTTCAGTAAAACAAAACCCAAATATTCTAAGAGGGTCAAAAGTAAAAGAAAATTCCAGGGGCTTAGAGAACTTTCCAGGGGCCACTGAGAATGAAGTAAACCTCCAGCTTGTTCCATGCCATCGGTTTCCTGTGCTGTAACTGAACAATTTAACCAGCAGGAGGGTTACTGGCAATAATTCAGCTTGCGACCCCGACACCCCCCCCCTTATCTCCTTTGCCTTTTGTGCTTCCTTTTGGAAGAATGCTGTTTCTGCAGCATCATTCCTTCACCTTACAAGAAGGAGAAGCCTCTGAGTCATTTCCAAATGTAACTTGGAGAGCTGCAGATCTATCTATCATCACTAAATTAAAAGACATGGGTCTTCTCCCCTTTCCCTTCCTACCTTTTATTTCTGACTGTAAGCTGATCAAACTATGGAAGTCAAATGAGAACTCCTTGTCACTGGAGATGCATGGCGCACACACACACACACACACACACACACACACACACACACACACACACACACACACACACACACACACACACACACACACACACACACACAATTAGCTAGAGCTTAACTCTTAATCAGTTTCACTACTGATTAGTTTATCCATCCTTTCATTCTAACAATAACACTACATTTTATACATTAATATTATTTCAGAAGCAGCTTCCTTGTACACCACACACATACCTTCCTTTCTGGTAAAAAGAAGCACAATATATCACACACAATCTTCAGTTTCCATAGAAACAGGGCGATCTTCTTTGTTAGGGCTCTCTCTACCGCAGCCCTGGATACAGCACCAGAGTCCACACATTTGCAGAGATGCACAGCGTGCTTGTACGTGTGCTCATGGATTCACGCCTAAGAAGGGTGCGCTAATACATGGCTCAGAGTAAGGATGGCTAGTATGTGTGTGGGTGTGTGTTAAAGGGAAAAATAATGCGTATTCATGTATGTGTTGGAGTGTGTGTGAGTGTGAGCTCAGTGCAGAAGTGCATTAGGGTGTGTGGGTGTGCAGGGTGGGGGCTGGGTAAGAGGAAAGGCTGCAGCTCGCTGGCAGCAACGACAGCTGTGTTACTGGAGATGATCTTTTACTCTGTCAGCCAGTTCACGTCCCCCCAATAGCCACACGACCTTCCCTCCCTTTCAGACCCCTTTAAGCCTCCCACACCTTAAGGAGATCTCCTGAGAACCGAGTCCACCGCAGTGCTCAACCAGTGCTACACTCCTAGGGTAAACTAGAAAATAAATGAACAGCTTTGGAAAATAGCTCTCTGCCTGAACATGTTTAAGGTCAACAACTAAATGCAAAATGAAAGAACAGAAAATAAGACAGAATGTGTTCTGACTGGTTAACAGTGAAGTTAAAAAGACTAATAGCCTCTGCTTTGTTTAATTTTCTCTATGTCTTAAAAAAACGTAATATAGTATAGTCCCGTGTGACCTTAACTGACATTTACTAGCCGCAAAAGTAATAGACCAGTAGGTTGCCCTGAGGTACCCTTGAGCAAGATACCGTCCCCATCACTGCTCCCCAGGTGCTTTAAATCGCTGCCCCCTTCTGCATGGGTGTGTATGGGTGAAAAGCATAGGTTGGATTTTGTGTCTCGCTGTGTGCTGTGCCATTTCACAATGACAAAAAGTCACTTTCACTCTCACTTTGGTTAGAAAGAGGCAGAAGATCATCATCATCAGTATGTTTGTGAGATGGATTGGTGCAAGGAAGGGCCGAGCCAATTAGTGTGACGCATGCAACTTAACAATAAAAAAAATGACTTATTTTAAACAGTAAAAATATCAATAAAAGGCAGAGAGTGCTGATATTTTGCTGCAACTAAATCAATGCATGGGAAGCATTGAAGCATTGATCTGTACACAGTCATCACAAGGTTTTACAGAAAATATAAGAAACCATAAAGTTGAAAAGTGTTTTCTCACATGACTAAAACATGAAATCTTCTTAATCATGATGCACTTCCAAATAAACATATCAGGGAGCTCTGAGCTCACCTATCGATGCCTTCTTTGGCATGGTGACGTAATCAAACACCAGAAGTTGTTCAAGTTGCAAAAGGCCCCCAGTTTTGGGCAAACAATACGATATGAAGATCTGTGATTTATATGAACAGGGATACGAATGTACAGATTAAAAAGGTCCTGCAAAGCAAGTTTAAATGCAACGTTTGTAATTTGGTTGCAAAAAAATTTCATTACCATGGGGCAATTTCTCTGTTACTTTTGATGGGCTGGACAAAGTGTCTTTCTAAAACAACTTTTAATCCCGCTACAGTCGCAGTGCAGTTGCATTGCTATAGGCATGCTTGGTAAAGGTTATACTAGTATTTCACAATCAGCGTTGCATCACACTGCATGGATATAACGCTAAACTGTCCATGAGCCCTTAGTAGATGTGCTGAGATTTCTCGTTCTAATCTCAGGGCACTTTTGCGGAGTGAGTTGCATCATAAGACCCATCGTAAAGTTGGCAGCCGGCTGTTAAAATGAGCAAGCACTGGATTTTGGACCTTGATAGTAGGTTATGACGAATTCAGAAATGGTGAAAGGAACAAAGGCAAAGCAGGAAGAAAGAAGGAGCTAGAGAAAAATGAAGGCTGGGGGCATGAAAGGTAGAGGAGAGAGATAAACAACATGCATACAGAACTTTCCGAGGAAACATGAGGGACCAATAGAGACTGAAAGAACTCAAGAATAAGAAAATAGAAGGTCAGTTTCAACTTCATCTGACTTTGTCATCCTTTGTCAGTTTTAGCTGCCTTTTATAAGTTACTGGTAGGTGGGAGTTCAATAAATGTATTTAATGTATACATGTATTTAATAACAGTGGATCAACCATCTCCATTTCTTCTTGTCCTCTGCGTCTTCCTCCTCCAACTGCCTGATCTCTCACCACGTCCATAAACCTCCTCTTTGGTCTTGCTCTTTTCCTCTTTTCTGGCAGCTCCATCTTCAACATCCTTCTTCCAATATAATCCTCATTTCTCCTCTGGACATGTCCAAACCAACACAAGCTTGCTTCTCTAACTTTGTCTCCAAAATCTCCAACCTGAGCTGTCCCTCTAATATACTCATTTCTAATCCTGGCAACCTTCCCAAAGAAAATGCAACCTCCAGGTCTGCTGCCTTTTAATCAGTGCCATCATCTCCAACCATATCCATACCATGTACCCATACCCATGTGCTACCATCCAAACCTTTCCTTTTACTCTTGCTGGTTCCCCTCTGTCACAGATCACTCCTTCCGTGCAGGAATGTACCAAATGACAATGAGGACACTTCACTCAAATTTGGTTACTGCTCACTGTCTATATATTTATTTATTCAAACCCTAGAGCGATGTCAGAAACAGGCTCCTCATTGCCCTCGTTTGATCCGGGCTCTGTAGGCCAGGGGTCTGACTGGGAAACTAGTGATAACATCCATAAAAGAACCTCTGTGTTTGCTCATAATGCTTGGTCTTTTAAGGAGCTTTAGCTATATCTAAACATCAAAACCTCTTCAATACAAGCATGGCAACAAGCATGAGCACCCAGAAAAGGGAAAAAGGAAAAGAATTCTAGGATTTAAAGTGAATTTTCTGTGGAATAAATGTATTGCGATGTACTTGACAATGGGCAGTAAATGTTGAATAAATATAATTTGAGAAAACAATGAAAATCATGGTTCATGAGCTTTTTTCTCTCACTTTTGAAGCAAGGTTGAGTTTTAACACTATGGAATTTTTAAGTTTGAGTTTGGCTGATAAGCAAATTTAATTCGTTTTTTTGCTTGAAAAATTATAATAGCATTACAGTACATATCTAGTGAATGAGTAAAAACGGCTGATTGCTTGAAAATACTACAAATATTTCTATTTTTGTAAATATTTTAAACTTCAGCAGACATTCTTTCAATGGTAGGTGAACATAATGAGTCTCCAATAACGTTTATTAGTAGAGCAGTGTTGTTCTTACATGAACTGAACCCCAACCTTCAGTGTGTGGGGTGGTAGCATTATCAACTATGAAGCTTTTAGTGGGTTTAAAAAAAAATCCAGAACATTTCAGTGTACAGATGAGCAAAACGCAGCTTTCTATACAATGAAAAATGGCTGCCTAAATAAAAAACTGTTATATTTATTTTCAGTAAGAATCACAGTGTATTTTTAAAGCCCATTATTCTCAAAACTGCTGAGGTCAGAACATCCATCATGACATATAGACTTTTTATTACCAAAGTAATAAATCCCTGCAAATGTAATTAATTTGGACCTAATAATTTTATGCAATAATAAATATTAGAAGATTATATTATAAATATAATAAATGTTTTCAATGTAACGGCAAATCATACGGTTCACCTCTACTTCTGCTACAATAATCTCGACTCGAAATACTAGTTTCTGTACATTGTGCTCACTCCACATCATGAATGTGAAAAGATAACCATACTTCCATGTTGGGGGAATGCTCTGAGGTTCTTGGCACTGAGGTTCTTGAAGCAGTGCATTGTTATATAACCAGAAAGTGGCTGCATTTTTTAAACATCACTGAAGCTGCTGCATTCGTCTAAAAATAAAACACATAAATGCTTTATAACTAGAGGGCTGTGTAAAAACATGAATTGCTGTGGAGCTGAAGAGCGGTGGATGCTGTGCTGTGCTGCCTGCTGCAAGTGAGAGAAAGGATGAGCGGGGAGCGTTTTGCATACTGCAATGGTTAAATTACACCCGGTGCAAGCAAACTTGGAAATTTACAATCAAGTATCAAGTGTGGTACGTTTTGCTACGGTTGGCTTTGTGTGATGGAATGACAGCGAGAGATTGGGTGGTGGGTCGTAATAAGCAACATGACATCATGATGACAAAGGGTTTCCATTGTATTAATCCAGAAGACATGAATTGGTGTTGATTCGTAAATTGAAGGGGATCTTAAGATATGCATATTTTATGACCATGAAAACATGAAACATGATTCATATTAGAATAGGTTTTACATGATCCACTAAACAAGTGCTTGACACCTGCCATCAGAAGGTTTTCGCTAATTCCCAGCATATCTTTCATGCCTGAGAGGAGGAGTGGGCCGTTTTTTTAATCGTTCAGTGAAGCCTTGATTTATGAGAGGGGAAAGCAGTTTGCTGAATAAATGTAATTGACCTAAGCTAAGCCATGACCCACAGGCATGAAGACAGATTGTTGGTGTGACAGCTAGGAAACAACGCGTCGAATAAATTTCCCAACTGGTGCTGTGAAGCAAAATAGGTGTGATGCCACAGCATGACCTACACAAGCTACAGTCATTCATAGATGATACATAAAAAACTGTAATCAGTTTTAAGGGGAGAAAGTTAGTGTTTTATTGAGATGTCTACCATGATGTTTTCATATTCATTCAAAAAAGCCACAGTGGATTGTAAGCTGCTCTTTTTGTGGTAGGAGAGATATAACTTGTTCATTTCCATAGTGCACTTGTAATAACAGTAGGCAAGCAGGAATCCAGGGGCTGCATTGTAATAAGCAATTAATAGCAGCATTAGTCGCTTAATTGATGGTAGTAATTCAATCCTCTCCCATCACTCTCGTTAATTTATTATTTTGTTGAGGATGGGATTGTGTCATTTTATTAGGTCAGGAAAGGGCGGGATAAAGACATTTTATTAGGTCAGAGACGAAGGAGGGATTCCCCATGGAAAACGGGCGTGGCTGCTGGTACTCCCAATTGGGCCTTTACTGCAGTGGGACCCTTCTAATGACAGAAAACATTTTGATGGATCGGGGATAAGCTGCTTGCATATGAATCCCCAGCCCTGACTTTCAGGAAGAAGGGCCACCTGGATGGGCTGGAGCACCAAACTGCTCTTTAGGAGGACTATTCAAAGAAGTGATTCACTTTTACAGGGTGAGTCAATCCAAACTGCGAATCTCTGGAATGACTCAACACACAGCTAATGGATCCACTGGCTCACATGGAAACCTCAAGGATGATTATGACGCTGTTAATGGTAGTGCAGGAAAGCAAGCATTATAGATGCAAAAAAAAAAATCCTATAAATGTGAGTGAAGTACGACATAATGACTATACAACATGTATGGATGCACAATCCGACCAGAATCATCTCATTATTCTTAAAAATATTAAGGGTCCAAACAAATATTGCTTGATGTACTTTGGAAGGCTGGAAGTTTTCCAGTACGGTGCCAAAATATCTCCATTTTATTCATTTTCCTGCTAAGACTTTCAGATTGTGGCCCAATTAACCAAATAAAAAGACTGTATAAATGTGTACATAGTGACATCAGCACTGTCAGATAAGTGAAGGACAATTTCGGCCCAAGAAATTTCCTTTCCATCCCTTATAATATACATAACCATAAGAAATCTGCGTAAGCCTTTAAAAAGGTTACCCTAATGGCGTATCAGATGGTGCACCAAAATCAGAGCTCTTCATCCTGTCCCCTCAGCCACATCCCATTTGAAGACAAGAGATGCTCCCTCCCCCCAACAAAAGCCACAACCGGACCATGACTGAGCATTTTTCACCGCTGGACTGCCTCCCGTCCTCCTCCCATCCGAATGGACTCAAGAGAGCTGGACACAAGGGGATTCGTCAGCTTGAGATGTCAACGTCCAACACTCTCACCCACATCGCATCTCCCCTCACTGTGGCCTGTAACGGACGGCTAGTTTCACCCTTTGCTTTGCAGTGGGATGCAGGTGGAAGGGTTGCGCTGCTCGCTAGGCTGCCGAGGAGGTGGGTGGGGTAGGAAGGTGTGGTGTGCTAGTGCAATGTGACGTTTTCGTCGAGGGTGCAGGGTCTGTGTGATCCTATCCTGAAGGCTGATGGGTTGTAAGAAATGGTGCATTACAGGCACTGCTGCACCACGACACGCCTAGTGGGAGACGTCTCCGACATGCTTACCGCACACACACACGCATACACATACTCACACACACATATATAGGTGTGCACACATATATACATGCAAAATCACACATATATATATCATCTGATATGCACCGATCACCATTAGGGTAACCTTTTAAGGGCTAATGCGACAGATTATTATGGAGGAGGTTGCATAATATATATACACACACACACACACCTTGTATATTTATGGATACACACACATACATATTTACAGAAACATTTACACACATTATCTTGGATGTTATATATATATATATATATATATAAAAGACGGGGCAGATTGCTGCATCATTTATTCAAACCTAAGACCGTTAAAACACACGAACAGGGGTTGAGGGAGAAAACAGCCCTTTTCTGGTCTTTTATTGACATTAATGTGGAGTCAGCTCTACCCTGTGATTGCAGGCTCCTCTCTCTGCCCCTCAGTCTGTCTACGGCGCTCAGCTGATGCTGGGCTCCCGGCACCGCCCCGACCCCGGACAGCCCGCAGCCCCTCTCACTGAGCCGGACCTGCGGGACAAAGCCCGGCGGGAGGCAACAGAAACGGGCAGCCGCGTCTCTAACGGTCACTCACCGCTTTCATAGCAGCTGCCATGTCGTCGTATCTCTCCGCCTGCTCGGCCAGCCTGGCCTT
>CM029371.1:16879791-16910776 GCA_017165825.1 Hepsetus odoe
TCTCTCTCTCTCTCTCTCTCTCTCTCTCTCTCTCTCTCTCTCTCTCTCTCTCTCTCTTTCTCTCTTGCTGTCTATTTCATTTTCCCAAGCATCTATCCTATTATCTTATCACAGTGTGGTGCTCTAGCAAGCAGTTGTTTTGGGGATGAGGCTTCTTTCTTTCTTTACTTCTTTATGTTTGGATCTACTAAAGGAAAGTGCCAAGTGGCAGCAGGGTCACAGTAATCCAGGAGAAGCCTGTCCTCAGCAGCTTAGCGTTCAGAAAGAGGGCCTGGGCCAAGAAACCAACAGACCTCTGACTGTGGGCTGCCAGCGCGGTAGCCCAGCACAAGCAGAAACATTCTGATCCATGCTGTGTTTTCCCCTAATCCTAATCCTAACCCCATCCTCAACTTTAATCTGGCCCTATTGCTAGTACTATGAATCCGACCCCAAACCTAAGACATTACACTGCAGCAGTGGATGACTGCTGTCCAGAATGTATGTTAAAAAAGTCTGGTCATGGGTTTTCACAAAAAATATAATAGACATTATATAGACATAGAATGTCAAAATCAAGTTTACCATCATTGAAAAAGAACATCTGATAGGTACCTACTAGAGATGACTTTATTACCCATGTTTTGTCACTTTTGTCGCTTTTAGTCTCATGTGATATGTTTTCTCCTTTTTACAAAAAAGGAGGCAGTTAAAGGTTGAATAATTTCAAAACAAATCCTTCACAGGTTTTCAGTCTTAAATAGTCTTATCCAGACGGTTCTGAAAAAACTACCTCTCACACCAATCAACAGAAATCACCTTTAATGGCAATTAGAACCAGTTCTATACAAGGATAAAGCAAAGTTGTGTTGGTGATTCTCACTTATTTATGTAGAGGGTTTACATAATTACCATGTAATCCCTCTCGAGATATCCAGTGAAAATTCTTTAAAACCTGAGAATATTATTATCTATGTAGAGATCACCTTTGGCATTTCATTTAACGCTCTTTTACCATTAGCCCGATTTCAGTTAGACACTAAATAGTCACCATTTGGTTTTTTATAGCATGCATTTAATAAAATTTCCTAAGGAATATGCCATTTTATAAAACTCAAAGTTGATCTACTCTAGTGTTAGAAGACCCTGGTCCTAAAGATCTTCAGTTCTGCCCATTTTGCTCCCAACACATCTGATCCTCCTAATTAACTGTCACGGATAAGGTGTTTTGGGCACGATAGAGGGCGCTCTGTTCTGACTGAGCACACCTGAGCTAATGAAGGCACAGGTGTGCCTCATTGGGGCTGACTATTTAAGCCTCGATGAGTCAGAACAGAGCACTCATTCGTTAGGCTCAGCCTACACATTAGGGTGGTTTTGTGCACTTGGTTATTTGGTATCTTGGTTTAGGCTGCAGTTCCCTTGTTTTAGTTAGGACTGCAGTCCTTGTTTCTTGTTTTTGTAAATATAGTTAATAAAACTATGATCCGAACTCCTGGCTCTGCATTGGCATCCTTCCTGCACCCCGCCACGTTACAGAAATGAGCCGCCAGTACCTGGACGTCGCGAGTCAGGAGTGCGAGCAAGAGCGGGTGTTGCGCACAAGTGCAGCCATGATCAAGAAGACGTTGGAGTTTACTGGAACCTGGGAGACGAGGGTGCCGGCGTGTGTTGAGTCTGTGGACCTCCGTGAGGAACTGGAGGGCGAGGAGCTCGAGAAACGTCTGACACGGCTGACGTCAGATATCCCGCTCGTTAGCCGCCTGGGTCCCGAGATAGGCGCGGACTGGTTCAACTTCCTGCTGCAGAGGCTGGTCGCTCTAGCCGGGAACACACAGCGTTACCTCGACACGCTGAACCATGTGTATTTTTCCGCATGTGACATGGAAGGCGGGGCTTCATTGACGCAACGCGGAAGGACGCTGGGTCAGTCCAGTCAGTCTGCCGCGATCCGCCAGCGGAGGAAACGCCACGTGCAGCTGATAGCAGAGTTACAGTAAAGAATTCTCCTTGCGCGGCTAATGGAGGCGTTACGATAAAGAATTCTCCCTGCGCGGCTAATGGAGGCTTTACGGTAAAGAATTCTTCCTGCACGGCTAATGGAGGCGTTACGGTAACGAATTCCTCTTGCGCAGTTAATGGAGGAGTTACGGTAAACGCGGCGCTCTGCGCAGCTCAATGTGAGAACACAGCGGTGAACACAACCAGCGCGAATAACAGTGAAACAGTGAAATAAACACTCCCTGCAACCTTAAACACGAAAGGAAGGCAAAGAAGGCCGCCCGCAACAAGAAAAGCGAGGCACAGAGAGCAGGAAGACAGCAGAGACTGCTTCCTGCATCGTGCAACCGGGGAGGTCGACCAAGAAAATCCTTCACAGCAAGGAAAGCGGCATCAAGGAGTCGACCCCCAAACCCAGCACCACTAACCCATCTGCTGCACAGAAAGCATAGAAGGAGCAGCTCCAGGTTAGTGAGAAGTTTAGAATGAAGGTTCGGGTGCAGATGAAAATTGAACATGAGGCTGCAGTAACCATTCAGGCGCAGGTGAGGAAGCATTTGAGCAGAAAGTACTACCTGAACTTACTGTGGGCAGCCAGGACTGTTCAGCGATATTACCGAGCTAACAAGATGATGAAGCAAGAAATGAAGTCTTTGAAAGAGATAAAGATGGCTGCTGTTGTTCTGCAAGCTACATTCCGAGGGATGAAGTCCAGACAGACTCTGAAACAGAAGCACCAGGCTGCCACTGTGATACAATGTGCTTATAGGGCTCACTGTGCTCGGACACGATATTTATGCATCAGACATGCTGCTGTTGCAATTCAGCTTAGGTATTGTTCCACACTTGATGCCAGAAAGCAGAGGGAGGAATTCTTGAAATTGTGCTCTGCTGCAATGTTCCTGCAAGCCTGCTTCAGAGGTCAAAGGGTCAGAAGGGAGATTGTCCTGCAACATCAGGCAGCTTCCCTGATTCAGGCGGCGTTCAGAAGACACAGGGAGGTAGTAAAGTACCAGGCCATAAGGATGTCAGCCATCATTCAAAGACATTATAGTCCTGCATTAAGGGTAAATTTGAACGTGAGAAATTCCAGGTGTTAAGAAGGTCTGCGATATGCATCCAGGCAGCTTTTAGGGGTTATTCTGTTCGAAAGAATGTTGCTGCAATGCACAAAGCTGCTACCATTATTCAGGCTGCAGTAAGAATGCACCAGCAAAGATTGGTTTTCAAGAAGCAATGCTGGGCAGCAACTGTTCTTCAGAGGAGGTTCAGAAGGTGGAAGCTTGGGCATCAACAAAGACAGAGGTATCAGCTGTTCAGACATGCTGCAATTTGCTTGCAAAAGTCATTCAGAGGAAAGCGGGCAAGGGATCTGGACAAACGGATCAGAGCTGCAAGAACAATCCAATCTCACCTCGGAGATGAACAGATCAGCTGCATGAATGTTCAGATCACTGAACAGGAGTTGCTGACAGAGCTCTACCAGCAGCTGATGGAGAAAGAAGCCTCGATGCTACAGGTGAATGCCTCAGTCACAAACGAAGGGTTGAGACACAAGGAAAGGATCACCTATCTGCTTCCTCAGCCGGAGAGGACCAAAGGACTCTTGTCCAGTTGCCAAAGGGAGATCGAAGCCATGGAAACAGAAAGAAAAGCTCTGGCTCAAGACAAAGGTGAGCTTCACGGAAAGAGCGCGAAATTCAGAGAAGAGAGAGAGGTCTCTAGAATAAAGCTGCAAGCTGTGATGGCTGTCCAAAGAGAAAGGCTGTAGAGAACAGATGAACAGATGGACCAAACTGTATGCCAGACAACGAGGAGAGTTGAGACTCCAACCATTAAGGAGAAGCTGGAAGCTAAAATAGCCACTATGGAAGAACAGCTGAATCAAACCAGAGCTGAGATGGGTGCAGGACCACAACGTTGCTCTGCAGGCTGAACTGAGAGAAGCCCGAAGTGAGGCCAGTAGCCAGCGAGCTGGAGAAGCAGGTCAGAGGTATGGAAGCAAAATAGGCGATCTTCGAATCTCGACTCACTCCACAGACACCAGTGCATGCTGGGACCCTGGTGGTTAACGCCAAAGCAGAACAGCTGAAGAACAGTCTGATGGAGAAGCAGGTAAAGATTCCAGAGGTTGAGCAGCTGCATTGTGACTCCCTACCTTCAGTTCACCCTCACAATTCAGCAGACTCAGGACATGGTGGCTCGTGGAGGAGTCCATGTGGAACTTCTCGAAGTGGAACCAGGAGCTGGGATGCTGCCTCACTGGGCTCCAGCAGCAGGGAAGTATGATCAAGAAGAGGAAGGAGCCAAAAGACATCAGCAATGACCTGTCTCAGTTCAAGAAAGTGAATGACAGCTTCTGCACTGTAGATTCTGTGATGAGAGACGTGAAGAACAAGGCTGTCAGGGGTTGGAAGCAGAGTTCGGACTCTTTGAAAAAGACTTCCTCTTTGAACCCTGTGACATCTGTGTTTAGCTCTCTTTCAGGTTCTGTCAAGGCAAGGCGTTCCACTGAGTCAGGCGGTTCCTCCAGTGACTCCAGGGTCGAGTCCAGGCAACAGTTAAAGAAGTGGACTGAACTTCTAGGATTCCCCTCACCACCGCCAGCTGCCTGGACATGGATGGCCAGAGGTCCTTTGTGTTGAAGTGTCTTGTGGACCTAACCATATGCCCCAAAAAGAGACTTTTTTGCAGAGTATTTTTGGTCTTGACCTCCCCCTATTTAAGCCCCAATGAGTCAGAACAGAGCGCGGCTCATTCATTAGGCTCAGCCTACACTCTATGGTGGTTTTGTGCACTTGGTTATTTGGTTTCTTGGTATCTTGGTTTAGGCTGCAGTTCCCTTGTTTTAGTTAGGACTGCAGTCCTTGTTTCTTGTTTTTGTAAATATAGTTAATAAAACTATGATCCGAACTTCTGGCTCTGCATTGGAGTCCTCCCTGCACCCCGCCACCGTTACATTAACAAGCCAACGCATTAAAGTGTTAAAGAAGGCAAAAGCACTCAAATTTATGCGCAACAAATGACCTAGGTTGGGAAACAATGGTGAAAATACATTTATATCAGCAAACAGTGGATCAAAACCTTGCATCTTTATTTGGTTCCATTTTTGAATGATGTAAAAACAAAAGCTGGTCTTTACATTCAAACGAGTGGACCAATAGAAATTAAGTAAGAAAAAACATCTCCATTCTGGCAGCATGGTTGACAGTAAATATTATGCAAAACTGAACTTCTAATAGGATATTCATCAGTTTAAACTGGGAAAAATAAAAATTTTGTGACAAAATCTGTTGCTGGTCATGTTCCCAGCTGCTTAAGAGAAAAATGAGGACCAGTGCTCTGCTGCACTACACCCTGCCATTAAAAAACATTCCACTTATGCCCAGTCTTGATGCTGGTCTAACAGTGGACTATGGTTTGCCTTCAGTTTTAGAATAAACCCATAGACTCTGGCTGCAAGTCAGATTTGTCTAATGTGTTACAGCTTTGAGGTTGTAGGAATGCTGGGAAACTCTTTCATCTGACTGTAAATAATGAATGTCCTGGTGGCTCCAGAATGCAGTACCTCTCCGTCAGACTAACAGTGTCGCTAATCTAAATATTTTAATATTGCATGTAGAAAAAAGAGGAAGAAATAGGTTCTAAAGCTTTTGTTTCCAATGTATATCAACCGTTTTTCCCCTGGTGCAGGGAAAACACATAAATACAGTATATAATGGATTTGGATTTCATATATTTCATAAAGTGCATAATATTTCTAGATAAGCATCTTTTGTCATTTTTCTTTTTGCTTTCAAAGCTCTGCAGAATAACAACAGCTATTTACAAAATGTACACAAAAGTCCTGTTATCTAAACCGTCCCGATCACACCCGGCACTCCGTCTGGGCCACCGGTGCACAGGTGCAGGGGTGAGGTGTGCAGGTTTGGAATCATGAGAGTGAACACGTCACACCGGCGTCCTCTGAGTGGTCGCAGTTGTGAACCTCCCATGATATGTGGGAACACTGCTGGAGCGAGGCCTCTGTGCCGCTGCATTTCAGATTGTCCAGGAAGATGGTGCCCCTGCCCGGCCCAAAGAAAGCCTCCACCCGGGCGGCTACAGCGTCACCGCAGCCGAGCAGCCTGCACACCACCTGGGCGTCCGGGAGGTCCCAGGCATCGTCACACACAGTGCCCCACTCGCTGCTTTGGAACAGCTCCACTCGACCCTCACAGCGGTGTTGACCACCTGCTAACCTTATCTCTCCTACAGAGAGAGTGAGAGAGAGAGAGAGAGAGAGAGAGAGAGAAAGAGCTGCTATTAGACTCAAGTCTACCATCATAAATCCTGATACCACTTTACAATAAGACAAAACTTAAAGTGATTATTACAGATTTATTTTTTGTGTATAAATTTAAAAGTTATCAAACCCTTAAAAATACAGTAATAAACAGATATGACATAAAAAATGAATAATGGGACCGTCTGTTTTGCCATATTGAGAGCCCATATACATCTATACTGTTAAACCCTAAACACAATATAAAAGCAGTTTTAACATTGCATAAAATTGCATAAAAAAGGCAATAGTTTCCTGCCACATATTGAGCAGAAACTAAGCCCAGTCAACATGCTACATAAAAAGGTCAGTGGCGTCGCAGTGCTGCATGGTTAATAGTGAGCTCTGAACATTCTTATTATTTAGCTTTAAAAATCATGAATAAGCAGCTGAACAGGGAAATCCCATTATAGATCAGCACTTATAGCATGTTATTAAGAAAGTGATCTGAAAAGTGATTCCTCCTTAATTGATACTAATTATTTACTGATAGGCAGGTCAGGCTACATGACGCACCCATACACTTTTCTGAAAGACACTTTCAAAGAGGGTCAGCTGCTTTAGTCCATGTTGATGTAACTTCTCCTTAGAAAAAAAAAAAAGATACAAGGCTGATAAAAACGTTTGTACCAGTTTGTCATTGTTTACTACCAGAACCAATGGATAAAGAATGTAAATGAATAGCACACTAGTTATAGATCCATGTGTTGCATCGATTGTTGCTGCATTTTAAATGCATGAAAAGTAGAAGAAATATTATTGCTGTTGTTGTTGTTGTTGTTATTGTAGACAACAAGAACCCTAATCTTAGGCATAAATCTTGTCCAACTGTGTCACACTAAAAAAGGTTGCTTTCTTACCCTCGGATGGAGCTAAGGTGGTGGCGATCCGTTCCGTCATACCAAATGGCCTTGACGTCCCAGCCAAGTGCTGGAAAGCTGTGTGAAGAAATAAAAAGGTCTTTCTAGGGTATTTATTAACACAAATTATGCAGCAGAAAGATGCACTCCAGGGCATAAATGTAGTCTGATGATGGAGAGTTTTTCAGGTGTGATTGGAGAAAGGGTTGGGATTGGGGAATATATTGGAGTTGAGTGCCGTCTGATGTTTTTCAACTAATGAAATATCAGGTTCCCTCCAGTCTGAGAGATTTTGACCAGCCTGCCCTGCTGAGTTCTCAAAGAACCCGACTTAAAGAAACAATTCAACAAAACAAAAGATCTCTGTACTTACTTCATTTGACCACATAACAAGACAAACACAAAGATCTGACCTTTTTCTTAGGACATTCCAAGTCAGATAAATTACAATCATAAAGTTCATGGATTTAAATAGAACTGGTTAATTATGTGATTTATGTCAGTCCAGACCTAAAGCTTGACCAAAACGTATAGTTTCAGTTTTAAATATGAAAACAGTTTGCTATTACAATCTTAAATGTTTAAGCTGTTCAGATAAAAAAACATTTCAAAAAACCTTTATGTCATGTGAATAGAATAGAATAGAACAGAAGAAAGATTTTAATGTCATTATACCTAAGTACAGTTATCCATTCGGCAAGGCTTCTATCAATGTAAATATAAAAATAATATTAAAAACAAGTGAATAATTACATAGATAAGAAACAGCAGCTTACAGTTATGGGTTATAGCTGCATGATGTAGTGACTGTGTTTTTAAAGAATTATATAACTGTGCATAAGATACTAGTTGGATAAATTAGCATAGAAATTGTTTAACATACCCGCACATTTCAATAACAAAAACGATTCTTGACCCATTAATGAAATGGATGAGGCTATAGGTTCTTCCCTTATGCTGCAGCACCATTGCACATTTTTGCTGCTGCAAAACACCCACACGTCCCAGCAAAGGCTTCTGACTGGCTGATCAGATGAATCAGGATCAGGGGGTGCTCCAGGAGCAGGGATGCTTTAGGGAACTAAAAAAGGTGCTTCTAAGTCAGTGATCACATATCCTTTGTAGCTCCTTTATTTTAAGTGTTTGTCTTCCTTTTCTCGCCGTCATGTCTATTTATCCTACAGTGTGTTCGTGGGGAACACACATGCATATATTTATGGTTGTTTGGCTCCACGTGACTGAGGCGGATGTGGATTTCCCCCGTGGGCTTCTGCTGATGCTGATGTTCCCTGACTGGTCTCTGTATTTTGCATGCAGCTATGGCAGGCTGCCTCCTACGGTGGGTTTACGGAAATGATGCCGTGACATCGGTCTGAGGTCATTTTTGGGGTTCTACTCAGAAGGCTTAAAGGTTTATGAAGATGATGAAGTGTGGGTTTTATTCCTTTATTTCTAGTGTGTGTCTGTGTGTATAATGCTATAATTCTACTGGGTTTGAGTTGTGTAGTACAAAGTAGATGTGGGTACATGTGTGATTTAAAGAGGAAGAGACAGAGGAATAGAGAAGTCAGCATCGCTTGGTTCAGCAGAATTGGGGCTGGCGCTGTATAGTGTGGCTAGACTTGTGTGTGTGTGGACATGTGTGTGTGTGTGTGTGTGTGTGTGTGTGTGTGTGTGTGTATGTACATTCACTGTTGGGGCTGTAATAGTGAATGATGCTTTCAGACAGTGTGAGTTTTATGAATGGGTGCAATGGAGCAATGGAATGCACTGAAAAAAACCCATAAAGGCCAGACGTGTAGGCCTTACTGCATTAGATGTACAATTTTGTGTATTAACGCATCAACATAGTCCTTGGTCAAAGTGTAACTGGGTCTAAGATAAAGAATATACAGGCAAGAATGATGATTAGGTCCTTCCAGGGGTAGAAGATACATTGCATGGTAGGATGCATTTGCGGAGTTTGTTTACTGAAACTGCAAACCAAATCAAAATGAGTTTTTAACATAAGAAATTAAACAACTCACACAGTACCAGTATATATGAAGGACCAGACAAAGACCAATAGCAGCACACAACAAGTACATTTACATTTTCATTTAGCAGACGCTCTTATCCAGAGTGACTTCCATGTCCTGATTACAGGGACAGTCCCCCTGGAGCAACTCAGGGTTAAGGGTCTTGCTCAGGGACCCAGTGGTGGTAGTGCTAGAGGTGGGATTTGAACCTGGGACCTCTTGAGCCATAGGTCCATAGGCAAGTACCCTACCACTAGACCACCGCCACCCCTTATATTGCTAAAAAAACATTCCCTTGAAAATAAACCATATTTCCTCCATAATAATTACACCATTCACACATATGGTGCTACTGTCTGTAACCAGAGATCTCACTGGGTAATGAAGGCCTGAGATCCATTCTGAAATCAGCTTCTCTACAGGAGAAAACTCTGTAGAATGCCAGCACTTCAGTATATGTATATTGTATATGTCTGTAACGGTGGCGGGCAGTGTGAAGGATGCCAACGCAGAGCCAGTAGTGAAAATGTAACTTTAACATAAACTAACATACAAAACCAAAAGTGCCACCTTTAACTGTAAGGTGTAGCCTCTTTAATGAATCGCGCTCTGTTCTGACTCACTGGGGCTTAAATAGCAGCCCCAATGAAGCACACCTGTGTCTGAACAAGCCCAGGTGTGCTCAGTCAGAACAGAGCGCCATCTGTCATGCCTGGCCGGAACCACAAGCACAACAGACCATGACAGTAGCCCCGCCCAAAAAAAACGCAACTCCCGAGGTGTCAAAACAACCTCAGCCTGGACCTCAGGGGGGAGGCCAAACAAAAACCCTGTCAAACTGAAACAGTCCCCTTTATGGGGCACCCGGCCAGGCCCACAAACACCCAAATTTCAACCAAATTGGGCCTCTGGCCAGTAATGTCCTGGCGGTGGTGAGGGGTATCCCAGAATTTCAGTCCATATCTTTGTAACCAAGTCCCTTTGGTATTTGTGTTTAGCTGTACATTCTTTCATTGTCTTTCTGCTGTCCCGTGTTTCCTCTGTCACCTGTCTCTCTGACTCTGTAGTGGGGCCTCTGGAGGACTCGTCTGATTGGCTCGAGAGCCTTGTCTAGTCATCACCTGGAAAAGAGCTAAATACAGGAGATTCTCTGTGGTTAGAAGGGGAAGAGTTCGTTACCCAGTGCGTGCTCCACCTCCGGTCTCTGTCCTTCTCGCTTGTCATGACTATTGTTTCGTGATCTGAGATGTGGCATTTCTCGTCTTCTTCATACACAGGCTGCAAGTCTGAGAAGACTGATTGAGTGGATGTGTTATGGGCATGGTAGCTGGAATTAGCATGGCTGGTAAAGCGCAATTCCCCTCTGGAACAATCAGGTGCTGATTGGAGCTTAGTTGTAGTGTTGTGCCAACTGGGATGACATTCACGCGGGCATTTAGCAGGAGGTTTGGGGGAAGAACAGCTGGTGTGAAGACTCTTTTGGGTGCACTGGCAGCAATAAAGGAAAGGTATTCCTCCACTGCTGCAGTGAACGCTGTTGCTCTCCTCTGGCACTGCTGGTTTCTGGGAGGCCTGGGTAACTGTGTGCTTCCCTCTCTGAGAGGCATGATGACTTGTGCTTTGCTTGTACTGACCTTACCCTTGGCAGCCTGGGTTACTCCTCTCTTCTGAACAGGAGGGCGTTCGACTAATTCCGGAGCCTCTGGTGTCTGTGGGTCCTCCACAGGCACATCAGGTTGGGCTGCTGGATTGTCATCCCCGGTAGCTTCCGCAAAGCCTCTGAAGCACTCCTCCTCTGGATCACTCTCTGAAAGACTAAGGTCAAGGGAATTGAATACCGCTGAGGAACTAGACTCAATTTCTGTGACTTTACTTACTGAATTCACTAAAACAAGGGAAGAGATCCAGGGAGGGCAGTCTGTTCCAGAAATGATGCCTGAGGTGTCTGTGGACAGGATCTCCACCAGAGGCTTTCTCTGCTCGTGTTCCGAATCAGTAATCAATGTGAGTGATTTCAGAAGAGACTTAATTGTTATGGGTACCTCTACCGACCAATTGGTTGCATGGAACTTCCTTGTCGCTCTCCCCAACTCGCCAATGGGGTCCCATGAGGAATGGTCTGACCCACTGGAAAACCTTGGCCTGAAAGAGTCTAAAAAAGAGCTAAACATGGAAGAATCGTTCTTGGCCCTGTGACACTCTGCCCTAGGTACCTGCAGGGTGAATCTCATGGAGTCCAGGTTCTCAGAAACACAGCAGATACTGAGTTTTTTGTCCATAATCAAACATACAAAATTGTGCATAACCTGCCCTCCTTGACCATCTCTGGATGGGTCTTGCAGCTCAGTGGGTTTACCGGTCTCTCTCCCGGCTTTTCCCAGTCCTGCTTGCAGAGCGACGTTGTGGTCTTGCACCTGTCTCAGCTCTGCCCTGGTCTGATTCAGCTGTTCCTCCATAGCGGCTACTTTAGCTTCTAACTTCTCCTGACTGGTCCTGACTCTCCTCGTTGCCTGACATGCAGTTTGGTCCCTCTGTTCATTCGTTCCCTCCAGCCTCTCTCTTTGGTCCCCCATCTCAGCTTGCAGCTTTCCTCTGGAGACCTCACTTGCTTTTCTGAATTCACTGCTCTTGCCGTTGAGCTCACCTTTGTCTTGAGCCAGAGCTTTTCTTTCGGTTTCCATCTCCCTCTTACAAATGGACAAGAGTCCTTTGGTCCTCTCATGGTCACATTTACCCTTAATGCAGGACTATAATGTCTTTGAATGATGGCTGACATCCTTATGGCCTGGTACTTTACTACCTCCCTGTGTCTTCTGAACGCCGCCTGAATCAGGGAAGCTGCCTGATGTTGCAGGACAATCTCCCTTCTGACCCTCTGACCTCTGAAGCAGGCTTGCAGGAACATTGCAGCAGAGCGCAATTTCAAGAATTCCTCCCTCTGCTTTCTGGCATCAAGTGTGGAACGATACCTCAGCTGAATTGCAACAGCAGCATGTTTGATGCATAAATATCGTGTCTGAGCACAGTGAGCCCTGTAAGCACATTGTACCACAGTGGCAGCCTGGTGCTTCTGTTTCAGAGTCTGTCTGGTCTTCATCCCTCGGAATGCGGCTTGCAGAACAACAGCAGCCATCTTTTTCTCCTTCAAAGACTTCATTTCTTGCTTCATCATCTTGTTAGCTCGGTAATATCGCTGAACAGTCCTGGCTGCCCATGGTAGCTTCAGGTAGTACTTTCTGCTCAAAATCTTCCTCATCTGCGTTGAGCTGCGTGCGGCACGGTTGGCGGTTTGTGCTGGGCTCCCGCCTTCCATGTCGCGCGCGGAAAACAACACGCGGTTCAGCGTGTTGAGGTAGCGCTGTGCCCTTGCAGCCATGGAGACCAGCATCCGGGAGACCATGGAGACCGCGCTCTGTTCTGACTCACTGGGGCTTAAATAGCAGCCCCAATGAAGCACACCTGTGTCTGAACAAGCCCAGGTGTGCTCAGTCAGAACAGAGCGCCATCTGTCGTGCCCGGCTGGAACCAGAGGCACGACAGACCATGACAATGTCTGTTCTGAAGGATTTCCTGATTATTTTGCTCATAATTCTAAAATGACCAGAATTACCTTTTATAATCGCAATGCGCATCTTTTTCTGAATTAAACTGCGAGGCTTCCTTAACCTTCCTTAATCTTAATCTTCTTTAATCTAGTCGTTTCTATAATAGTCTATAATAGTCTAATAGGCAGCGGTGGCCTGGTGGTTAGGGAGTTGGCCCGGATCGGAAGATTGTGGGTTCGATTCCCTCACCAGTAGGTTGCCCTAAGGTACCCTTGAGCAAGGTGCCGTCTCCATCACTGCTATCTGGGTGCTTTTAATAGCTGCCCCCTGCTGCATGTGTGTGTATGGGTGAAACGCAGAGGTTGAATTTCATCGTGTTGTGTTGTGTTGTGCTGCGTTTCACGGTGACAAGAATAGTCACTTTTACTTTTTCAATTGTCAGTCTCATTTGCATATCAAATTATTTCTCAGGTTAATACAAGATCAGCGGTCTATTTGCGTGATGTATTTTAGGTGTTGTAATAAGAGAACAATGAAGGATGAGAATTAAAATGACTCAAAATAAAACACAACAAATAACGTTTAAAAAGTAGTTTTAGTGCATTTTATATTAAATTGCGTCAGATCATTTGCAGTTAAAAGAGGAATATGTGACCTCTAGACATCACCAGACACCAGGGCTCTAAGGCATTTTCACTTCCTCTTATTTCAGAGGTTTTGATCCTGCCTTTAATGAGTGAAACACATGACCAATGGATTTCATATCGGGAGGCTGGCTTGGTGATTCCAGATTGTTAGGCTGTTGTTTTGGTTCAGGTTGTTAAAGTCAAAAAGCATTTAGGTCTGTGCATGTAACATGCTTTAGAACCTATACTGTTGTACAGCCACTGATCACTAAAGATTAAGCCCCACTGGCAGCCATTCATGCCTTTTTCTTTTTTAGTTTTGATATATGCTGACTCCACAATGTAAATGAAAATGTGAGCCATGTTTAAAACTGGTCTAACCCAAAGACCTTCATTAGTTCATTTGTTTATATGGTTAAAGTGTCCAAATACTTTTTGAGGTACACAATAGAACCAGAAACTGGTTCCTGAGTTTGTATTTAGTGGTAAAACAGATGTCGCACTCATATATCTTACAATATGCCTGTGTTTACAGTTTGTATAATGTTCTTGACCTTTACTATGTGTGTGTGTGTGTGTCTGTGTGTGTGTGTGTGTGTGTGTGTGTGTGTGTGTGTGTGTGTGTGTGTGTGTGTGTGTGTGTGTGTCTGCCCTGTAATCAACCTGTCCTGTTGATATGCCTTTCACCCAGTGAGTGCTTGGAAAGGCTTCAGCAGCTCTTGAGACCCTACTCAGAATAAGTGGTCAAGATAACAGATGGATGGACCTTTTCTGCATTTTTTTTCTTCATGATCGAAAGTGTCACTAGGGATGCACAAGCCAGTGTATGTTTATGTGCTGTTCCAAAGCCAGGACCATTGGGGAAAAATGGGGAGGGTGATGTCAGGATGGGTGACTGGTGATTGGTGCAGACTTTGATGGACCTGTTGCTGAAGTGAACATAGGTGATGATTCATGTGGTTTCAAAGAGAAGAATGCAGAAGGTCAGATGGTTGTAGATTTTGCTAAAGGATGGAAATGGCTTTAGTGAATACATATTTTATAAAGAGGGGAGGGGGACAGGGTGACATATAATAGTGGTCAAGGATGACCTTGGAGGTCAAGAAGAGGAGGAAAGTGAGGGTAGATTTGAGGATCAAATGGTGGGAGCTGAAGGAGAAGATTGCAAGGTAGAATTCAGGCAGGGGTTATCATATGCACTGGGAAGTTGCAAAATAGACAGCTAGTGCTTGGAGTGACATCTGGATAGAAGAAAGATAAAAGAAAGATAAAGAAACCTGGTGGTGGAACCCATAAATTCAGGAGTGTATACAGAAGAGGCTGGCAAAGAGGGATGGTCAGAGGAGCTAGAGGTGGTAGAGTTAAAGATGCTGAGGTTTGCATGAGAAGTGACAAGGATGAATAGGATTAGAAACATCTACAGAGACAACAGCAATAGACTCTACACCTCGACCCAGCTCTAGACATTTTGTGAGCTCACTTGTACTTTGGTTGAGGATGGAGCTGCCTGGAAAGGGGAAATAAAGGAAAACCAATGAGGAGAAGGTTTATGGATGTGGTGAGAGAGGACATGCAGGTAGTTGGTTTGAAGTAGGAAGATGCAGATGACAGGAAGAAATGGAGACGGTTGATCTGCTGTGGCGACCTCTAATGGAAGCAGCTGCAAGAAGAAGAAGTCTGTGCTTTGTCAGAGGATGCAGAATCACAGGTCTGGGCCAGATGCCTCTGTGAATTATTTATACAAACGCTCAAGTTAAAACTGGCTTCCTATAGTTTAACCTCACGGCCAGCATAGCTATGTCCAGTTACCAATAGTGCAATTTTGTGTTTCTCCATCTCTAACTTACTTGAGCAGATGACCCCAGCATCCTCATGGTGTCCACAGTTATGCTGCCCCCAGCCCAGGTTGAAGCAGTCAGCCAGCACTCTTTCATTGCCCTGGCAGTCTACGTTGTCCAGCAGGATGGGCCCGGACCCATAACCAAAGTAGGCTAGTGGGACGGCAGCCAGGGCAGGGCCACACCCTAGCTGTCTGCACACCACCTGAGCATTGTCCATGTCCCAGTCATCATCACACACCGTGCCCCAGACGCTGTTGTAAGAGACCTCCACGCGACCCTGGCAGCTGCTGTTTCCATTAACCACACGGACGGTGGGCTTCACTGAATAGCCAATAGGAGAGAGATAATTAAGTTTCATACGGTCAAATGTGGGCTATTTTTATCCAAATTAGCACATTTGCATGCTGTTCTACTTTAATAAATATGCTGTAAACTATGCAACACTACGCAGAAAAACTTTATATAACATGTCAAGAACTGCTTTGGTGCAGTTTGTCATACTTAGATTTCACAAGTCTCTGAGGATGTCCTTAAAGGATGGAACACCTTTCATGATGGTCGTAGAGAGTGCTACCCTCGTCCTAACAGCAAGTGGACATTCAAATATAGAAGCCTTCAGGAAATTTGTAATCTCGGTGTCAATTTGGGACTTATCAGCTAATAGCTGAAAATTACAAATTGAGTGTATTTTGCACTTTATGTATCTCTTTAAAAAACAAGTGGCATTTACCTGAATCTTCTAGAAGCAGTTCTATTTATAGACCTTCTGTTCTCTATCTCATAGGCAGATTTCTCCTCATCCATTTATTCCCCAGTTTAACTGTGTTTTGACAAAGGATGGCTCAATAGCTGTATTTTATATTTAGAGACACAAGTGAACACCTGAAAGAGGTTTTGGAGGGAGGTATTAGACTACACTCACCACCACCATCATCAAAACATCTCTTAAGGGAATTTCTTTTATAATAATTGTGTTTCATCCCTCTAGTACAGCGCCAGAGACTTTTCAAGATGTGCAAAGCACATTAGAACACTATGTTGAGTATTTTTTAATCATTCTGTCAACCATATATTTAATGTTTAGGTCCCCCAGTACAGGAAAACTGAGCATGGGAAGGAACTGCCAGCACTTTGAAGATGTGATTATTTTATAATGATGTGCAGAATGAAGAAATCTAGTTCTACAAGACTGGACCAGTGCTGGAGTGAGTGCTGGGCACTGCCATCCATAATCCTTTATTATTCATGCTATCCATGGCCTTAGACTCTGACCTGTGCTCAATATGACCTTGATATTGTCACAGATATCTTTGTCTTTGCTGTTACCTCTTGTGGTGAAGGCTGTGCTGGGCTCAGTTGCAGCTGTCTCTGTAACAGGAACAGTCACTCCTGTCTCTGAGAGGAAGTGGAAGACGGATTCACATGATTATGAGGTGAAAACAAGAAAAAAGGGGGAAAGATAGGAGGGCACTAAGAAAATAAGGAAGAGAAGGCCACAGACTGGGCTGGCTGCAATGGGTAGCAAGGTTCATTCTGCAAAATGCTGCTCTCTGGTGAGCCATCGGGGATAGTGCAAAGTCCAACCTCCCTGCACAAAAAGTGACTCCTGCTGGAGTGTGAATGAGAGTGCATGTGACAGTGCATGTGTGTGTGTCTGTGTGTGTGTATTCACGGGTATGACAGATGGGTTATTCACTTCTATCCGCTGGGAATGCCAGTGCTGACAGGCAGACGCAGCAGTCGGCTACACTAGTTTGGCTCGCTATTCAGCCATATGCGCTGGTGGACAGCAGGTAAAGAAACACACAGACACCACACATTATATATATATATATATATATATATATATATATATATATATATATATATATATATATATATAATGTGTACCATTTATACCTGCTGCGGTCTCAGTATGGAGGAATGCTCTGCCCGTAGTCTCAGTGTCAAGAGGGGGAGCAGTGGTTGTACCCAATCCTACAGGAGGAGAAAAAGAGATATAGGGAAAGTGTTAAAGCCAACAACATATGTGTAGGACCTTTATATTGTATTATAAAGAGTGATATACTAATAACTTGCTTTAATATGGAAAACATGTCAACACCTTAAAATGCAAGGATCCTTAAGTGGATCCAAAAGTACTATGCAGGAACATCTTAGATTCATCAAGGAAGAAACAGTGTAAATGTTCCCTCAAAGGTACAACAAGGTTCAATTTTGTACCTTAAGTATTTTTTCTGAGCAGTAAATGGGGGGCAGATGCACCTTTTCATAACCTAAAAGTTTACAGTATAACAGCAAAATACAAAGTCTGGGGCTGGGACAGGGTTAACAGAGTCAGCGACTGCAGGGGAGAGAGGGGCAGTGCCTAACAAAGGATACAAGGCAACAGGAATATTCTATGTTCAGTAAGTTATATAAAATTAGATATGTGTTTTAGGCAACTTGTCTTATTCCTTTTGCAACATTGATGGAGAAGTTTGTGGTCATGAATTAGTTCCTATTAAACTTAGAAACTAAAATTACTGTCAATTACATAAGAGGTCATTGCTTTATTATCTCGTTCCTGTTTGCTTGCTGTTTAAATCAATCATTTTATATAAATATTATATATATTAATTGTTTACAACAATTTATTTGACTTTTGAGCATATGTTAAAGCAAGTCAATCTGTCTGATACAGTTAACCCAGTGGCATTTGCCATTTTTGCCAAATTTATCTGTTCAACTATTATCAGATGTTAATGTTAATGTTTCCCTGTGCAGCAAAATGTGTTAATTTAGTTTATTTAGTTGAAAATACTTTAAATATTCTTAGGAAAACCAGAAAGTCTTAAGATTAATAACTGAATCAGAGCAGGTTTCCAGCTCAGGCCTGACCCACCAGTGCAGATCACCCCGGCATCCTCGTGATGGCCGCAGTTGTGGATCCCCCAGCCCAGACTGTAGCAAGTGGCCAGCTGGCTCTCATAGCCATTGCAGTTGACGTTGTCCAGCATGATGAGGCCACTGCCGTAGCCAAAGTAGGCGTTGGTGGTGAAGGTGACTGCAGGGCCACAACCCAACTGCTGGCACACTACCACAGCATCCCGCATCCCCCAGTCATCATCACACACTGTCCCCCAGCTGCCCCGGTAGTAGATCTCTACCCGTCCCTGGCACTGGTCCGAGCCTCCTACCAGACGGATGGTACCATCTCCTGCAGCATTGTGAGGAAAGATGGGCTTTAAGAATTTGGAGACATATCCAATGTGTTTGAATGTTACACCATGTAGACTTAAGGGTTCAACAATAGCTTTTTTCTGTAATGTGTTGATGCCATTATTAATGCTGGGCTGGGATTAGCTCCAGAAATGGTCTCCTATTGGATTTATTGATTTATTAGATTTATCAAACCTTTGGCCTAAATATCCTGAAGAACCAATAAAAATCTGTTTAGAGTCATTGCACATGGTTCACTTCAGGACTTTATTTACATTACACTGTTTACAGTGATGCACTAGCCACGCAAAGCTCAAATAATATGTCTGGCTGAATTCTTTAAGTGAATATAAATTTACACCTTTATAGTGAACAAACTTATGCTTTTCTGCACAGGCAGGAAAAAAAAATACAAATTCCCTAAAAAAATGTTGCACACATTTGTTCACTGTGGAGGATGTGTGTAAATATGCACCTTTTTCTATTTATTATATATATGTGGAGTTTGGGGTGCGAGACTTACTTAAACCAGAGTTTCTGCGAGTCGGAGTGGTGGGCTCCTCAGGACCTCCTTTTGGCCCAATCACTGTGTTTCCTAGACAGACAGAAATATATAACCATATTAATATGACGGTGCTTGATAGTTTGTGAAACCTTTAGGTCTTCAAGCATAAATATGACCAAGATTACAAGCAAATAAAGGGAACATAAATAACTAAACAATATTATTCAACAGTACAAATATGATTTATTTAGCCAGGAAAATGATCCATTTTTTCTAAAGTCTAAAAGTCTGATCTTTATAAGGGGCAGTGGTGGTCTGGTGGTTAGGGACTAGGCCCCGGGATTGGAAGATTGTGGGTTTGAATCCCAAAACAGTAGATTGCCCTGAAGTACCCTTTATAATAATAATAATAATAATCCTTTATTTATAATCCCACGAATGGGAAATTCGCTCTCTGCATTTCACCCATACACACATGTGCAGCAGTGGGCTGCTATTGAAAGCGCCCGGGGAGCAGTGATGGGGACGGCACCTTGCTCAAGGGTACCTCAGGGCAACCTACTGGGAAGGGGTTTGAACCCCTGATCCTCCGATCATGTGGCTGACGCCCTAACCACTAGGCCACCGCTGCCCCTTAGCAAGGTACCGTCCCATCACTGCTCCCTGAGCACTGGATACAGCATTTGTGGAAGCGTTTGTAGGGTGCTGGTGGTCTAGTGGTAGTTGCCTATGGATCCAGAGGTCCCCGGTTCGAATCCCACCTCTGGCACTACCACCATTGGGTCCCTGAGCAAGACCCTTAACCCTGAGTTGATCCAGGGGGACTGTCCCTGTAATTAGGACCTGTAAGTCACTCTGGATAAGAGCGTCTGCTAAATGCTGTAAATGTAAATGTAAATGTAAGTGTACAATACCACAAAGAAAAGAGATTTATAAATAGTTGATGCTCATCAGGCTAAAAGAAAGTTACAAATCCATCTCTCAAGAGTTTGGATTCTACCCATCCACAGTTGTTTGCAAATGGAGGACATTTAATATCACTGTCACCTTCCAAGAAAGAGAAAAACCTGCATTTCAGCACAGGAATCGTATCCCATCTGTGAAATATGGTGGTGGTAATATCATAGTTTGGGCCTTATGTGCTGCTTATAAACCAAAATGGCTTCCTGTCATTACTGGAGCAATAAAGTCTTTGTGAACTGCAGCAAGACAACAACTTGAAACAAACCTCATTCTACAAGGAATGGTTGAAGTAAAGTTAATGTATTACAAGGTCAAAGCGAAAGTCCAGATCTTCTACAATAAAAATGTTGAGGAAGGACCTAAATTGAAGAGCCCATGTGAGTAAAGCTGTCCTGTATGAAGGAATGAACAAAAGTCCTCCAACAATTTGGGAAATGTTTAATTGCTATTATTTACTCAGCTTAGCTTCCTAGTAATTAATTAAAGAATGTTCATTTGATCAGGACTAAAATCTAAAAAAAAAGTGCATACATGCATATGCAATCAGGGTTTGGCTGGAATAAATGAGTTGATATGGCAGGCCCAACAACAACTGTATCATCAAACGGATCATAAGACAAATATAAATAGAGGTTTACTGATCAATTTTCCAACTTCTGGCTCTTGGTTCCTCCCAAAGTTTCTTTGTTGGGTGAAATGAGGGCTGTGCTGTGTATTCGCAACATCAATTAGTCACTTTCACTTTCACCTGCATCTTAAAAATCTTCTTTTTACCTGTTTATCACCATTAAACCAGCAGTTGTTCAACAGCTGTCCATTCTGTCATTGCTGTTGCTGGGGTTAGGGTTAATAGGGTCATCAAATGTGCATTTTTTTTTAACCCTCACACCCAAAATGACCAATGGTCAAACTGACATTTTATTATTGATCAGGTGTATTTCTCTGTACCCACCCTTTGTTCTTACCTTTACAAATGACAGCCACGTCTTCATAGTGGTAGCAGTTGTGGATGCCCCAGCCCTGATTGCCGCACTGGCCCAGGTCCATCTCCCCCCCCTTACAGTCCACATTGTCCAGGAGGATGGGCCCAGAACCTTGGCCAAACCTGGAGCTGCTGCCCACGGCCACTGCAAGGTTGCAGTCCAGTTGCCGGCACACTACATTAGCATCCACCATGTCCCAGTCATCGTCACACACTGTCCCCCATGTGCCATTGTGCTGCACCTCCACACGACCCTCACAACGGTTTTGGCCATTCACCAGCCGTACTGGGGATGGAGGTAGGGGAATTTGAAGGTGAGAGAGGATAAACATTTTATTTGCAGTGCAGTCTGGAAACAGTAAAGACTGATCGTTAGATTTATTCTGTTGAAAAAGGAAGGTATTGAACATTCCTATAGGTTTCAACCTTTAAAACCTAAGCATTGGTAGCTTGGTGGTTTGGGACTAGGCTCTTTAACTGGAAGGTCGTGGGTTTGAAGAATAGAGTAGAAGGTTGCCATGAGGTACACTTGACCAAGATACTGTCTCCATCACTGCTCACTGATGCCCCGTTTTGTTGTATGTGGGTTTAATTCAGAGAATCATTTAGTTGTGGTTCACTGTGTGCTGTGCAGTGTGTTCACAATGTCAAATAGTCACTTTCACTTCATTTATTGTGCGTTTACATGTTGGGGTTGAAAAGAGGATTGGTGTAATCACTGATCAACTGTGGCATGAAGCCATGTACACATTCCCATGCCACTGGAGCTGCGATGGACTGGCAATGTGGCCAGGCTGGGGCAGCTGTGACCTAGTGTTTAGGGACTAGGCCCAGAGATCAGAAGACTGTGGGTTTGATTCCCTCACCAGTAGGTTGCCCTGAGGTACCGTACCCGCCACTGCTCCCCGGGTGCTGCCACCTGCTGCACGTGTGTGTGTATGGGTAAAATGCAGAGGGCTGATTTCTTTGAGGTTCACTGTGTGCTAAGAATAGTCACTTTCACATTTCTGTACTACAAATGCTGGTACAGACTTTAACACCTTCCTCAACCCATAATCCGTTAAGATAATGGGTAGATGAATAGTGTTAAATGAATAACATGGCCAAATGTATCTTTAACATGCTTTTAACACATGCTGATGCTTGAAATTGTACACTGTTCAAGAATGGTTCTTTTTGACATGAAAAGGAACACTTTCAAGATGGAACCAAGGGCATTGGTTGGGTAATCTGGTGAATTTGCCAAAAAACTTGAATTAAACTACACCGCCCTAATCACTCAATAAGATCACCTTCTTTCTGCTCTAATCTAAATGTACTCCTTCACATTGGAGAAGTAATCTTTCCACTTGTGTTTGTATTGTAACTGTTATCGGCTGAAGGCTTCAGGCAGAGAATGTCAACGTGTAAGTGAGTCTTCTTTAGTGTTGCCTTACTGTCTGCATAACAGAAGACTCTGAGCTGCGTGTCTCTGATATAATAATAGCTAATAGCAAAAAGAATGTCTGTAATCCTCATTGATTTAAGGCTAAACATGAAAAATGACTCCAGAAAAGAGTACAATGGGAGAGAGAGAGAGAGAGAGAGAGAGAGAGAGAGAGAGAAAGAGAGAGAGAGAGAGAGAGAGAGAGAGAGATGGTGACAGATGGAATGGAGTAGCTGACTTCTTTATTTTAAGAACTTTATCTTCTTGACTTTGGCAGCCTGTCATTTTATGCTCTCCTGCTTTTTTTACAAGGATCCACCACTGAAGTGCACATGCTTAAACATGCAAGTCACACACAAACACACACACACACACACACACACACACGTGTGTGTGTGTGTGTGTGTGTGTGTGTGTGTGTGTGTGTGTGTTTATGAAAAAAGAAAGAGGGAGCATCATTGCACTGAAGTGAGACACTCACCTTTGGATGGGTTGAAGAACATTGTGTTGTTACTGGCTGAAGAAGGGATAGATAGATAGATAGATAGATAGATAGAGAGAGAGAGAGAGAGAGAGAGACAGAGAGAGAGAGAGAGAGACTCAGAATGCCAAGCCAGAGAGACAGCAAAAATAGGAGGGATAGTGAGACAGTGAAAGAGGAAAGAGAGAGAGAGAGAGAGAGAGAGAGAGAGAGAGAGAGAGAGAGAGAGATTTTGTCAAATTATTTGTTGAAAGGGGGTTCTTGGCCCTCCATAGTTACAGTACACTCAGTATCAACTACATCTAATTTTCCTGTAATTTTAAACCTGGTGGAGCAGGAAGCCCATTTTGCTCAGTTCGGGGAGCAGCTAGACTTGCTAGTGCAGACCTGATGGCCATGTGGAGTGCAGTGACCTCAGAAAGTACTTGGACATCTTAACCATTTAAGCACTATTTATTGAAAAAAAAAAAAGGAATAAGGTAGAATGATGTAAAACAAAAACTGTAAACTGATGATGTAGAAGAAAAGCACCAAAGTGGAATCAGTGGAAAAGTGTTCATTGATGGTGTCATTATTCAAATACAAAAGCTTCCTGGAGGCCAACCTGCAAAACCAATTACCGTCTGAAACACAGAAACGAAGCAGGACCCTTTTTAAACAATGGTGAATGAAAAAAAAATAATCGCTCAGAGCTAAGAACTGTACAATTACTTTTTGGGCCACTGTATTGCACTAGTTAGGGTCTAATCCCCAGTACTGGAATGTCATGGGTTTGAATCCCAGGGCAGTAAGTTGCATTGAGGTACCCTTGAGCAAAGTACTGGTTCCATCACTGCTGCCCATTGCATTGGATATGGCTGCCCCCTGCTGCACGTGTGTGGGTGAAAAACAGAGGATGCATTTCATTGTGTTTCACCGTTTGTTGTGTTTCACAATGACAGTCACTTTTCACTTTCCTTATTGGGATGTTTTGCTGACAAACTGGCACGAGGCAGGTGAGGAATACTTACTGGGGACTGATCGCCTTGTCACTTTGTGATGTCCTGTATGGGGAAAAATCAAATCAAGATTAATACACCTATTGCTAATTACAACAGTAATAATATAATTAATAATATTAATAATAATTTAAATAATGCTGTAAATTTCTGAACAAACGTAATATATAAAAACCTCATGCACACACATGGACCTCCAAATGATCACTTCTCTCTGTCTGTGTTTGTCATTCATGCATACAGTATCTCACAAAAGTGAGTACACCCCTCAAATTTTTGTAAATATTTTATTATATCTTTTGATGGGACAACACTGAAGATATGACACTTTGATACAATGTAAAGTAGTCGGTGTGCAGCTTGTATAACATTTGCTGTCCCCTCAAAATAACTCAACACACAGCCATTAATGTCTAAACCACTGGCAACAAAAGTGAGTTTCCCCTAAGAAAAAAATGTCCACATTGTGCCCAATTAGCGGTTTAACAGGACAGGTTTCACTCAGAACAGGCCTCGCCATGGTTGACCAAAGAAGTTGAGTGCATGTGCTCAGCGTCATATCCAGAGGTTGTCTTTTGAAAATAGACGTATGAGTGATGCGAGCATTACTGCAGAGGTTGAAGGGGTGGTGGATCAGCCTGTCAGTGCTCAGACCATACGCCGCACACTACATCAAATTGGTCTGCATGGCTGTCATCCCAGTAGGAAGCCTCTTCTAAAGATGATGAACAAGAAAGCCCACAAACAGTTTGCTGAAGATGAGCAGACTCAGGACATGGATTACTGGAACCATGTCCTGTGTTCTGATGAGGCCAAGATGAACTTATTTGGTTCAGGTGGTGTCAAGTGTGTGTGGCGGCGACCAGGTGAGGAGTACAAAGACAAGTGTGTCTTGCCTAGAGTCAAGCATGGTGGTGGGAGTGTCATGGTTTGGGGCTGCATGAGTGCTGCCAGCACTGGGGACCTACAGTTCATTGAGGGAACCATGAATGCCAACATGTACTGTGACATACTGAAGCAGAGCATGATCCCCTCCCTTCGGAAACTGGGCCACAGGGCAGTATTCCAACATGATAACGACCCCAAACAAACCTCCAAGATGAACATTGCCTTGCTGAAGAAACTGAGGGTAAAGGTGCTGAACTGGCCAAGCATTTCTCCAGACCTAAACCCTATTGAACTTCTGTGGGGCATCCTCAAACGGAAGGCTGAAGAGCACAAGGTCTGCGTGTTGTTATTTTGAAGGGACAGCAAATTTGCACTGTAATACAAGCTGCACACCGACTACTTAACATTGTATCAAAGTGTCATATCTTCAGTGTTGTCCCATGAAAAGATATAATTAAATATTTACAAAAATGCAAGGGGTGTACTCACTTTTGTGAGATACTGTATATAATTTGTAAACAAGACCAGTGCAAGGCTCTCCCCCATTTCTGCATTACATTTAGCTCCGGTTTCTAGAACTGAGGGCTCCAGGATAACCTTTTCCCATGAATTTATGAAATTCTGATTCTGACCTGTTTTACCCCGAGATGCTACATTTTTATGTTTTTGCTCAATTTAATTGCAATCATGTCAGTTACCCAGTGAAGTACATCAACATCCAATCTACGCTCTGTATAAACATGCCAAAATCAAAATGTTTTCACTTTTATTTTGCTTTTTACTTTTATTTATACAGAACAAAAGTGGATCTCGTTTTATTCAGTTCCCTGCAAATGAGGTAAGTATGAATGTTTAGAGTCTGTACTTTCATCTGAAGCTCCTCCCTTGTTTCAGTAATGAATCATTGCATTTCCTGGAAACCTTTGGAACCCCTTCTTAGACATTCTGTAATATTAGCACTGTTCTAGTCTGGTCCGGTTCCGTACACTGTGCTGGTATAAATGTATGGGATCAGATGGACACTGTCCAAGCAGTAAACACTCAAAGGCCATATTTTCACTTAGAAAAGAAATTAATGAGGCTGCAGTGGTAAGCGCTACAGCCCCACAACAAGAAGCACTTCAAACACTTCAGTAACGGTCCAATGTTTCCGCAATTCTCCATTTAGGCAAAAGTTTTTGCACCTCCCCTTTAAGCTCATTCGTTTCATTTCATTCAACCAACATTTTTTCCAGATGTTGCTTGTGTTCCTAATCTTTTTGCCAAAAGATTTTGAATTCACTCTTTTAGCCAGAAGTTTTTCCATCAACCATCAGCTGAGAAAGCACCTGGGAATTGTTTGAGGCCTTCAATACACTTTTTCCTGTGTTTTCTTGCAGCAGTGCGCCTGTAGTTATTTATACACTTCCTCATTCAAACTGGAACCTCGATCAAACATCATTTTTGAGCTGTGCTGAGCAGTAATTACTACTGAATTCAAAGATCTGAAAGGAGCTATACTGTATCAATTGTAATTAAATCAGATGGCCATGTCTGTGAACATTGCTGCTGTCAAAAATAGCTCCATCCAGTAAATGAGATTAACCCTCAAACACATCATGTGACCAGAACTGTGCAATAAGAGGCGATGGTGAGCTTTGGCGCTCGGATGACAGATGACCACTAAGAAGGAGAGATCACCTAATGCTGGACCAGTGATTACCAGACACTTTCTAACAGCTGCAACAGAGTAAAATGATCCTACCAGTGTAGCTTAATATATCCTTCATATCAGTGTAACCATGTTGCCAGTGGTATTGACAGATAACAATTTAATTTACCACTCTGTATGATTCATGATCAGGTTTGAGCTTTAATTGGCCTGAAATTTTAGTACATATGCCGTCTGTCTAAACCCCATCCCACCCAAACCGCATCAAGCTTTTAAATCCTGACCTGAGACCAAACCATGGCTGAGTACCAACAACTTTTATATAACAATTTAAATCTTGGCATTCAAATATGAAATGGTAGCACTGAAGTATAAAATAACATAAGTTCTTTTGAGGACAAGGTCTGAGGACGTGGCGTCTGCTCATCTACTGTAGAAATAAAAAATTACAGGGGCATTCACTCATACAGACACATCCATTTATATAAATCCATTCACTTTTAAAATGAAGCCAGACGCATTTATTTCACTCAAGCATACACACCCTGTGTACTCACCGAGCTGTAGGAGCACTGTGAAGGCCAGCAGCAGCAGGGAGGCCAGAAAAATGAGGACGCAGACGGCAGATTTGCAGCGCCTACACACGCTGTTCGACGCACCCTGGACTTGCATGGCAGTCTAAACAAGGACCCAACTGCACACCTTCAATAAAAACAGGCATAGACACACACGCACTGTGCTGAAAGAGATTTTGGACAGTAATTTCCAATTCTACCTTTCTCTTGTCTTCTAACTTTGTCTTTCTTTCAGTTTGTCTTATTTATGTCCTAACTCTCCCTCAAACACTCGGATTGTGACATGCCTCATTATTGTACTCCAAAAACTGGGATACTACTTCACTCCTCTCCTCACTGATTGGTCCCTCCATAGTACAATACAGTTCGATAAAAAAACAAACAGAGTCCAAGCCCTCAGGCTTCATTTGGAGGCTCAGTCCCAAATGTTTCTTTACTTGATATGTAGTGCACTGCAAAGGTCACAAGGATGGTGCACTCTTATGTAGTGCACAAATCAAATGCTGGGACAGTTGGGATTCAACCAAAATTGTATTGATGGGAGAGGACGCAACGTGGAGAGCTGAGATCGAAGACAATTGGCTGGCAAATACACAAAAGAAATCATGAGTATAACCGGTTCACATACACAGAGAGCTTGAACAGGGGTGGAACTTTGTACTTCATGGCACTTCATTGCATGTCCCGCTGCATGTCCCAAGTTTAGATAATGGATATTGATGGAAGAGGGGTTTTGAAAAGCAGATTATGAATAGTACACACTCCAGATATTTATTTAAATGTTCTTGTAGGGTTTTTAGCCAGTCACAGATCTGCTCACAGATAGTTTTGTGTTCAGAATCTAATTGATTAACATTGGGCATGTGCCCATCTTCTAGTATCTCTGACCTGATGGAGTGAGTTGCTGACCCATTTCCCCAGGCCTCACACACAAACACATATAGAGCAATTCCCAAAGCAGAACTAGTTCACTGAGAACAAATGAGCTGATGGAGGAGAGTGTCAGTGCTTGCTTTTTAAACTAGTCACAAATTACAGCCACAAATAGAAACCTCATTATCTATAGCTTCAGTTTTTTGCTGTTGGGTGTAAAGCTGTGCAATTTACCATCTGTTCATTATCATGCAAATAAATATCAATATCAAAATGGAAAATATTCATAGCAAGGTGGCCAATCTCTGCTCCAGGTCAGTGTTTGAGGTATTCATTAAGTCCAATAAATTATTTTGGCCAGTTTTTTTACCCTTAAATGCACTCTATTTCTCTACTGCTACTCTATTATATTTGCTGTCTTTGTCACATTATTGATTCTGCAATTTAAAAAAAGAAATTTATAAATCATATCAAAATCATTTAATACAACAAAGTAATTACAATGTTAGAATTTGATTCATATCATCCAGCCCATGTTGGGTGACATTTAAGGTCAACAGGGAAGTGGCCTAATATTGTTTTTACAAACTTCAATGAAAGTAATAGTGTTCCACGTTTTGAATGCAGTCCAAATATTGAATCTTCACTGTTTAGCTGAGCGCACGTGACACAATTAGCTACAGCGGCACATATCGACAGTCTGTTCGGTCAGCTCAAGTTCATCCAGAAAGAGAGAGGGACTGGTGTGTTAACGTGTTGGTTAGATGTGTATGTTGTCAATATTCTGGCATTCTATGCTGCATAAAATTTTACCTTGACTAAAAAACACATTCCTGGATGTTGCTGTTAAACTACAATCTTTTAAAGTGAGTACAGGGTCCTGATAGGACTCAAAAAAGGCTTTGCTTGACTTTGGGAATAGTAGAAATTTTTTCCTGTAATAAACCATTTTTATAGGTTCTGGAACCATGAACAACAGGTTTCAGGTCATAAAGAAGAACCATTTAACTGAGCAAAGAATTATTTTATCGTTCAAATGGTTATTCTGAGTGTATAGTGTCTGTAGAGGGCCGACGCTTAAAGAACTTTCTATGAATTGAATTTGTCCCTTTTTAAGAGCAGACAGCAGGTCTTAGGCTCAAATGTCATTATTAGGCCTCTAGAAAAGCCAGACTTATCTAGATTAGAACTGTACCTGGCAGAGATTTGGAGGTGACTTTCCAATTTTAAATGCAACCAACAGGCAAAGAAAGCTGCTCATAATTATCTGCACAAGTGTGGATTCTTGCATAACTGTCCAATATCCTGCAAATTACCAAAATAAGATTATTGCAAACACCGTAAATGCCAAGAAGTGGCTTATAGCAAGATCCCTGTTCTGATCTGCCATTATTTGTCCATCAGTTGGGCCCAAGATGAGCCCATGTGATTTTAGACTTTTCCCATTTATTCATTTGTTGTTTTTTTCAAAATCCCTCCTGACCTTCGACTGGAATGCGGGCGAGCATCAGTCTGGGGCTTAGGATCCCAGGGCGAGCTGAGAACTTGATATTCTGGCCGGGCAGATAGTGGACATTCCGGGGCCGAGGGCGCACAAAAAGTTGTTTCTGCTGCCCGTGGCTGCCGTCGGCGGGGCCTAAGTGCTGCTTCCTGCGAATCTGTCACTGGGGCTCTCCAGAATGCTTAGGCAGCTGATGACACCAGCGGGGCGCCTCTCGTCTCTCTCTCTCCAGGGATGTGGGGAAGAAGGAGATGGGGCAGGGGGCCAAGTGAGACTGTGTGGCTACAGTCACCTGTTCACTTCCTGCTCAGATTAGATGTGAGGGGCTGGTACTGTGGACCATGATTTCTTTAGTCTGCTGTATTTCATCTGTTCATGTTCAAAGTTTGCACATAATCGGGACCCCCTGATTGTAACAAGGGACTACAGAAGAGGTTTTTTAAACTTGTGTATCTCTCACAGAAATCTCAGCGCCTCACTCAGCATTCCCCTTCCCTCTATGTAGGTCCTGAATTTAGCACTTCTCACTGCATTTTATCAGAGACTTTACCAGTGACTCCCAAGTTGCATTTCAGCCAGTACTGGGTAGTAGTTACTGTTCTCCCACAGTTTGCTGTGGCTTAATTACATACTTGATTACAGACTTAATCATTTCAAATTGCTTTGCCTCAAACACAACAGTTTTGTAGCCCTTCAGTTTTGGTCTTCAGATCAAAAGAAACGTGAAACCATGTCAGATCTACATCATGTCTAAACTACAATTACTACTAAATCTACAAAAGATTCAAGACTCAACCTGCAGAGACTCAAGATTTGTCTTACATGATGGGATTTTTACATGATGACATGACATGACATTTCACATGATGGGAAAATTTGCAATCTAAAATGATGTACCCATTATGCCATCCATTGCCTGGGTTTGGACAATTTTAACTGCACTGAGCTCCTTTCCTAAAAAGCCATCACAGGGTCTATTGTCCCTTCAATTAGGGCCTGCTGATGTTTTAACACTGCCACTAAGCATTCTGCGCACCATTCCTGCAAAGTGCTGCGAGACAGCAGACAAACGCCTCAGTTATGAGGGATGAAAAATAATCTAGTCTCCCAATGTTGTGTTTTTCAATACACCATTCATGGCTGGATGCAGGGTGGATTCACAGGGGAATAATGTTGCCTTTTGTGTCGTCCCATGCTTCCCCTCCCTCTCCTCTCCTCTCTGACTCTGAGAAACGGCTGAAAGATCTCAGGAGTGCAAAAAAAAACATTCTCTTTTCTAAAAAGTCAGCGATTAATGAGTGGAGAGAAGCAGCGACTTTCTCTGCTTCTCCGCCAAGACTTGAGGAGATCGCTGGAATTTGTGATGGCATTCAAGTCAATTGCATCTGTCAGCGTGTTCATCAGGCCCTTATTTTCAGTGGATTTAATAACAACGTATTCTATTTCCCGTTAACAAACATGACCAGCGAAAATTAAAGTTGCTCTAATGGCAAAATGAAATCTCATTCTCTCCACAAATGCAAGAAGACTCAGATGGGACTGATCTGAGATGTAATATTTCAATGCAACAATCAAGGTCTTCTTCAAGGATTTTATCTTTCCGTTACCACATTTCCTTCCTCTTTAAACCAAGCATTAAAAGGTATGTAACATTATATATATATATATATATATATATATATATATATATATATATATATATATATACACACACACACACACACACACACACACACACACATATATA
>CM029371.1:16913699-17101199 GCA_017165825.1 Hepsetus odoe
TATATATATATATATATATATATATATATATATATATATTCCATATTTGTAAAAGCAAAGGCAAATGATAGGCCAGAAGAAGATCATTACCATTAACAACATACCTTAGACAATTGCAGCTTTTTTTCTCTTCCCACACGAGAAAAAAAAAGCAATATAATCCCAAAATATGAGTTTTGTCACCCTCCCCAAAAAAAGCCACAACAAATTTGTGATTCAGACAGCTGGTCCTTCAGACAGCTGGTCCTTCACAGGACTGTTCTCCTCTCAGAGTCAGACATGAGAACTTTGAGCAGTAGAAGGAGGGGAAAAAATAGCAGTCCGGTTGTCTGGATACTGGTTCTTTCATCTCCGTAACCTTCAGAGGCTATAAGCACCCAGCCTCTTCTCCTATGGGTTTTGTAACCCCCCAAAAAAGGCCTTGCTATTTCATGGAAGTGTGTTTCTCTTACACCTACTTCTTGCCCACTGTGAGAATGGTGAGCGTTAGGGAGGGAACAGAGGGAGTCGAAAGCCAACCCTTCACAAGTTCCTGAGCATCTCTAGTTTCAGGCTGGACTCTTACTAAGGCGCTGTCCTGCTGTCTGGAAGGCGGTAGCATGTGTATGTCGATGTGTAAATATATGCATGTGGAGGGTTGTAGAATGGAACATATCATTTGATATGTCATTTGTACAGGTTTATAGGTCTTCATTACTGGTTCACTTATCTGTTAAACAGAATGGGAAGCCATGTGCCTATGCTAACACAGTTCACCAGTATCCTTAAACCATTGGTGCGTTTGTAGAATTGTTATTGCGGTAAGTTTCAGAGCCCATCCAGCTTCTAAAATCAATACAGAAGTAAAGAATGGTTTGTCATGTTTTTGAAAAATCATCAACATAAAACATGCCATGGCGGATATAGCATAAAACCTTTTAAAAGGAACATGATTAATGAGCATGTTGTGTTAAAAATATATGTTCTCTCTTTGGATGAGGAGGTGGTTTAGGGTAACTTCATCTTAAGGTAACACAGTGCTCAGTCACTGTGATTGGATGATCAGTTGGCGTATCCACCCCAGCAACTCTCAACCTGGTTTGATATGCAGGAGGTCTGTCAAAATTGCTCAGCGTAGTCAATTAATCAACAACAAAATGTATGAATACTCATCATTATATTGTTATATCATTTAAGTCTTTGAGTCTGATACAGTTTAGTGACAAGCCCACCAAACCTTGCCATTAACTGGTAAATATGTGATAAACCATAGGGAGTGTTGGGTGGGACATGACATGTTTTGGTTTCCTTCCATTTGAAAGAAGGAACTGTTTGTCAGATGGAATTGTCAGTGTTTTTGGGCAGAGTGTGAGAATCACTTTTCCATTTTTTATCAGCATTGGATTGGATAGTTCCTCAGATATTTCTTTGCTTTATGTTCCTAATTGACGTTAGCTGGTGCTGATATCTAAGTATGTAATACATTAGTATTAAACTCCAGCCAAATACGTAAGCAAGTCCTTTTAGTAGGTCCTGCAATGTAAATGGTTGGGAAAGTGGACACACAACAGCAGGCATAACCTGAGGAGTTGCATTCGTAATCACTCAAAAGGACACTTTTGCTTTGCCGCAGCTTTGAGGGAACAAAGTCCTTTTGAGGAAAATGTCAGCTGTAGCCAACAGGCTGTCATAGGTTCATGTGTCTGAACTCAATCACCTTAAAAATGACAGTTTCTTCAAAAAAGTACTAAAAACATGCACACTGCAGAAAAAGGTGCATGCGGCCTCTTTGCACTGCAATGCACTGAAGAGCGACTGCCTCCACACATGCTAATCCTCTCTAAACCACAAAGAAACGTGTGGACCGTCAGGCTTTTCTTTCCCCTTTTCGAGGGCCAGTCCAGGCTCTGCACCTATGGCGGACGGGAGGACAATTTTGTTTCACTCAGCATGCTCCTATTGAAACAATAAGCTCCTGATCACTCTGTGTCCTGCCCGAACTCTGTCATGGCTTGCTCAAAGAGAAATTGTTATCAGGAATGAAAGTCAATGAAAGAGAAAATAAAGGATTCTCCCACTAATGCATGCGGTACTGCTACGGCTACTTCTAGGCCTGAGTGTGGAACTACCACTACTTCTGCAACGAAGGTATCTACTTTTGCAGTCGTATACTTATGCAGTTAGAGAATCATCCATGGCCGCTCTGGCACCTTTCTGTCCGTCCACCTCACTCCTCCTCTCCCATGATTCAAGTGGGCTGCGGCAGGGAGGGCTTCGGGTGCCGGAGTGGGTGGGAGCTTAAAACAGACAGCAGCAGGACAGTGCCTCTCAGTTGAGAATGTTAAGTGTTTTCCCATAGTTGTGCTCAGCCTAAGTGGCTTTAGTCATCCTTTCTGTATCTCTCTCTCTCTCTCTCTGTCTCTCTCTCTCTCCAAACCTGTTTATCACAAGTTCTGACTGCCAGACTGTGGGTTACATAATAAAAGAGAAAACTGAAGAAAGGATCTAAAGAAACACAAATAATTATGTGGGTTTCACAAATTGGAAATGCGACCAAATCTGGCCTGAGTGAGAAACCCATCATAGTGAAAGGAAGGAAAACTTTCTCAGAAATGCCAAGTGCTGAACTAATCTGAATATGAGCTTTAAGTTTTTTTTTGTTTTTTTTTTTAAATAAAAGTTGAAAAATGACTATGTCTAGTGAAATGTTTTCTTCATTTATGACATGGTGAATTTCTCATATTGAGGGATTTTGAACTAAGTTACTTCATGTTATGGGCTTTTTGTTGTCGAGTGTCCTATTGCTGCCCTACATAATGAAAGAAGGTGAGTATATGTGGTCTCTGATGGATTGGTAGCAGATTAAAAAGGTAAACACATTATTGTGCATCTCTTAAATAATATGCTTTACGAAGATTTAATACTCCATGCACATTCTGTGGTTTCTGCACATGATAATTCAAAAATCATTAACTTATAAACAACAGTTTCAGCCCAACTGCCCTTCTTTCTTCATCATGACCGTGTCAAGCTGTCAGTGTCAGCCTGGGAAAGCAAGTTGGCCTCTAGGATCAATATTCATCTAACACTTGGCGAGAGGGCTCTTGAAAGAATATGTGTGGTATTAGGGAAAAGTGATAGAGTAACAACATAGGAGAGGAAAAAGGCAAATTAAAAGAAAAGTCAGCTTTAGGAGGGGTACAATTACAAAGTGCTTCTTTAAGTCTAGTTCATTTTATTGTCATTTTAACCAAAATCTCAGTGCACTAAAGTAACATCCCTCCAGAATCATGCTGCTGCACAGAAGACAACGCAAGTGTGGACAGTGAACTTTTCAGAGTCCAAAATACAATACAACTTAATGAAAGAACCGAGACAGTACTGAGTGTGTTGTAGTTTTAATAGTGTTAAAAATAATACTGTGTTTATGAGGAGGTGAAAAAAAGTGCAAAGGTTAGGTGAACTTCTATTTTGTGAGGTGTTTAGACGAAACAAAATCAATGTGTTTAAAAATCTGCGATTAGATTAGCCAGTTAAACCTAAATAAATGCATCTTTACCTGCATGTTTTATTAGTTTATATTATATACAAAACGTACAATTATGAACTAAACCTGGTCAGCATGCAGGAGCGTGGCCCAGTACGGATTGGGTGGAGCAAGGGTACCCTACGTCATGTTGTAGAGACATGGGCTGCAGAACCGAGAGCTTCCTACTGGATTTTAATAACAGATAACGTGCATATAACTCAAACTAAAATGTACTAAACAGAACATGTGTAAAACATAACATAAATAAACACAAAGATAAGCACACAGAATGACCTGCGCCCTGCTCCGATTCGTTTGGGCTTATAACGCCAGCCCCCGATGAGGCACACCTGGCACCCAATGCCCAGGTGTGCACAATCAGAGCAGAGCGCCCTCTACTGGTACAGAACCGTTACAGTACCCCTCCCCAAAGGCGCCACTCCCGAGGCACCAGGCCCTGCCTCCTCCGAAGCAGGACCCCAAAAAGGAGAGAGGTCACACAAGCGTTCAACAAAAAGTCCAAATGTATGCTCTGCGGCACCGCGGTCTTCTGGCGGGTTCGGCTGCGGCCCCTGAAACCCGGCTTTCCCTCCAGCGATCTAGCTTGGATGCAGCCCCTGAAACCCCGCCTCCTCCGGTGGGCTTGGACCTTGTCCCTCAAGCCCCGCCTCCTCCGGCTGACTTGGATCTCATCCCTCAAGCCCCGCCTCCTCTGCATGACTTATGCAGTCCGTTCTCTCCAGCTTGGAACAATGGCACCCACCTCCCGCCTCCCTCGGTTGATGTGACGTCAGCGCCAAAACCCCGCGTTCCCAGGTGGCCGTATTCCCCTGCGCTGAACCCCCGTCTTCCCAGGCTGGCCTGAACGCCCTCGCCGACACCCTGTCTTACCCGGTCAACGTAAACAACAACACCGTCAGTCTACCCTTCCAGGTTAACCTGAACGACCGTGCCGAAACCCCATCCGCTTTAGCCGATGTAGGTAACCGCGCGGAGGTTCTGTCCACCCAGGCAGTCAAACGACTGCGCCTACGCCTCGTTCAAGTGGGCTGATGGGAGTGAAAGCGCCCCGCCCACCTAGGCTGACGTGGACGGCAATGCCAGGTCTCCACCCACCTGTGCTAGCGTGGGTGACAGCCCCGTCATCCCGCCTACCTGGACTGACGAGTGTGTTGCCGACCTCGCAGCCGCCTCCTCCGCAGTGAAGATGGCGGATGTCCTTGAAGTCCCACCTTGTGCTGATAAGTGAGCCGGCATCACAGCCCCACTTCTCCAGGGGCTAACGCGGGAGCCGGCTCTGCAGCCTCTCCCTCCTGGTTGCTGGAGCTGGAACTGGAGCAGCATCGCTCAACCCCTATCCCCCTAGCCTCCAGCACCCGGAAGGTCCGGTGGTTCTTCGAGGACATCCCTACGGAGCTCTCGGCTCGCGACGTCCATTTGTGGCGGCTGGTCATTTCTGTCACGTTGTGGAGACATGGGCTGGACATCAATGCAGAGCCGAGAGCTTCGTACTGGACTTTAATAACAGAGAACGTGCACAGAATTCATAAACTAAATGTACTAAACATAACATGTGTAAAACATAAGTCAAGTCAAGTCAAGTCAAGTAGGATTTTATTGTCATTTCAGCCATATACACAGTACACAGTGAAATGAAATAACGTTCCTCCAGGACCCTGGTGCTACACACAAGACAAGACACAACCCATAACATACATAAACACAAAGATAAGCACACAGAATGACAGGCACCCCCACTCTGATTCGTTTGGGCTTATAACACCATCCCCCGATGAGGCATACCTGGCACCCAATGCCCAGGTGTGCACAATCAGAGCAGGGCACCCTCTACTGGCACAGAACCGTTACACCCTATGACGTCCACATGTACAAATAGTAAATGCTGGCTGCCATCAAAACATCACAGGAAATGAAGAAAAATAGTTTCTCTCCAAAATATATTTCTCTCTTTTGAAGACATTTTAAATTCTGCATTGTTTTCACATACAAAAACCTATGTAACATTTGTTCATTTTCTTAGCCGCTTGTCCTGAGTAGGGTTGCGGGAGGATGAAAGGCGGGGAAAGACCCTGACATACAGACAGACATATAGACAATCACACAGACCTAGGGGACATAGGGGTCTTTGGATGGTGGAAGGAAACTGGAGCGCCCACACAGACACAGGGAGAACAAATTCCACACAGAGGACCGCCCCGTCTGGGAATCGAAACCAGGACCTTCTCGCTGTGAGGCTACCCACTGCACCCCAATGCCGCCCCTCTTATATAACACACTGTACGAAATACAAAACTCAGAAAAGCATAATATATCTCCTTTTAATGTGGATTTATGAAAATATAATTATTTGTGAATTATTACCCAAGCTTCTTTTGGATTAGAAATTTTGTTACTAGTTTTTGTCACAGAAACTTCTCTTGTATAAATCCAGCATCGCTTTAATTTCATTGATTTTACAGGTCACTCTTTCAGCTTTTTTTTGGAAATGTGGATGATTGTTTTCGAGAAGGGTCCTCCTCCCACAAATATTGAGCGAAAAATGGTTCTGGGACTGCTAATGAAGGGCTGCATGATTGCTAATACATTTGCATTTGTGTTAATGGCATTTGGTGGACGCAGGCACGAGCAGGCGACTGTGCAACAAAGAAAACACTCTTGACATCTGTGTGTCTTGATGGATACCAGGCCAAATCCCACTTGAAGGAATTCTTTGTTATGTTCTTTGGCCATTGCGATGAGAAAGGAAGGGATGGTCCATTTAAACTGAAGTTGAATAAATTAATAAATAGAATGATCTGTGACAGAGGGACAGCTCAGGTTAGACGTTTTGGAGACAAAGTTAGAAAAGCAAGGTTGCGGTGTTTTGGACATGTCCAGAGGAGAGACAAGGTTTAAATTGGAAGAGGGATGTTGAGGAAGGAGTTTCCTGGCAAGAGGAAAAGAGGAAGACCAAAGAGAAGGTTTATGGATGTGGTGAAAGAGGACATGCAGACGGTCAGAGTGAAGGAGGAAGATGCAGAGGATGGGAAGAAATGGAGATGGATGATCCGCGCTGGCGACCCCTAAACGGGAGCAGCCGTAAGAAAATGAAGGAGATGGAATACAAAACAATTTTAGTATAATAATGTGCCATTCTGTAAAAAAAAAATACAATAAATAATAATAATAATAAGAAGAAGAAGAAGAAGAAGAAGAAGAATCATAATGTTTTTATTATCCATTATGCATCCATTATCTTAACCACTAACTGCTACATACAGATCATAATAAATAAAGCTTAATATATAATTAATATATAGTTAATAAACTATTGGGCTGTAGAGGTCAAAGAACCTTAATAAACCCCCAATATGTGTGCGTTAAATAAAGTGTTAGTACCAGTACAATACTTGTGTTTCTGTGCAGAGAGTCGGGGGTTAATGTAATGTCCCCCGTCTTTCTGCCCCTTTACAGTGCAACCAGTTACATCACAGTCCTGTAGGAGCAGGGAGGGCGCAGTGCTGCCTGATGCTATTGTCCAGTTTTTAGTTCTTCTGATTACTGGACACACATACACACACACACACACCCACACACACACACCCACACACACACACACACACACTGCTCACATTTTGCATTTATTGCCAGATGCAGATACTTTACTCTTTAGGACTACATCGATGTCTTTATTTGGTAAAATGAGCCTCCACTTTCCACTGAAACAGCAACATTAAGCAAGATGAATCTATAAAGCATTTTAGTGACGGCGGCTTAAATAAAAAGAATAAAGCTACCTTTACTACCTCGTATGAGTGTGGTTCTTTAAATGGTAACCATCCATCCATCCATTATCTGCCACTTGTCCCAAATGGGGTCGCGGGGGAGTGCCGGTGTCCAACACAGCGCACACAGGGCGAGGACGGGGGATGCACACTGGACAGGTCGCCAGCCCATCGCAGGGATAAATGGTAACCATTTTTCTTAAATAAGCATATTTAAACATGGAGGAAGCACGTTGTCAAAGTGGCCTGTGATCACTTATGGCAAGAATGAGGATTTAAGCCCAAGATGATCATATCTGGACCTCATCAGACTAAGTCTTTGGTCATGTTTTTTTTTTCCAAAGTAATATGCCCTATATTGTGTGAAACTTTTAAATGCTCCAAAATTACTGAAGAGTGTTTTTTATCATTTTATATTTTTCCTCTCACCCTGAAAAACATGCACGTCAGGTGAACTGGAGATGCTACATTGGCCCCTAGATGTGTGTGTGTGTGAGTGAGTGTGGGTTTTTCTCTGCATTTCACCCTATATCTGTTGGGATGGTAAGCAAGTTTAGGGTAACCAGCTCAGAAAAAGGACGGATAGATTGATTTCAGTTGCGAACCTGTCTACTGCCAAATACCTGCTGATCCCAAATGTTCCCTCCTAATTTAACGTCTAATTTCAAAACAAACCCGATACTCTCTTTTTTTGCAGAAGCTTCTGATACCACTATTTCCCCACCACACCTGCTGTTATCTCACCTGTACTAGTAAAAAGCAAAATGCTTTTGACATTCTAAACCATGCCTGCAGTAGCCTGGTGTAAACTACTGGCATCGGACTTGAGAGGTTTTGTTTTTGTCGTGTTCCTGCCTGGAGCAGTCTGGCACCCTTCATAATGAGGACGTTCTGGTAAATCAATAGTATTCCTGGACAGGTTATTCCTGGTGTAACTGCAATAAGACTCAGAAGTGTTGCTGTCACATGAAAGTACAGGGTAGAGTTATCTCTGTAGCGTCCACTTCAATAGAACCACCCACCTTACTGGCACATTTACATAAACAACAGTATTTGAATTGTGGTGGTGGTCTAGTGGTAGGACTCTTGCCTATGAACGGACTAAGCAGTCACAGGTCCGAGATCCCACCTCTAGCATAATCACCACTGGGTTCCTGAGCAAGACCCTTAAGTCAAGTCAAGTCAACTAGGATTTTATTGTCATTTCAGCCATATACACAGTACACAGTGAAACGAAATAACATTCCTCCAGGACCCTGGTGCTACACACAAGACACGACAGAAGACAACATAAGACAACACGGGGCAACAAGTGCAGACAAGACAGACAACAACAGACAGCACGACAGACAGTACATTCATCCGTGGAGGGCTGCAGTGTTGTGGAACAAAGCAGCCCATGTATATCACAGTGTAGTAACCCTGAGTGTCTCCAGGGGGACTGTCCCTGTAATTAGGAACTGGAAGTCGCTCTGGATAAGAGCGTCTGCTAAATGCTGTAAATGTAAACGGTAGGCTGGGGGGAACTGCAACCCAGCCACTAGTGATGAACAAGCCAGTGTATTTCTTCGCGCTGGTCCCAAGCCCGGATAAATGGGGAGGGTTACGTCAGGAAGGGTATCCGGTGTAAAACTTTATCAAATCAATATGCAGAATTTGTGACAGATGGGTACGAGCTAGAGTAAAAGGGAAGGTTTACATACAGCTATGAAAATGAGTGAGAGAGTGAGTGAATTTGATCATGTCCTGAACTGAATCGGATAACAGAACTGTGTTTTGTGTGAATTGCAGTAAACTGGGATGTTGGTGCTGCCAGCCCACCACTCTCACGCCATCACTCAGGTTTGCTGACAGTGGTGTTGGAGGATGCCAGTGTCTCAGGGTGTCTCCCCCGGCTCTGTCCTTTCTAGTCAGGCTGCAATAGTGAGTTTACCGGGGTCACAGTACTGCACTCTATATATTCACGGTCACAATGTGAGTCCAAACAGATCTAATTTCTTTCTTTCTTGGGGCAGCGGTGGCCTAGTGGTTAGGGAGTTGTCCCTCCATTGGAAGATTGTGGGTTTGATTCCCCAACAGTAGGTTGCCCTGAGGTACCCCTGAGCAAGGTACCGTCCCCGTCACTGCTCCCTGGGCGCTTTCAATAGCTGCCCACTGCTGCACAGTGTTTGTGTGCATGGGTTAAATGCAGAGGTCCAATTTCGTTGTGGTTCGCTGTGTGCTGTGCTGTGACCTCGCAATGACAAAGGTTGTCACTTTCATTTTCATTTTTCTCTCTGTTTGAGATGGACAGCTGTCCTCCACCTGTATGGTGGACAGCTTAGGCATTTCCAGAAAGCAAAGGCTTCCCAGACAATTCCATCAATCAATGTGAGGGTTTCCTGAACTTCATACCAGCTACTCCACCGAGCTGACGAAAGGACTATCATCAGATTTCTCTCCCCCACCTGAACTCCAGATCAGCTCCATCAGGCTGGATCATCTGCATGAGCTGCTGCAACTAAGATTAACAAAAGCTCCGCCCACTCAAACAGAAACACAACTGTTAGCTCACCAAACTTCCAATTACAGAGTCGGACTCTTTTACTGCAATGCCTCCTTTACAGGAATTTATTAATTTATGAAATGCCCTTTCCTTTTCTTTTCCTTCTTTATTTCCAGAGGAGGATGGGTTTCCAATTTTGAGTCTTGGTTCCTCCCAAGGTTTCTTCCTCCTGGAGTTTAGCCTCTGTCGCCCTCGGCTTACTCACTTGAGGCTCGGACTTGGATTCTGTAAAGCTGCTTTGTGACAACTGTTGTAAAAAGCATATAAATAAAACTGACTTAACTTGACTTGACTTGACTTGGAAGCGTGGATGAGTCCAGGCCTGTCTCATACACATGCTCACTCCAAACTCCCACTAGTGGCTGGTTATGTAACTAAAGGAGTGGATACAGCATGAGTTTGCAGAATCAGTGAGGATGCCTGACAGTTCGGGGTTGTCACAGACTCGTAGAAAAGAGCTGGAAATGAAGAAAACCTACTAAATTCTAGAAAATTAAACTGAAGTCTTTTAAAAGGTAAATACAGGTTATTGAGTTGTATTCATCTATCCATCGCCTGAGCTTAAACTAACCAGGGTTAAAAAAATCTTTTCACGAAAATCAGGCACCAACTGTTTCCTTTTTCAATATATATATATATATATATATATTTTTTTTTTTTGTTTAATGCTCATTTAAATCATACTTTTATCCTTCACTGATTTTATACTTCCTATATATTTCCATTATGTTTTATTACCTCTGTAGAGTGCAAAGAATGACCTCTGTGTAAGTTGCTTTGAATGTGAACAGTGCATTAATACAGGACAACTTCCTGCAGCATTTAAGTAGAAATGATGATTGACTGAAATAAGTTTTGTTTGATTTTTTTTCCATGTATCAGTAAAGGGTCATGCGGGGTTGCCATTAATGTTAAGGATGTCAGTATTTGTGAATCATTTAAAATTACTTTTCATGAGTAGATATAAGTGAAAAAAGTGAAAGTGACTATTCTTGTCATTGCGAGGTCACAGCACAGCGAACCACAACGAAATTGGACTTCTGCATTTACCCATGCAAACATCAGCAGGGTGCAACTTTGAAAGCGCCCGGGGAGCAGTGAAGGGGATGGTACCTTGCTCAGGGGTACCGCATTGCAACCTACTGGCAAGGGGTTTGAATCCACAATCTTCCAAGCCTGTGGCAACTCCCTAACCACTAGGCCACCGCTGCCAGTGCCCCCTGATCTGAAAGCCATGCGTTTGAGCCAGTAGGTTACCCTGAGGTATCCTTGAGCAAGGTTCCATCTCCATCGCTGTTCCCCGAGTGCTACATATATCGACGCGAAGGGTTAAATGCAGAGAAAGCATTTGATTGTGGTTCAGTGTGTGCTGTAGCCTCTTCACACTGAAAAACACTTACTTTCACCTCACAAGATCTCAAAATTTATCCTGGAAAAGCCATTTTAGAAAGAAAGAGAAGCCAGCAATGTTCCATCCTCATTGAGAATGAATTCCAACTCTGCGTATCTGTGTATCCTGACATTGTGGCGGTCTAGCGGTAGGATACCTGCCCATGGAACAAGAGGTTGCAGCTTTAAAGTGACTACCCATTCACAGCAGGGGGCAGCTACTGAAAGCACCCCAGGAGCAGTGACGGGGATGGTACCTTGCTCAAGGGTACCTCAGGGCAACCTACTGGTGAGGGATTCGAACCCACAATCTTCCAATCTGGGGCGACTCCCTAACCACTAGGCCACCGCTGCCCCTAGCCTCTGCATTTAACCCATACACACATGTAGCAAGGGGCAGCTATTGAAAGCGCCCGGGGAGCAGTGATGGGCACGGTACCTTGCTCAAGGGTACCTCAGGGCAACCTACTGGTAAGGGATTTGAATTCACAAACTCTGAGCCTGGGGTCTGTTCCCTAACCACTAGGCCACCACTGCCCCACAGGTTTGCACCATTGTGAGCAAGATCTTAGACCCAGAGCGACTGTCCCTGTAATTAGGAAATGGATAAAGCTAAATAAATGTAATGTAATGTCCTGTTATTATCAAGGGACTTCAATTTTTAAGCTTGGACGGGAAAAGCCCCTTCAAATGTGTATGAATTAAACATCTCAGTCTGGGCTGCAACTGACTATTCTGCCCACTCCAGAGACCCGGTCCAGGTGCCTGCGGGGCCGTCGCATGACGCAAGACGAATCTTCTCACGTGAACATTCCCTGAGACATTCCCTGCTGAATTGTATGAGAATGCAAGCAGCTCAGAGGCTGGTTGTATGTAGGACAGAAGTATGTATGTAGGCTGACAATAGATGGGATGGAGCAGTGCTGTAAGGAGTATGGGAAGAAGGTGGAGGACATGGGTTTGGGGCAGGAAGTAGGCATGAGTACAGATATGGAATTCACTTTATTACACACTCAAACAAATAAACAAGCAACAAACATAAAACTAACCTAACAAACAAACACAGACAATAGAGGTGGACAAAGAATAGAAAGCAACATAGCAGTAAAACATCCCATAGCAGCGAATAAAACAACCGACACCCAGCCAAGACAGAAACAGAAAGAAAGGTCAGGTGAAACAGAGGATCCCTGACACAATCAGGACACAAGAACTGACAATATGTTTGCAGAGGCAGGACTGGGACATGGCATGGACAAAAACAAACCTAAGCACACAGCAAATGTAAACAAAGATACATGGGAAAAACACATGGACCAGAGAAGTCTGACAGGAAGGAGTGATGAGAAAGAGAGGGATGAAAAGTTCAAACACTAGGCAAATGGGGATACAGAAGGGGAGTGAAGTGAAAGTGACTATGTATCATTGTCAAAAACAGCACAGAACACAGTGAAACACAACGAAATTCATTCTCTGCTTTTTACCCACACAGTGTAACAGGGGGCAGCCATCTGGCACCCTGGGAGCAGTGATGGGGACAGTATCTAGCAGGGTTACCTACTGATCTTTTTTATGGGTCAGTTTATTGATTTTTCTGCATGTTTGAGGTGCGCTGGATTTTGTATTATAGGGTGCAATCAGTTTAGGTGTCACACATCAAGAATCTGGATGCAGCTTATTTGCATGTAACTTGTTCATGTGCCAGTTAGATATGTTAAGATCATCTACGTCTGATGTAAATCATCCAAAATTATCCAAAATCAAGTTGTTCGCAGGACGTCATGATGCTTAAAACTTCTGCAGCTTAAAGTTAAAAGGTTCGTAGTTTGCTATAGATTTCCCTGAACGTATTCAAGGGTGTAACAGCAGGGTTGTCATAGCAAGAAGGTTCTGGGTTTGATCCCCAGTCCTTTCTGTGTGGAGTTGTGATGTTCTCCCAAGGTTTCCTCCGGGCGCTCTGGCTTCCTCTCATAGTCCAAAGATATGTTTGTCAGGTGGACTGGAGATGATAAATTGCATGATTTGCTGGGCTGTATACCCTAGTCAGGATATAGTCCATCCATCCAACCATTCATACATGCATCCATCCATCCAGCCTTTATCTGAACCAATTATCCTAAACAGCACCACAGGGAGTTCAGGATTATCCATCCATCCATCCATTTTCTTCTGCTTATCCGAGGTCGGGTCGCGAGAGCAGCAGCTTCAGCTGGGATGCCCAGACTTCCCTCTCCCTGGCCACTTCTTCTAGCTCCTCCGGGTGGATCCCAAGGCATTCCCAGGCCAGCCAAGAGACATCGTCTCTCCAGCATGTCCTGGGTCTTCCTTGGGGTCTCTTTCCGGTTGGGCGTGCCCGGAACACCTCACCAAGGAGGCGTCCAGGTGGTATCCTGATTAGATGCCCGAGCCACCTCATCTGGCTCCTCTCGATGTGGAGGAGCAGCGGCTCTACTCTGAGCCCCTCCCGGATGACTGACCTTCTCACCCTATCTCTAAGGGAGAGCCCAGTCACCCTGCGGAGGAAACTTATTTCGGCCGCTTGTATTCGCAATCTCATTCTTTCATTCACTACCCACAGCTCATGACCATAGGTGAGGGTGGGGACGTAGATCGACCGTTAAATTGAGAGTTTTGCCTTTTGGCTCAGCTCCTTCTTCACCATGACGGACCGATGCAGAGCCCGCATCACTGCGGACGCTGCCCCGATCCGCCTGTCGATCTCCGGCTCCATTCTACCCTCACTCGTGAACAAGATCCCGAGATACCTAAGCTCCTCCACTTGGGGCAGGATCTCACTCCCAACCCTGAGAGGGCACGCCACCCTTTTCCGGCTGAGGACCATGGCCTCAGATTTGGAGGTGCTGATTCTCATCCCAGCCGCTTCACACTCGGCTGCGAACCGATCCAGTGAGAGCTGAAGGTCGCGGCCTGTTGAGGCCAACAGGACAACGTCATCTGCAAAAAGCAGTGACCCAATCCTGAGCCCACCAAACTGGACCCCCTCAACACCCTGGCTGCACCTACAAATCCTGTCCATAAAAGTTATGAACAGGATCGGTGACAAAGGGCAGCCCTGGCGGAGTCCAACTCTCACCGGAAACAGGTCCGACTTACTGCCGGCAATGCGGACCAAGTTCCGACACCGGTTGTACAGGGACCGGACAGCCATCGGATTCCCTGGGGGACAGCCCAGGGAATCCGATACCCCATACTCTCGGAGTAGCCCCCACAGGAGCCCCCGAGGGACACGGTCGAATGCCTTCTCCAAGTCCACAAAGCACATGTAGATTGGTTGGGCAAACTCCCATGCACCCTCCAGGACCCCACCAAGGGTGTAGAGCTGGTCCACTGTTCCGCGACCTGGACGAAAACCACATTGCTCCTCCTGAATCCGAGGTTCGACTATCCGACTCACCCTCCTTTCCAGGACCCCTTAATAGACTTTCCCCGGGAGGCTGAGAAGCGTGATCCCTCGATAATTGGAACACACCCTCCGGTCCCCTTTCTTAAAGAGAGGGACCACCACCCCAGTCTGCCAGTCCAGAGGCACCGTCCCCGATGTCCATGCAATGTTGCAAAGGCGTGTCAGCCATGACAGTCCTACAACATCCAGAGCCTTGAGGAACTCCGGGCAGATCTCATCCACCTCCGGAGCCCTGCCACCAAGGAGCTTTTTGACCAGTTCAGGATTATGATTATGATAAAAGAGTATGAGAAATAATGGTATATATATATAGAGAGAGAGAGAGAGAGAGAGAGAGAGAGATAGATAGATAGATAGATAGATAGATAGATAGATAGATAGATAGATAGATAGATAGATAGATAGATCTGTTTGCGTGTGTGTTAGCTGTCAAATTCTGGCTGTTCAGGAAACGTAAGAGCAGATTGTGCACTGTCCCATTGCGACCACTAGAGTTCGCTGTTGGCACGTGGTTTTCTTTTTAGAACGCTCCATTTGAAGCAGGTCTCGGTCTCCGCCGGACATTTAAACTGCGCTGGAAGTTTGATTCACTTCACAGACTCCATTTGTTCGAAGAAATGAATCGATCCGATTCAGTGATTCATCTTCGTTCTATATTGAATGATGAAGTGTTTTATCACATTTTCCTCACAGCTGAGTTCACTACTGTTAGTAAGTCTGATTCAATCCTTTAATGGAGAGAATAACACCTAGTGGGGACTCAGGACTACATGCTGCATTAGTAGTATTAGTCGAGCAAACATAGAAATGAGTCTTGGTGTTAGGGTGTATGATTTTTATGTTCTGTGAAATACATAAATACGTCAGAAACTTGCTACAAAAAAGCTTGGACTATGTGAATCGGATCTTTTGACTCGGTTTAAAAGAGTCGGTTCAACGATGATTCAGACATCGCTAGAAGCAACTGGTGCTCTGCAGCTTCTTTAAGTGCAGTCTTGAGCCCGGGAGGGAATATGAGGCCGGTTTGTCGTCCGGGAGTCTCATTGGGACTCAGCAGCTCTAAAGAAAGCTGTGAAACCGCGGTTAATAAACCCTGAGGAAGATTTGAACCCTCTGAAGGTGCTGTTGAGGTAAAAAAGCGTTTAAAGCAGACAGGGCGAGCAGCTAGCCCGCTAACGGGGAGAGAGGACAGCATTAGCAGCCTGTAAACACTTCGTACGGGTCTCTTTTTTCAAACGTTTAATCCCTTCAGATTCACAAAAATATCTCGGTTTTTTACGGTTTTCCGGAATCGTTAACGTACCGAGCGAGTCATCCGTTACAGAAGCGTAAAGCTCAGGTCCGGAAAGAATCAATCCACGCCAGGATTTTGCTCCGACCGCCCGGTTTCTCTGAGGAGTCCTTGCCCTGGAGTCGGAGTCCGCGCGGCTGGAACCAAATCCCGGAGTGGATTCAGACTACTTCACACTACTACTACATCTAGAGCTGTTCACCCTCCACAGTGAAGTGAGATGATCCTGTGGGTTTATGTAGCTTGAAGATCCACCAGGCAGCTCCAGTTAGTTCAAGTTTTTATTTTAAAAAGCACTCTGATAGTCCAACATCTTTCATTTCTTTTATTATATTTACAGTACTGTGCAAAAGTTTTAGGCAGGTGTGAAAAAACACTGCAAACAAAGAACGCTTTCAAAAATGGAAGTGTTCATCATTTATTTTCATCAATCAACAAAATGCAGTGAATGAACAAAAGAGAAATCTAAATCAAATCAGTATTTGGTGTGACCACCCTTTGCCTTCAAAACAGCATCAGTTCTTCTAGGTACACTTGCACACAGTTTTTGAAGGAACTCGGCTGGTAGGTTGTTCCAAACATGACTGTGTTTCAACCTACGTGTGACACTGATGATCATCAGCACCTGTTTAGCAAAACTGACTTTGTGCAAGTGTACCTAGAAGAACTGATGCTGCTTTGAGGGCAAAAGGTAGTAACACCAAATATTGATTTGATTTAGATTTTTCTTTTGTTCACTCACTTTGCATTTTGTAAATTGATAAACAATCATCATTTATATTTCTGAAAGCATTCTTTGTTTGCAGCATTTTTTCACACCTGCCTTAAACTTTTGCACAGTACTGTATATATTTGACATAAAATCATCCATTTTTCTTTGAAAGTGAAAAAAGTGAAAGCGACAACCCTTGTCATTGTGAAACGCAGTACAGCACAACACAACGAAATCCAACCTCTGCGTTTCACCCATACACACACGTGCAGCAGGGGGCAGCTATTGAAAACACCCGGGGGAGCAGTGACTGGGACGGTACCTTCCTCAAGGGTACCTCAGGGCAACCTACTGGTTGTAGGGAATAGAATTGAGGGAACTGGAACCACAATCTTCCGATCCGGGGCCAGTAACCGCCAGGCCACTGGCCGGACAGTTAGTGTGTGTTTTAAATAATAATAATAATAACAACATGACTAGGAACATTAGATTATAAATTGCGCTGGAGTGGCAACCTGGCTTTTTGCCCTGTGAGAGCTGGGACAGGCTCCAGCACCACCCACAACACTTGTTAGAACAAGCGGCTATGAAAATGAGTGAGTGAGTGAGTGAGAGTGAGTAGCTAATAAAAGGAAATAGTGAGGGCTTTCTGTTCTTCATATTGTGAGCAGTTCAGCTGAGTGTTCATGTTGTGGATGATCATCTGCTTTCAAATGTTTCCAGAATCCAAGGACGAAGCAGATCCTAAAACCGGGAATCTACTCTGTAGGTAAGCCTCCACCTGCCGTTGCACGCGGCTCAAACCTCAGTTTTGATGAGGACTTGACTTAGACCTACAAACTTCATGAGTGTTAGATGTTTAACTCTGAGTCGTACTGCATGATGCATGTTTATGAAGGAATAAGAAGGAAGGACAAAATCCAAAACTGACCTTCCTCCCACCTGGGACTCAAGGAAGAGTTTGTTTTGGGTTTTATTTTCCTGGAGCATGATTAGTCAGCTGTTACTCAGGAAACTAAACTGGCGAGGTCTAAAATAGCTTCCCTCAATTGTGGCTCAGCTGACGAAGTCTTAGACTGTGTGGACCCCCAAGAGAATCCTACGGTTTGTTCCGTCCCAAATCCAAGCATTCAGGGACAGAGCAAGACCGTGGGCTGTCAGTTGCCTTTTTCGGGCCGCTGTTCTACAAGACTCTTGTTTAAAAGGTGCTCTACCTTTCCTTCTTTTCCTTTCCTTTGCTTATTTTTGAATTGGCTTTCTACCGAGACGTTAATGACAGGAGGGACTATTTTTCATACCACTGAGCACATTTAATGCTGTTTGATAGAAGTTTATGACAAGTTCATTATTTTTGATCGCAATTTATGAATGAAACTTTTTTTTTCTGCCCCGACCTTTCAAACCTCAGGAAAAAAATGAATATCATGATGCGTCTTGTTAACCCTGAGTTAGGACTGACCTGCTGCTTGTGTTGTTAAATGGGCAGAATTATTAGTTTTTAAATGGGAGTAATTGAATCAAGTACAGTACATGTGAAATATTGAATACAAGCTAATCTTAGATCTTTCTAATATGCGGCTTTGTTAGGACATTCTTCCTGTTCCAGCATATTGATCCTGAGGAAAAAAACTTAAATCTTTTTATATGTGATGTGTCATGATATTGCATTTTTGCTGTATCATTCATCGCTAATTTAATGCAACCTAAAGATTGCATTTCATTTCCACATCAGTTCTCTGACCGGTCATTCTTTTTCCTTTTTCAGGCTCGGCATGCTATTGTCTTAATCTGCTTGCTTGCCAATGTTATCTTGCATGAGCTCCACTCTCCTCCTCTCTACTTACTGCATGCCTCCCGTTTAGGCCTGACAGGGCCCCTTCCTCGTCTGTCGTTAACTTCATTATGGGCAAAGATGGAGCTAACAGTAGCCCCCATAATCTCTCCTCCAAAAAAGGCTCTTCTTTCCACAAGCGTGGCAGTGGATCTGGATCTCCGTCCAGACCCAGACCCGGCTGTGTTCCTGAACTGGCAAAGGAGGTTGAGCGGCTCCATGCCGCTCTAGAGGTGGAGCGCAGCCGAAACCAGCAAGCCCGGCGGCGATACTCTGTGGAGCTCCGGCGGCAACGAGAAGAAGCAAAGGAGCAGCGTGAGCAGGCGCTGAAGGAGCTGACTTCCAGGCATGAGCAGCAGAAGGCTCTGGAACTTCTGCGTCAGCGCGAAGTCCTGGGTCGACAGCGAGCCGTCGAAATCCGCCACCTGCTGGGCCAACATCCCCGGGAGCGACAGTGCCTCGACCGTGCAACTCTCAGACAGGCTGCTGACCTTCGCCGCAGGCTTGCCAACGAAATCTCTGGCATAGGAACGCCTACGAGCCGGGCAGGCTGCAAGGGGAACGGTGCTGTCTACCATAAGCTGGAGGAACTGTTGAAGACGCTGCATGGCGTGGCTGAAGGGGAGCAGTCTACGCTTCTTCAGCGACTCTTACAAGAAGTGGAGCTGGACAAGAGCTACTTTCTTTGCCACTTGCTGGAGGTACACGGGCACCCTGGGAAAGAGGAGTTAGAAGCAAAGGAGTGTGGTCAGAAGAGGAGTTTGATTAGGCTGCCCAGGGCGAGGTCAAAGAGCTGTGGGCTTTTGCAGAGCAGCTGTCAGGATCGTCCCGAATCACCCAGCAAGAGGAAACATCCTGCTGCCCGTACCCGCTCTCTGTCCCAGCAGCCTAGAAAAACAAACACGCCGGAAAAAGAAAAGGCCAGCAATGAGGAACTTTTAGAAACCTTCCCCAGTCAGAGTTCACCTGATGTCAGCTGGGAGCTCCCGTTCCAGAGTTCCAGCCCCTCCCTGGAGAAGTCATCTCCCTCCAGATGTTCAGAAGACAATATGGATGACACGGTAAGGGAGCTCAGTTTGGATGTTTTGTGGATTTGCCAGCTTTTTTTGGGAAGGCTGGTTACCTAGCAACAGTAGGTGCTGTGTGTGTGATGGCTAGGCTGTAAGTGTTAAATGTGTTTTTTTTCTAATTTATACACGGGCAACACAAATCAAATACCTGCATTTCTTTTTTCGGGGGAGTGTCCAGCTGACCGCGCTGTCCTTCACTGGCCTTGCGCCCGACAATTCTCTAGTCAGACCTACTGAGTCAACAGCCTCTTGCTGACCTCATCAGCTGTGAAGGAACAGGTCCTCACTGCATTATTGCTAAGGGAAGTGCCACCTGCACAATGTGTCGGCCGCTTATCCCGGCTGTCATCGTTTAAAAGGACAGCACACGGTGCTCAGCTCACAGTCGGCTCAAATAATGACACAATATGTGATGCTTTATTCCCACTGAAGTAATTGCAACACACAATTTAGTCGCACAAATGTCGCAAATGAAGACACAGCCCCAGCTCAAACAGAAAAACATAACTGATTTTGTTTTTGACCTAAATAGTTGCAGTAATCGTGAAAGACCTAATCACATCCACTGCTGGACTGCTAATGTTTATTAGTAAGAAGGACCAATAAAGAGACGACTGGTCTGCGGACTCTGTATCAGGACGAGGTCATCGATATTTTATTCTGTTAGCCTAGATGTTTGAGAGGGACAGAGCATCTGCTCTTCTAGCTCTCATGGAGTATTGTGAATAATTAAACAGCGCTACAGCATGCAGGCCGAAGAATAACAACCCGCTTCATTGTTCTGGACTAGACTGTCTGCATGGCCCTAGTTCAGCCTGAAACCACGCTTTCGGTGCCTCGAAATGAAGGAAAAGTCCGAGACCAGTTCTTTTGGACTACTGGCACTTGAGTTCCACAGCGATGTGGGAACATTGTCAGGGCTTTACAGAATTGTGTTAATTGCAGTATAGATATGTTCATTGATGCTGAATGTGAAATTGTTTTGCATCAGGACATATTTTAATTTTTCTCTAAATTAAATTTTTATTTATTTTTTTATTCTCTTTTGTATCGATTATTGCTGACTTGAAATAGAAAGCAATTCGTTCATCCTTCAGTACATGTAGTTCTATACCAGATCAAAAGCAGCACTGTCCATACTGTCCATACAAGAGTGGGGGAGCCAATCCAAACGCTCAGAGTATTGTAGTTGTATTTCTTTAAGCCTTTCTGTTTCATTTCTTTACTTTAACACAGCAGGATGTGGAAAGGCCTCCTTTCACCTGGAAAAACATGTTAGAAGGTTCAACACGACCTCAAGGAAGACTCACAGGTTCAAGGAAGTTGTTCTTCCTGCTTTGTTGAGAATGATGGGAGCATTTCGCAGAGACAGGAGCTCTGAGTGTGAAGGAAGAAGAAAAGTCCACCTCTGCTCACTGAACAGAGCTGCTCATTTTGTAGCTTCAGGGTTTCATGTTTCCAGTGTTGTCACCTGGAAGTTGCCGATGCGAGCACTCATCCTGATTCGTAATAAAGATTAGGCCAAAGGTGTTAGAAGATCACATGCTCTACCAGGTTCTGCAGCTTTCCCTCCAGCAAAGCCTGATCAGATGATCCCTGCGTTAAAGGCCAGAACAGAGGAAAAGCTCCTCCTTCACCTCTCGTTCATTCCTTCATGGACAAGAAACGTCATTTACCAGATATTTCACAGCAGTTTAACATAATCTCCTGCTTTTCACCCTCAAGCAGTCTTAATCAGTGTTTAGGGCTTTCTTTCTCTCTCTTATTTTTCCTTTTTTTCTTTTCTTTCTTTCTGTTTTTTAAGTTTTCTTTTTATTCTTTTTTCTTCCTTTTCTTTCTAATTGTTTTTTTTTTTTGTTCTTTTTTGTTTTTACATTTTATTTTTTCTGGCTTTCTTTGTTTTCTTTTTTGTTTGTTTTTTTTCTTTGTTCTTTTTATTCATTTTTCTTTGTTTGTTTTTACATTTCTTTTTCATTCTTTCATTTCTTTGTTTCTTCCCTTCCTTCCTTCCTTCCTTCCTTTTTCCTTTCATGGCTGCTCCCATGCTGTAGAGATGGATTGAGTTTGTCATTACCGTTTTTGAATTGAGAGAGAAGATCAGACGTGTTAAACGGATGACACGTCTGGCATGTCAGTAAAATTTCTAAATGTTACGGTTAATGTCTTGTGATGCCGATAATGAAGCTGAATTAAGTCCTCTTCACTTACATTCCTCCAAAATCCGTTTAATGAACATCATGATCGGTTCACTCGTTACTTTTTTGCTCAGCATTTCATCATGTGCTTCCATCCCTGCAAGCAAACCCACAGCAAACAGACTCCCTGTGTCCCATCTGCATTTCCTCTTTATTACTGTTATTGCTACTTCTGGAGTGTGTGTGGTATAGTTATGCACTGCTACACGGTCATTATGGTTCTCATCTTTCTTCAATTTAGGATTTTAAATTTTTTTATTTGAATGTTTTTGTTTTTATTTAGGTTTGGCATTTTAGCTTTGTTGAGAGAATCTCAGGAAACACCGCTCACACTGTAAGCGATTAGTCAGAATTTGTTAATGTCACTCTTACAAACAGCACTAAAGCTCATCATGTATGTGTTCATTAAAAATATTCAGCAGCGGCATCTTCCAGCTCTTCTGGACTCCCAGCAAAGGAGGGCCGTGGCAGAGCTGAAGATCAGACACATTATCAGACGCTTTGATGTCTGGGCCAGTACTTGCCCTACTCACGAGCCCAGTTTGGCTGATTGCAGAGCTTTGAGTTCAATAATGTTTTGTGGGTCTGTAAGGAGAAAGAAAAACAGCGGAAGCGCTTATCTGTGCGTGGAAGGATGGAAGAGAACTAAAAGCATGTTGTGTAGCTTTAATATTACATATTCTGTGTTCATAAACAACTATTCCTGATCCCAGGGGTCGCCTGTTAGCCTGCACAACTCAGCTGTGTAAGTTGCCCCATTAGACCCAGCTTGTTTTTGACTTGTGTCCCAGTTATTCATGTGTTTTATTCCAGTGCAGATCACTTCACTGCCATGTCTGACTCTCTGTGTGATGCGGCATCCAGGGTTCATCTAAAGTCCTGGGCTCTGAACAGGGTGGGTAGATAGAAGGGGCGCTTGTGTGTGTGTGTGTGTCTGTGGCTTTTTATTTATGGGGAGTCGGTGGCAGAACTGGGTCATCCCAGTAAGTCCCCCTCCCACTCAGTTCCCAAAACTGGTACGCGGGTGCACTGAAAAAGTATTCAATTTTTAATGAAAGTTTGAGCGTAACCCAAATGAGCGACTACAGTGAGGGTGTTCCATAAATGAATATTCATTACATCAAGATGGGGCTGCAAGACACAATGCACTGTGAATCAAATTCAGTTTGATCCTGTGCTATACAAATATTTCCACCATTCCAGGAAAAGCATTACATGCTGTACATAGATACAGCAAGTAAGAAAAGCAAAAACAAACACCTCTACCCAGCAATAATTTACTCATTAAGCATTTGCATTAAGTTCCTTTCTTGGGTTGTTTTCTTTTTAGCTCCTTTTCCACATTTCCCAAATTGTGTCAAGGCTTGCTAATTCATGCAGAGTGACTGGTTCTTTAAAGCATGCCCTTTAAAACATTAGAATTACATGCATCTGAAACCAGCGTTGACTTCTGCTGTATTCAGATGGTTCATGATTATTCCTCTCTTTTATCTGTCTCACTCTTTTCTCTTGCCAGAAGATGGCCTTCATCTAATTCTGCTCCTCCTTTTTATTCCTTTTTTTTTTCTTTGGGAGAGTTTAGTTTTATCTCCTCTTATTACATCTGTGAGTGAACATACTGGTGCCTCCTAAGGCTTTCTCACAGAACTAGAAGCTGCACTGCTGTGTTTAACTGCTGGAGTCGCCACGTCCCAACCGTTTTAAATATTGATTTGGGGAAAAGGCAAGTTCAGCCTTCAGATCACTTCACTAAGAGCACGTATTGCAACCATGCAAACGAGTATTTTAATAAGTGAGCTGTTCAATATTAATTGAAGATTGCTGGTGGTTGTCTGGATTGGATTATTAGTTTATGAAGAAGAAATCAGAAATATAAGTGGCGTATTCCAATACGCATTATTTATAAGGATATTTAAGGGCATTTCCCAGTCTTTTGAATGGATTAAAAACGTATTTGAGCATTGCTATTTAGGTAAGATGCTCAGATTCCTGTAGATGGGTGATTGGTTGTAAAGCAATTTTAAGAGGTTAATGAGGTGCTCACTTGCCTTAAGAGGTCTTGTAGCACTGCAAAAGAACCGGAGCATGTTTTTATTCTTGCTTCTGCTTTCTTTCTAGCTACTGTGCTAGAGTTTTCCTGCTGGCTGCCTGATCTCCGTGAAAGTGGTGGTTAGTGTCCTGCTTAGGGCTACTCAGAGCACATAACTGGTGTGTTTGCGTGGTTTGGTTTGTTGGATTTCGCACTGATGCCATGCTCCGGTGAGCAACCCGTAATTTAATTTCTGCATGAGTGCGAGCAGCAGAATGCTCTGCAAAGAGTGCACCAAAACAGTCGATACAGCTTCCTTTTCTTTAAGGAAAAATAAGACTTAAAACTCTGTTATTACCTTTTGGCAACACATTACGTTGGTTTATGTGGTTCACATCGCAAAGGAACACGATAGAAAAGATTTCCTCATGACTGACTGAGCAATGCAGGACCTGTTGGTTTTGCAGGCTTTTGTACCTCTCCTTAGACCATCCAAGCAGTGTTCGTCTCATTTTCTTTCTTCTTTCTCTGCTCATTCTTCCCTCATCCACACAATCTTAATCTCACCCACTTGCTTTTAGAGGATGTCATGCTCTGTTGCTTTTAATTCAGGAGTGGTTTAGACTTTGATAAGAGAGGAAGCTCTCTCAAAATGTCTTATGCCTTCGTTCGCATTAGCAATATTCTCAGTTGCCCGGTTCTTAGCCATAGGGCTGACCTCATCCATTAGATCTGCTCTAAAGGCCAGTCACGTAAGGGACACTTGTGTTGTTCAAATTGATGATGCTGACAGGGAGAGAGCCACTGTTGTGAACGGTTTATGCACCATTTGTCTACTTCCATTTCTCAAAATTGGCCCAAAACAAATATGGACAATAAGGGAAATGAATGGATGTGTCCCACTAATGGCATAACTGTCATGAGTGGAGCTTTTGCTCTTTGGATTAGATGTTACTCTTTCTCAGTGTTCCTCAATCAACAAACTAACTCGAGGAAGCATTTACCCCGGGAATTGCACAGAGGCAGAAGCAGTTTAACTTAATGGAATGACTGTGTTTTAATTGAATCGATTACATTAGCGCATCTCTTTCATTAAGAATGAATAAATGTGGAATGGACTAAAGGGCCGTCTGTGGAAGGCAGATGTTCATGCTCTTGCTCCTGACAGTCACTGAGGACATTTGAACCACTGTTGACCAAGTGACCAGGTCAGTGGCCTGCTGTAGAGTTAACAGGACTTATTATTAACCGCCTGCCTTATTATAGTGTAAGGATTATTATTCAGTTACTACAGTGCAAACTAGACAAGACGTTCAGTTCTTAAATCTTTAAGGAATGTTTGATCATGTTTGATAATGTGCTAAATCCTGATCCCCGTTTTGTTCTTTGGATTTAAAGCCAGGTTACTATCTTAACATTGATGATTGCATTTTCACTTGATGCTTTTTGTTTAGTTTTAGTTTTTGCACTTTTTTTTTGTCTTGAATTGTTTAAATTTATACATTTAAGTGTTTCTCTTAGATTGCTGAGTCAGTGAGTCGCTGCCTTCACTGTGAATTATTCAAAAATAAGTCGGACCAACACACTTCTTATAACTTTGACATGAAAATGCTTCAAACCATGAATCAATAGAAGGAAATTGCTTGTGAAGCCAATGTCAGATATCCATAATGAGCTGCCTTCAGCGAAAAATGCTGGATCAGTTTTTGGGTGTAAACAAAGTTAAACAGAGGCTGAAGTCTAGCCTAAAAAAGTGCCGTGTCGCAACGCCATGTCATGTGTCCTTTATGTGGTGTTTAGTAGACTGTTAGAGTAATATTGTCTGCTTTTATAAGCTCATTTTAAAGGAGCAAGTTCCATTCAGCAGTTCGTTTACCAAGTATAAAGGATCGTTTCCATGTTGAGAGATACTACAGACTCAATTTTGGGATCATAATTGATTGAGAAAAAGGCTAGCTTGCTCTAAGATAGAAATAGGGCAGAGGTAACCTAGTATATAGGGAGTTGGCCCTGGATCGGAAGATTGTGGGTTCGAGTCCCTCACCGGTAGGCTGCCCAGAGGTACCTTTTGAGCAAGGTACCATCCCCATCACTGCTCCCCAGGCGCTTTCAATAGATGTCCCCTGCTACACGTGTGTGTATATGGGTGAAATGCAGAGGTTGAGTTTTGTTGTGTTGTGCTGCGCTGTGTTTCTCAATGACAAGGATAGTCACTTTCACTTTCAAACATTTCTAGTTTTTTTTTTTTTGTTGTTTGTCTGTTTTGGGGGAGGCACCTCTGTAGGACGGGGTTCATGATGTAGCTCCTAAGGATTGATGACGGAGTGTGTCTGAATGGTTGGTGACCAACTGACCAGGTCCATGCCATCTCATAGGCAGATCATGCTGTGCATTTCTCTTGCATCACACATTAATCAATTCAGAGACCCATTGTATCTTCGTATTTACAGTGGCTGGATGGAAAAAGGATGGGAATAAAATTCTGCCTGCAGCCATCTCTGTGAGACAGATCCCAGCTGAACTTATCAGATTAGCAATTTGGATAACGTCCTTATCTCCTTTTGCTTGTTTCATTCACTTCACAGCAACAACGAAAGGGAACATATTCAGTTACTGTAGATGTGATTACTCAGCACTGAAGACCTACTGTCTGTTTAGACTCTGCTGAAATAAATGAATACGTTTAATTGAATTGGCTGTTATTGACGCCAGTGGCACAAATATTAAATACAGTCACTTCGCTGCTGCTGAGATGGTCTCAGAGTGGAAAAACAGAATAAAACATGCTAATTCTACTTCAGTTTCCTGAGATGCCATCTCTTTTAAAATAGGATAGCCTTGCTCAAATCCATATAAGCATGATTTGTTATAAAATCTGTTATGATCTCCTCATACGAGCAAATCAGTGGTTGAATGATTGTGCTCCCTGTACATTTCCTTAGTGACTCTCTCTCTCTCTCTCTCTCAAAACACTACCGCACACAATGCAGCCTCATGGGTTGAATTAATCTCCCTGGGGTCACTCTCTATCTGAATGTGTTTGCTCGGTGGAAAGGTAATAAGGTAATTAGCAGAAATAGCAAAACGGCATGTACTGTGAGAATTCGAGCCGTTAGACCTGAGAATGTGGTGTAGGATCGCATAACAACTTCATTTGTCAGCCTGACAGTTTTAAGATATTGATGCAGCCAGTTTTGTGTGACAGTTCCACAACTTCCTTAGTGTGTACGCAAGCAGGAAAGACATTTTTTCACTGTAATAAAGCAACAATAAAGTATAGCTTTTCTATAGTATTTTTATTATACAGCACTGTGCAAAAGTTTTAGGCAGCTGTGGAAAAAATGCTGTAAACAGAATGCTTCCAGAAATATAAATAATGATTGTTTATTTTTATCAATTTACAAAATGCAAAGTGAGCGAACAAAAGAAAAATCTGAATCAAATCAATAGGCAAACCTTTTGCCTTCAAACCAGCATCAGTTCTTGTGGCCCCCACAGAGCCCTGATCTCAACATCATCCAGTGTGTCTGGATTACATGAAGAGACAGAAGGATGTGAGGAAGCCTACATCCACAGAAGATCTGTGGTTAGTTCTCCAAGATGTTTGGAACAACCTACCAGCCGAGTTCCTTCAAAAACTGTGTGCAAGTGTACCTAGAAGAACTGATGCTGTTTTGATTGATTGATGGAAATAAATGATGAACACTTCCATTTTTGAAAGCATTCTTTGTTTACAGCATTTTTTCACACCTGCCTAAAACTTTTGCACAGTACTGTGTGTGTGTGTGTGTGTGTGTGTGTAATATATATATATATATATATATGTGTGTATGTATATATGTCCTACTAACAGCCCATAGTCTTTCCACCTCTTCACATTGTTTCTTAATTGTCTAGGGTTCTCAAAAATTTTAATTACATTCTCAAGCAGTTTTATATTTTTCTTTTTGCAAATTTTAATGTCGCATGCCATTATACAGCCATTATTAGCAGTCTGAACATTTTCCACAAGAAGGAGCAGTGCTTTAGTGCTCAAGTAGCTTTTGTGTTTCATATCTGAAGTTACGAATTGCTCTGAAAGAAGGTAAAGAAAATGTTATACATACTGCTTGATTATTGCTTTAAATGATCTGTAGCTTGCTAATATAATATCAGTGTATTATTATAATATGCTATATTGAGATGGACACCCCTGGTGTTGCACTTCACTAACACTTGCGTTCACACTTGGGTTCCTCCTGTTATGGCCTCATCCTGCTGTTTTATTCAACATTCCTGTCTTCATACATCATCTACGGCATTGTATCTTTATGCTAATTTGTGAAGAATGTATGTGTATGGGTTTGTGTGTCCGCACACTTGTTCTATCCCGCAGCCTCTCCATGTTCCACTGCGTTGCCTCTTCAGCGATCAATAGCCAGCCGACATCATTCCAGCGTCATCTCCATGGAAACCAGCTCCCTCTGCAGTCATGATTGGCTCCCTCCCAGGCTCTGGCTGCTTGTGATAGGGCCAAATCCATCTGCCCCCACCCCCTTTTCCCCTCTGCTTCTTCATCATACACAAACACGCACTGGCTTTTTCAGTCGCACGCTCTTCCTTCCTCCTTGTATCTTTAATACCATCTCACAGAGCCCAGACAGGGCAGCTTGTAGAGCTTCGCCGTGGCAACCACAGCAGCGCTAAAGACCCTTGGCGCTCTGTCTCATCCTCTGCTCGTCCTGAAGTGGCACGACTGCAGGAGAGAAGTGAGACAGGCAGAAGAAGATGAACGTATAATGTATGCGACAGATTCATCATCAGCTGTCAGTGAGAAGGGTACCGCGTTTAAAAACGGTCAGTAGCAGTATCTGTCTCTTTCTGCTGTCTTCACCAGAGCCGTGCTGGTATGACATGGCCGCTTGGATCTCATTTGCCCTCTGACAGCAGCAAGGATCACCTTTATCGGAAACGCTGGGAGACATTGTGGCGTTCTACAGAACGCTAGAGCCCTGCATCTGGGACCAGACGTGCTTAGATTTGAGCACTGAGTTGGGCTCACGTGGACTGAACCCTCACATCACCGGAGCCTCTTCAAAATGTTCACGTGAGCGTTTTAACAAATCGACTCCTCAGACCTGGAAGGAGCTCAGTGTTCTCCTGATTTGGCTTGGATTTTTCTGTAGATGAATTGCAATATAATTGCTTTTATACAATGAACCCTCTTGCATATTACGTCTGAGTTAGTTATGAACTGATAAACCATTTAATTGCTCGGCTTGGTGAAAAGATCCTATCGCTGCAGAACCCTGCTCCACGTTCCGGAAAAGCTTCTCTCTTAAAATAAGTCCTCCTTCCTTTTCTGCTGTTTCATCTCATCCTGTTGACTCACATAGAAGGCAAGGAAAGTGAAGAAAAAGAAGAAAGGGGATGGTTGTCTAGGTTGTCAGATTAGTTCTGGTTCCTGTTGCCGTGCTGGATTTGCCCCTTATGTGGCAGTATAGACTCCCATCACTCTGCTTCTCCATGCAGTAAGAGGGAGTAATGCATGACCTCTGCACTAGACCTGACCCCCCTGAACCCCTGCCACAGACAACCCCCACAACGGATTCCAGAGCAGGTGAACCAGAACCTCCTACTGGACCAGATCATTCAGAGGTGGAGAAGATAGAAGAGGCTGATCACAGAACCATGGATGGTGTGAACATGGCCAACCCAAGCACTTCTACCACAATCAGTGGAAATGGCAGTGTGACGATGTCGACCACCACACTGGGCAAGCGCCATCACTCGCTCTACGAGGGGCTTAATGGTCACGAGGGAGGAGGGTTTCCTAAGGTAGGTGTCTGTTGGGATGAAGCGATAGAAACCATTTCGGTTCTTCTTGCAGTTCTGATGCAGTGCATGTTGGGTCTCACTGATCTGGTGCCTGTTTTATGGTTTTATAAATGATCAGATTGAGAGTCCTGTTTGAAGGTTCCCTTTAAAGTAGCTTGTTGAAATCTATAATACATACATATTTATAATGCATTTATACTTTTTTTTTTAAACCTTAAGTCACAAAACATGGACTATTTATTAGAGCCCAACCTAAACAAAATATTAATCCAGAGTTTTTTTTGTTTCTTTTTATTTTTTTATTTTTTTTTTGAGAAGCTATTCATTGAATTTCTAAATGGTCTTAGCTTAGAAAATTTGACATCCATGTAACTTATGAATTAAATATGTAAATTAAATATAAAAGCTTATAGTTAAAAAAAACTAATTTTAATGCTAATGTTAGTATTGTTTCAGTTCTCAGCCTTCACTGTTTTTCAAGATTTACAATCTATGGCATCCCTTTAGAACAGAAGTCATTAAACAAGAGGTCCAATTTATTGTACGGGATGAAGAGAGGTTAGAAAATGTTTATGGAATTGAGTTACAACTTGGGGTTTTTTGTACATTAAACCACAAGGGATTATAAATTGCCTGCAAAATAAAGTGTAAGGAAATGCAGGACTCTGACTCTAACTACAGTTATTTTAATCAGTTTCATTTTTGACTATATAAAATTCACTAGGCCAGTATTAGGCCACTAGGCCGGTTCATTTGCATCTACATTTTTACGTTTTTGTGTATACTTGATCAAGAAGTTTCACAGTTGCGCAATGTCAATCAAATATAAAAATTCTCGGTACTGAGGATCCTCCAGTTCCTAAAATGGTTCTCTACCTAGGTTCTAGAGAACCACCTGTCCTGCTCATGTTAGAGTATTCACTCCTTCGTTAACTGAGGACATGCGTATTCATTCGCTGGTTGATCGGATCAAATGTGTTAACACCACAAGAAATGCAGAAATGGACTCTGTTAGGATCAGGTTCGGGGCCACTGAAGTAGTTATTATAAACCGATTAGCCTCTGGAGGTTTTAAATGCGCTTAAAAACCTAGTTTTCCACCTTCAGCCAAACTAATGCATTCAGATGGGATTTTTCTCACTGAAACGCTTAATAGGAATTTTCCCTTTTTAGGTAGAATTTCCCTTCGTTTCACATTAACCCCCACCCTGAAAACAAGTGCCCTTCTAAACTTATTCTGTCTATCCTCTTTGCTCCCAAGCCATCTGTAATGTGGGCCAGTGCGGTAGTGGTAGCACCATTGTAATGCGTCCAGCAGTGGCTATATTCAGACACGGCGGGTGACCTCAACCCATATTCCCTACTGCTACAGAATCTAAATGGGCCAGCAGCGGATCCACTTAATTGTGCTTCATTGTCAATCGATACAAGCTTGGCCATGCTTTCCCAGTCATGTATCCAGGAATGCTATTGGAGATTTGATTGGACAAGGTGCACAGCTTAAGGCATCATGCAGGGTGTGGTCCAAGCTCAGTCGTATTGAGACGTCATATGCTTGCATAGTTGGGGGCTTTAAGGGTTTGTTTAACTGCGCTGAGGCATCGGTGGCCTAGCGATTAGGGACTAGTCCCAAGGATCAAATCCCAAATCCCGTTCAAATACCAGACTAGCAGGCTGCTCTGAGGTACCCTTGAGGTCCCGTTCCCATCACTGCTCCCCAGGCACTGGAAATAGATGCCCTCTTTTGCATGTTGTGGGTTAAATGTAGAGGATGAGAGTTGTGAGTGTTGTGCTGTGTTTCACAATGACAGTCACTTTCACTTGTTGTATGTGTCGCCATAGTTTTAAAACCACTTGCTTTAGGACCGATGATTGTCAACCCCACACAATCATGTTGTTTAGTTTTCATGTTGTTCAACTCTTTGGCAGCTGATTGGCCAGTTAATCATTGTTCACATGCGCTTGTGTGATTTGGGTTTAATTAAGAAGGCTTTTAATTAAGTGGCAGATGCTAGAAAATGTGACATACAAAGCACACGGAGGGGCAGACTAAAAAAGAAATACAGATTTGAATGGATGGAATTGGAAGATGAATATGGAGACTGCAGAGACAGGATTAGGATATGATTAAATGAGTGCGTCCTCCCTTTTCTTCTCCTCTTGAACTTCACCTGACCTCCAAAAAGTCTGCCCGCTCAATGGAGCACTCTCCCGCCCTGCAGGGGGTCAGCCATGTGCTCATTAAGGTTTTAGTGACCTGTCATGTGGCGGTCCAGAGGGTCATACGGTCTCGTCTGAGACAAGAGGATGTACTTAAAAGCTTCTTCAGTATAGAGTATCTTCCCCAATGACCCACGCATCTGTTTTTCTCTATTTATTATTCTGGTTTTGCTACGAAGGCCAATGTTTATAGCTGTGTGTGTGTGTGTGTGAGTGAGAGAGAGCGACTCATTAGTTTGTTCAAAGAGTATTTATTATTGTATGAATGCAATGAAACTATATTAATGTTAAATGTTTTACACTGACAATTAACACCTTTGCCTGCAATTCGTAGGTAAAGAATTCAACACGACTGTAATGGAAGCCATTAAGAAGATGAAATACACCTATGGCTCCTTTCCTAAATGTATTTTTGTGAACATCTACGGGAGTCCCATCTTTAAATATACCTTCAATAGATCGTCTGTTCCTCCCGTGCTGGTCCCTGTTGACCAAATGTAATTGCTTTTTAAAATGTATGTTTTAAACGCAAAAACTATAAGATCGAAAATCATCTGCCCCAAAAACACAGTGTTAATGACCCGAGTCTGAGGTCCGACCCCTCTGGCTATGAGGACTATGGGTTCCGTAGCAGTTGTACCATAATAATGCAGGGGGAGAGCTGCACCCTTAAATGATGCATTAGACATTATCATATAGAGCTTCCAGCCCAGCAGGGAGAAGACCGAGGGTGGAGAGCAATGGAGTAATGAGCAGTTGTGTCATGAATGTGAAAGCAACGCACATCCTAATGCTGCTCACGTGTGTGTTTGGGGTGATTGAGGACACTGCCGACACAATAAGGCTCATTTCATTGTGCTCCCAGGTGTGCCAAGAAAGCAGGAAAGAAAGAGCTGGGAGGAGAGCAAACACTGGGTTAAAGGGAGAAAGAGATGAATATATGAAGAAATCATAACCTGTATTGGATTTATCAAGACTGCCGCTGTGGTTTAAGAGATTAACAATCAGATGATTACTAATCCGGTAGAAATCTGCAGTGGTGGTTTATTAGCAATTATGAAAGAAATCATTTGGAAGTAAATGACCATATTCACTAATCCTGGAGCTCCATTAATAGTGAATTGAAAGGGAACGTACTTTAGCAGGACATTTACAGGGTTCTTGGCTCAGTGTGGTTGAACAGTTTAATAAAGATGTTCAAGCAAATGGCAGAAATTTGACTTTCCTCCCATTGTTGCGTACGCATGTGCCTTTCATTCTTAAACTTATTACTGTAGATAATAATGTCGGCAGAGTTCTGGCAAAATGCTGGAACGTTCAGGAGCAAATCCCAGTCGAGACCCGTAAGATGAAAAGTGAAAGTGAAAACCCTTGTCATTGCGAGGTCACAGCACAGCAAGCGTGAACCACAACGAAATTGGACCTCTGCTTTTAACCCATGCACACAAACACCGTGCAGTAGTGGGCAGCTATTGAAAGCGCCCGGGGAGCAGTGACGGGGACGGTACCTTGCTCAGGGGTACCGCAGGGCAGCCTACTTGTGAGGGAATCAAACCCACAATCTTCCGATGCAGGGCCAACTCCCTAACCACTAGGCCACCGCTGCCTACATCTACAAAAAACAGTCCTGAATTCAAGAAGTGGTTTCAGAAGTGAAAAATTAGGTTTACCAATTAATTTTTTTTTTTTAAATTTAAGTGCAAAGGCATTTAAAAGTAAACATTTTTAAAACTTTTTAAACTCACAACGAAATGCAGCCTCTGCATTCAACCTACACACACGTGCAGCAGGGGCCGGCTATTTAAAGCGCCTGGGGAGCAGTGATGGGGATGGTACCTTGCTCTAGGGTACCTCAGGGCAACTTGCTAGTCTGGTATTTGAACACATGACCTTTCGATCCTGGGGCCCAGTCCCTAACTCTACTGTATTACCATAAAAGTAATGTAAATCTAAGTAAGAGCGAACGACTAGGTCACCTCAGCCCCAGTCTAAGTCAAGGTGTCCGTTAAGTACAAGATAAACATTTTTAAACAAAAAACAAAGTATATTTTTGCAAATTTATTCTACACCTTTGCGTTAAGTATAATTTAAATACTTTTATGGAGCCTTTTTTTTTTTTTTTGTTTTTGTGTTTTTTTGTTTTTTTTTAAGGAAAGGTCTAATTCCAACAACTGCACACTAGTCTTTGTGAAAGTTTAGGCTCAGCTTATTTAATATGAGCGCTGTCTTTGTTTTAAACTACCAGGTTGTATAAATATCATCTGTGATGAGTGCATCTTGAGACTCATATCACGATAAATGTTTGGATGGTCATGCAGCCCTGTTGCCGATATCATTTTAATATCCTGTAGGTGTGATGTTTGGCCCACTGAATATTCTTCATCAGCTGAGACTTAAAAGTCTGGCTGTCCACTGCTAAAGCTTTACTTCAATTAATGAAGGTGTAAGGATGAAAGGTGTGATGTGTCCATTGTCACATTTGCGTCCTAAGCAGGAGAGCGTCGTCTCCCTCGAGAACTCCAGTCGTGTGCTCAGTCATGCTGTGGTGATTTATGATTGTGCTTTATGGTTGAAAAGCCTCGTGAAAAGATTTAATTGAGGAACATCCGCACTGACGAATGTCTGTGGCAGGCCATGAATAAATTCACGTGTAGTAAAAAGAGGGGCCAGCGGTCCCATTTGAAGGCTTTGAAGTGTGTCAGGAGACGCCGGAGATTCTATTAGGGTGCACTGAGCGACGCTCATTCAGAGCCTCAGGCGTAATCGCAGGAAGTCTTATGTGGAGCTTTTGTTTCAGCTTGTGCTGAAGTGTATTGCAATTTCCTGTCAACCCCCTTCATTCGTCTGTCTGTCTGTCTGTCTGTCTCTTTCTTTTAGTTTTCATTTGTTTATTACTGCATTTGTTCTCCACCGATGCTCTTAGACTGTTCTCTGAATCACTCTCAGGTAAGGACATGTCCATCAGCATCTTTTCAGTTAGGGCATGTAACTGTCTTCACAACTCTGTAGGGTCTGAACAACTTTTATTATTATTATTTTTTTCTTCCCATTTTCATTTCAAATGTCCTCAATTTCTGCCCCCTGTTCTCCCTTTCTTATTTATTTTCATTTGGATTTTCATTCTATTCATTTTTAATCATCAAGAAATGAATAATGGATAATATAAAGCCTAAAGTATCCCATCAATCCTGGTGCGAGTCTTTACAGTGGCAGTGGTGGCCTAATGTTTAGGGACTAGGCCGCAGGATTGAAAGGTCATTGGTGTTAACCCCAGAGGAGTAGGTTTTCGCGAGGTACCATCCCCATCACCGCTCCCCAGGTGCTTTAAATAGCTGCCCCATGCTGCACGCTGTGTGTGGGTGAAAAGCAGAGGTTGCATTTCATTGTGATTTGGTCACTTATTTGACAGTCACTTTCACTTTGTCACTGAGGATCCAGCAGGTTTATTTAGTTCTGAGTGCACGGAGTCCTGCAGCACACAGTTCATAACAACCTGAATGCAGATTATTATTGATGCTGCTGCTGCTGCTGCTGGATGACAGCAGCATCTTATTTATATGGGACTGGGAAAGACTACTGTGGCATCAGCTGAACCACTGGATTGACCCCTGATGCTACAGTAGTATTTATTATTATTATTATTATTAGACCTTTTGCTAGTCTACACAACGCACAGACCTTCGGTACATATTGTTGCATAATTGTTTATTCTGGGACATGCCTCATACCTGGTCTCATATAAAGAATAGGAATGTCTGTAGGAAAAAGGCAATAATGCTAATTTTACAATGAAAGAAAGCCAATAGTCACTCACTAGCATCAGTCAAATGATAATGTGCTTACTAATGACTTTCTATTTATTTCCTGCAGTGTTTACATGCATGGTTGATCAGTTGCTTTAATGAAGGTTCATCCTCTTTCATAACACAAGACAAAATTCCTGTTTACTAATCCCATCTGCATTTACTGTCACTTGCATCTTCTACGCCAGCATGCATGAGATAATAATCTGAATCAATGCCCTGTTTCATCTCCACCACCACAGCCCCGACCGCTCTGCAGAGTTAGGAAGGAAAAAACACCACTTTTCCGTTCAGTTTGACTTTAAAGGTCATTTAAATGGGTATATAATGGAGGATATGGAAGGACAATTTATGCACATCTGATGTGTGACTGAGCCAAATGTTGGCCAAGGTGACTTCACAGCACTGTAGTTTGTGAGAAAAGGCACATCCTGATTTTTCATAAAGCTACAGTAACCATCAGGCCAACCTTCTCTACTATAACCACAGGAACCCTCCTAGTGGTTAGGGACTAGTTCCCAGGATCAGAAGGTTATGGGTTCACATTCCAGACCAGTAGGTTACCCTGAGGTACCCTTGAGCAGGCTACCGTCTCCATCACTGCTCCCTGGGCACTTTAAATAGCATTGGTAAAAAGGTTGTATTTTTTTATGTTCTTCTCGGTTTACTGTGCTGTGTTTCTCAATGACAGTCACTTTCACTTGACCCAGGTCGACCTAGGCCGATGTCTAGACCAGATGTGTTTACCTGAAGTCAATTAGAGTTACACTAACCTGCAAATTTTGATCTCTGTCGTCTTGTGTGTGGGATGTGAAAGAGCATCAGCTGCCAGTCCTGTGAAGCAGCTCTTGCACATCGTTTCCACACTCGACAGTGACCTAATTCTGATACGCCATAATAGGCAAGACTAGCACTGTGTGTCTCCAGGTGTGTGGATGTGCGTCATCTCCACTATTAACTTGTCACTCGAAACCTCAGATCAGCCATAGCGGTTTAGCCTGCCAGTGAGACGCGTCAATCAAAGCTCAACAAATTCAACACTCAAACGCGCGTCGCCCCGTATTTCCAAGGCTGGATTTGCCTCTGAGGGAATTTGGTGGGAGTCGGGAATAGAATCAGCTCCTCAGTCAGCAGCACACCTCTGCTACTTTGATCCACTTTGACTGAACACTTGTCAGGCCGTATCTGACATCAGACAGGCCCTTTCTGTCTTTGGCCTTTTGGGGAAACTCCACATGGCAGGCAGTCAAAAAAGAACATTTGTATTTTATTTATTTATTTATTTTTGGAGCTGAATCTCCAGATCTTTCCCTCCAGGGAGATTTGAAGAAAGAAAATTATAACTCTAGAGAAGTAAATTGACTTCTTAAAAGCAGACACAGTTTTGTACTGATGTTATTCAGCTGTAAAATGTTTTCATTAATAAGAAATGTGCATAGAGTAACGGTAAAAACAAAAACAGATCAAAGCTTCTAGTGAATTATTTATTTATTTATTTATTTATTTATTTATGGGTGCATCAGAATGCACAGACATGAATATTAAAGAGGTGTGGCTTTGCTCTTTGGGATTAATCCTATACACTCACTCACTCACACACACACACACACACACACACACACACACACACACACACACACACACACACACACAGTTTAATGTTTTTGTGGCAAAGTGAACCTGGCCAGAGTTAAATGTCTGAAAGGACATAAAGATGGCAAACGTGATATTTTATCCCTGTTGTGATGTATTTTATTGAGACACAGCGGGTGTTTTTCTGGACTATAGATATTAGTGCAAAGCTGATGGACCAATCGTAGACTGAGGTCTTGAGGGCTTAAAACATGCCCCCTCCATGATGGCGTGATTGCAGTGTGAAATGGTACAATCACTGGTATACCAAGTAAAAGCCAATGCAATTGCCATATTGCTCAGCTCTGTTTGTATGTGTGTGTGTTTTACAGCTGTAGAATGGAAATGGGGCTCCTTTTTTGTTTCTTATCTGAGATACACACACACACACACACACACACACACACACACACACAGAGGCCTCTTCCCAGGATGTGAAAGCCTGTTATCAGATCAGTCCACCCCTCTCCTTGCTGCACTGTTGGAGGAAACGCTTATGTTTTCCGTTCTAATTCTCAGGCAGGAAGCTTTAGTTAAAGCCCTTTATGTGCTGCCATTATAAGCTCATGAGGTTGGTTTATTTATTTATTTATTTTTTTGGACTAATTCTGATAATATTCAAATATTCAGCTGCTCATAAGAAACAAAGAATGGATATTCATGAAGAAAAATCATAAGAAAACTTGTGGACTGGGGTTAGCATGAAATTCAGCACCAGCGCAAAAAAAACCCAAAAAACAGGAGAAGCCTTTTGGGCACAAATGCTGAAAATCTTATCTTTAAGAAAATCTTGAGCTAATGCTAGAAATGAGCTAATGCTAGAAATGTGATTTAAATTAAATGAATCAAAGGTGTAAAGCAAATCTGTTTAAATGGGTTTTAAACAATGCTATACTGGCAAGGGTCCTCCTTTATTTTTTTATTATTATTTTTTAATTATTATTAAATGATTGAGATGCTTCCCTAGTAACATTCTTAACAATTAAAGGATGTGAAAATAGAGGATGTGATTTTATTAAAATAATAATAATGATGATCCAATAATGATGTCAAAATTGGTATAATTATACACATAGTATGAAGTAAAATCAGTATTTTATGTTATAACATTATTAAATTATATAGCATTATACCAATATGATTGTAAAAAGAATGTAAAGATTCGCAATAAGTGATAATCTGCTTGTTTTTTTTTTTTCTGCTTTCATAGAAAAGGTTGTCAGTTTTAGATTTCTGCATTTGGCAGAGCAACACAAATATTTAATGTTCATTAATTCTTTCATTCAATCATTCATTCAGCAGGGCGAGCTATTGAAAGTGCCCAGGGAGCAGTGATGGGGACGGTACCTTGCTCAAGGGTGTCTCAGGGCAACCTCAACTGGTCTGGGACTGGAACCCATGGCCTTTCGATCCTGGGGCCTAGACCCTAACCAGGTCACTGCTGCCCAAGACACCTTCTCTGCTCCTTCACCTGTTGTGGCTTTCCAGGTAGACGGGCAACTGTGGAAACAAACACTTCTGAAACGGAAGTGTCTCGAGCACAAGAAGTGTTTCATCACTTCTGGGTCGCCGGCATTCTGAAAGCCCAAATGTTAGAAAGAGCAGATTTGTGCTGCAGTTGAACCATCATGTTTTAGATTCAGTGTGGGGCTTTGTCTGCTTGCTGTTGGGGTTCGACTTACCTGGAAATATTGAAATGTGTCCCATCACGTCTAATGCTCACACACAAGCCCTGCAGCTCCCCAGAGAGGCTGTGATCCTGAAATTGAAAGTGCCAGAGCATAGACGTGCTGCATCTTCTAAAAAATGACCTGTCACACACACACTCAGACTCCATCTCTCACAATTTTTGTGGTGTCTCGGTCTTCGAACTCCTCGAGTGTGAGAGTCCTTGAAGAGCAGAGCTATTCGAACAAGTGTTGGAGCAAGATGAACTAAATTTTCTGGAGAAAAATTCGAAATCGAATTCCCAAAGAATTCCGTGTCGCTCCGGCACAAGTGCTGCAATATTTATATTCTTTAGTTTCTTTTTACTAAGAGCTGAAGAACTGTGGCGATTAGAAACACTCGTATATGTCAGTTAACCACCAAGTAAAATTTTGTATTAAATTAAAAGTATATTGACTGACATTGGTTATCAAAATGTATTTTCCGTAAAACCTCTTGATTTTGACCACAAAATGCTGATATTGGTCAAAATGTGGTGTACAGTAATTCATCTCATGAGAAAGAGACGGTTAAATTATTGATCTGAAGAGACAGGCAGTGGTCTTCCCTCCCGCAGCGGCTGTCTCGTCTTCTTTAAGTATGGCAGACTAAACACACACACATGCACACAAGTTTTGAGCTGACATCTACAGAAATGGAAACGTTAAAGGGGCCGTTTCCTGAATTGTCTTGTTGTGGAGGTCTCATTTCTCTCTTTGAGTTTAGCCTTCAGAAGGCAGTCTGGTTGAGCTCTTTAAAAGCAAGAACCCCCTTTTTCAGACTGCTATGAGCAGTTTGATTTGAAACTAAAACAATGCAATTTTACTTTTGTTTTTTTTTTTGGTGTGTGTGTTTTTTTTATGACAGTTTTCATTTCTAGTATGTAGGAAGTTAAAGGAAGCTGGTCCTGGGTCATATTCTAATACAATATCCAGAAGTTGACATGCCAATAGTCTCTTCCTCTGATATCCTAATTGAACGGGTCTCACAGGAACCCATTGTTTCAGTGTCTGTTGTGCTGCATCTTTTTAAACAGTACAGCTACGACATTCCTTCTAGTTGAGAAATCATTTCTCTAAATATAGAACAGCATCTGAGGATTAAATTCTGAAGACTTGGGAAAGCGTAGCTCGCAGCACTGCCTAAAGCGTCGAAGCCCACACAATGTGCTCAGTCATTTCTGTAGCGGTTCATGAAGGTATTTCTGAAGCAGTCTTTGCCTGCGTTTGCGAGCTCCGTCAACGGGACTGAATTCGGACCTGTTCGAAACACAGGACACTATTTACTGCATACAATATCACTTTTAGCAGTGGAACTTCTGATTTGTCCTCCCAGCAGTGTAATAGGACTGTTACAAGGCTTTGCCACCTGGGAGACCCAACATGAACCACCGCATCATAGGGATGCACCCTAAACCTGTAGATCTGAGTCTTAAAAAAAATAGACCTTACTTTTAGCAAAAGTACATAACACAAAAATAAGGAAAATAAAACTCTTCCTAGTGGTGCAATGTTTGTAATATGTATAAACCATAGTAATTAAAATCTGTAAATCAAATCTGCAAGTAAAATACAGGTTTATATCAACATTTGGCATATAGAAGGGAATTAAATGTTTTTTTTTCTTTGCTTAATGACATCTGTTCCGGGATCAGAATTAGTTTAGTTATAGCAGCCAGTCTGTTGAATGCCTCCTAAGGGAACATCAGAGAAAGTTATTACTCTGAATGATGATAAATTGCCTCATGCCCAAGACACTGTTCCAGTAGTTTGGGGATAAAATGTTGTTTCGGATATTTCTGATGTACATGCCGAGCATTCTGAGCCAAATATTTGGTGCAGTGTAGAACGTGGGCTGCTGAACAGAGTGTCTCTGTCCTGTTGGGGTTCTCAGAGGCTACAGAGAGAACGTGCTGGATTTTGTGGTGGGATGCTGATGTGAGGAAAAGTGTTGGCTGTTACTTTTAAATGAACTGGTGATTTGTTTTCTTCCTCCTGGAGCCAATGCTTCCACTCTTTGTTTGTCCTTTGTCTCTTGCTCCTCTTTTTCCCCTCTTTCACTCTCAGTCTCTTATTTGGCTCATTAGTTGCTCATTTAACCCCTCATCACTCCCATAAAGCATTAGCATTCTGAAGAGATTGAATGTATACACACACACACACACACACACACACACACACCCTCTATGGCCCTTGTTCCTCTTTGACATTTGGGTGACATTTTATTCAGCTCCCCTTTGTCTCGTACAATTTCACACACATGCGCGCACACACACACACACACACAGATGCTCTAAAATTACTACCTTCTATCTAAATGGATGTGACAACCAGCTAAGAGAGGGTCAGCAAGGATACATGCTGCTCAAGTCGATATCATTCCCTTTGGATCAGCCTTCATGTGTGGATGGAAATGGCCTCTTTCACGGGCTGCAAGAATAACATACAACACAGATCTGATGCTAAGAATCAGTGGCCCTTATCAGCAGAAATCCAGAATCCGATCTTGATGGGAAAGAATGCACCCAGTCCCATCTTGTACCACATTTGGCTTGAAACTGCACACATTTTTTAGCAGGTGTAACAGAATCGGGAGTTAGTTGTCTCGTGTTGAGCTTGTCCATTTATGCTGCATTTAATGACCTTTTTAAAAATGCGCTGGTGCTTCGCATGACTCAGAATACACACATGCTGGTGTGCAGCCTCTGATGTTCTAATGACTAAATTGAAAAGTATTATTATTGAAAGTATTCTGTGTTTGCAGCATTTTTTCCACACCTGCCTAAAATATTTGCACAGTGCTGTATTTGGGAGAATAATAAAAATCTGTGTTTTTGCTTAACTTTTTATCAGTTTCAGTAGCAGGAAAAAAGTAGTTCCTTGACACTGCTTAAAGGAATTTTCTTTTGAAGCTGATATCACTTGCTAGCAAATGTGAAAATGTAGATCTTGACGACGAGGGACAAAAATGGACAAAGCACAGAATTCAAAAAAGTGGAAAAATACTGCCTGCAAATTCTAAAAATTCTAAACATTAATAGCCTTTTGCAGGACACTTAAACACAGTTACTTGCATAAATTGAACTGCAGGAATTATAGCTGATGAATGTAACTAAAATGTAACATCCCCTGGCAGATGAAATGAAGGGTGTCATCATTAATAGTATATAATTTCCTTTCTGTTCGATTCGGATATATGGCTTGCAATATCACAATATATAATCAGCATGTACAAATTAAAAAAGTACGTTTTTTTTTACACAACTTGCTGTTGAAAGTGTCAGCCTCTATTAAATAATGCAAAATGTTGATGAAGTGCAGTGTAATTATTATTATTTTTTTTTTATTTATGCCGTCATTAAAAACTGGCTTTAGCTCTGCACTCTCTGCACTCACTGGGATTTAAGCCCACATTCTCTGTTATGGCCAAGGCCTTGCTGGGCTCTGATGTAAATATGGCTTTGTTAACAGCCCTTGTGTTTTAAGAGTGAGAAATATGACGGCAGGAATAAGAATGCTGTTGATGAAACAGTGTAAACCGTGACATTCCTGAGATTTGGCCCACGCACAGGCCCGTGTATTTTCAGTGTATGCAAATTGGTTGCTGCAGTAATCCAATGGCACGTTGACTTAATCTGCATATATTACTGTTTAGTTGAACAGACAGACCACATTATTGTAGGCACATGGACTTAACTCTTATATTGATCAAATTTAATGGTTCATTTTTTGGTCATTAGCCAGGGAGACTCGGGGAATACCCCGACCCCCCCCCCCTCCCTCATCAAGTGCTCCTTAGGAAATCGGTGGCCGGCGCTGGAAGTCCCTACTGGGAAATCACAGATCGTGTACCACCTGCGCTCGTGATGAAAAACAGCCTTGGGAGATGACAATAAGCCCAAAGATGGCAGAGATGGTGCTTCTCCAGGCAGCAGTTCATAGGTTATCACTCGTATTGAACGCTGTCTTTATCTTTTATATACATTAATGTCACAGATGTTCAAACCTCAGCTCGTGGTGAGTTCATAAATCCAGTTTGTTTTGTTTTTGTATCACTGAGAGACTGGAGCTTATCTTTAGTTAGAGAGGCTCGGGATGCACAGAGAGCAACAATGGCGTTCCAGCCACTGGTACCAGTAATGATCAGTGGCCAACATTCCCCTACATCTGACCAAGCTCAAGCAATCTTGACAAGCGGTCGCAGCATGTCTTCTCCTATCCTGTTAAGATTTAGAGCAGAGAAATAGAAAAATAGAGCACCTGTTTCAAGAACACTGATCCTTTGGTTGGGAAAATTTCATGCAACCAGTAGCAATAATGGTGAAAGTAAAAGAGCCTTACAATTAAGGTATAATTTCAATAGAGCTGCCACTCGTTTCATTACATCATTATTCAGTGTTAAAGTTAGCGAGTGCTGTACTTTGGGTGTCCTACTGACTGACTGAGTCATTTTGAATGGGTTCAGAGGTATACAAGACAGGCTTTGGACCAACAAGCCTTGAAAATATCAGATTTTTAAGTCAAAAAGTTGTAAAAGTTAAAATGATTGCCTTCTGAAACAGGTTGCCAGATAGCATGAATAGTTGCCATTGAATTTCAGGCACATTGGTGACTGGAATAAAACAATAGTTGCAAAACCAAATATCTAATCGTATTGGCGACCACTGTAGCCCTGCACCTGACATCGCCACGAAAGTGTTTAGGCAAACACTTTTTCAAAATTATTAGAACAATGTACTCTGATCAGATGAAACAAATTACTTTTTTTGGCAATTATTTAACCAGTCATGTTTGGAGAAAGGAAGATTGCACATCTGAAAATTCAAATTGCTATGACAACAATTTATTTTTTAGTTCATAAGGCACAAATAAGATTTTATGACATTTTGCAGGTTTGCTATTGTTGTATATGAGTGTGAAATATAAAATCAGACCCCTGCCTCTGTACACAAATCAGAACACGGTCCTCCGATCCCCCCCTTATTATTATATATTTCAATATTTTCACTTTTATCTCTGCACAAACGATTCCAAGAACACCCAGAACGAAGGAGGTGGGAGCATCTTGATATGAGGGTGCTTTTCTCCAGTTAGTGCTTTGCAGTTTCACTTTCATTTTAATTGTTATTGTTTTGGTATTAAGTTTTAATTATTTACATTGATTTTGTTTGTACTTTTGAAGGGGGTGTATATGCTTGAATGAAATTGAAGCAAAAATATGAGGCAAGTGTATATGAGACACCGTCGAAATAATTTAATTCACTTTAATACACTATCACACTCCGCTATATTTTAGGATGGCTTTTGTGACTGTAAATTATTTAGTCCTGTGTGTGGCAGGTGTGAAAAATGGCAGCCTCAGCTGGTAACCGTGTCGCTGACAGTGATGGACGATGGCTTGTGTGATTTGGTGGACTCATAAACGCTTCAGGGGAGTGTGTTAGCGAGTGGGGGTCATCGCAGTCTCCATGAGCTGATGAGCCTTGGGTGCTAGCTGCTTGCCATATGCCGAGTTAATACAATCAATTCATATGTTTTATTACAGTCCATATGAGGTTTGAAGTATGTTCAATTTACCAGGAGACCACATGGAGGTTGGGAACAGGGCTGGGAGGAAGAAGAAGTGGTGCCATCTTCAAAATGTGCTGCAACCCAAATTCAAGGCAAAACTGCTACTATTACCTTAAAGCCTTTTAATCTCCTACCTAGACTCACAGACAGTACTAGCCATCGGTGCTTAAATCGATTTACTTCCTGTCTCTTATGTTGGATACATCTTTTTAAGCAGCTTCTTTTTTTTTTCTTTTTTTTATTGATTATCTGGTGTTGATTAGAGGAGCATGGGTTCCCCTTCTGAGTCTTCCTCGGGGTGATTTTGGTCTAGAGGTAGGATGCTTGTCTATAGACCAAATGGTTGCAGGTTCAAATCCCACCTTCACCACCACTGGTTTCTAAGCAAAACCCTGAACCACGAGTTGCACCAGGAGGACTGTCCCTGTGAACAGGAATTGGAAGGCGATCTGGATAAGTGTGCCTGCTAAATGCCGTAAATGTGAGGTTTCTTCCTCCGGCTTCAGGTAGTTTTGCCTCCGTCGCCTTCATCCCGATCACTAGGGAGCTGCTTGGTGACAAGAAATTACAGTTCACTGTTTCACTGATGATTGAGACTGTACAGATTTCATACGGTCCCTGATGTAGCATTACAGAATGTCAGGGGAAAACATTCTGTTAGCAGTGTTAAGAAGATGCCTCTGCGTGTAGGCGTGTGGAAAAGGGCAGCAAAGGGACAAGTAGTGTATAATAATGAAATAAAAACTGCATTAAAAGTACAGCAATGTTGAGCAGTAGGGGCCTTTCACACAAATTTCTTTCACTTGCTACAGTAGCTGAATCAATTGCTTGCTATCAAGCTGCCAGCCGGCTGAATCACCGTCCCACACTAACAGGATAATCAGACATGCTTGCTGTTCTTCGTGACCACGACTAGAGCGAAATTCCTTTTCGCAAGTGCTTCGTTGCAGTGAAAGCTGCATGTTTAGATTAATACAGGGTAGTTGCACCAGGGAACATACACGAAAGGCTTTTGATGAAGGCGAATGAGCTATTTTTATTTGTGACAGGTCAGCGTTAGTCAAGACCCTTTCATGGAAAAAGATAAGCAAAGCTTCTGGAAGGCAAACTTGGTTATAAGACATGCTTTAGCTGCATATCATTAGCACCTACCTTGTTGTAGCATTTGAAGTGTGTGCGTGTGTGTGTGCCCTTCTTGTTCATCTTCATCAAAACTGTATTCTGTCTGATTTCTCTCCATAGGGTGGTGTACAAGGGATGTAGGGTGCAGCAGGCTGAGGAGATTGGTCCAGTTGTGCAGTTTGCAGTTCTCTCTGAAACACATGACAAGATTAAGGGTTTATTTCCATGTATGGCGCTCGAGGTTTGGTCATGTATGTAAGGGGCAGAGTATTGAAATGTGAGAGGAATGTGTACATGTGCGGTTTCTGATAAAGTGTGACATCCTGTTATCCAAAAAAAAATGATAAGGCATAGCTGAAAACAGAAATGGCAGGAAAGTTACACTACATTTGGCAGATGCTCTTATCCAGAGCGACTTCCATTTCTTAATTACAGGGACAGACTTCTTGGAGCAGCTTGAGGTTGAGGGTCTTGCTTAGGAACCCAGTGGTGGTGGAGCTAGAAAGCTATCATTTGGAAAACTCTGTTTTACTGTTTACTTTTCTTTATTTTTATAGACAACAGTGATAAGATGGCACTTACCAACTAAGAGACCATTTGAGATGACCGCACAATCTGAGGCCAGTTTGGGTTGATTTGGGCAGTTTGCCCAAATACTGGTGTGGAACCTGAGTATCTAATACTGACACTGTTTTTACCCTTTTTTTTATGTCCCGTAACCAGGTTCCTGATGAAACAGTATTGACTGTGGTTTGGTTACATGGTGTTTAATCTGTTTAGGTCAGTATCATTGGGAACACTGATCCACTGGTCAGCTTTAAGCTTCTTACTTGGCATATTAGCCCACATGTTCCAGTGCAAAACAAAAAGAAATACGCTTCAGATGGCCCAGAAATGTTCTGGGGGATTGAGTGAATTTGGATTTAGGGGATAATGTGTAATTTATGGATTTTTATTTACTTATTTATTTTTTCATGAACTATTCATGTCCTGACCTTCAGCTTCAAGGAATAAATTCTGCATTGTGCGGTGAAACGATGATCTGGTGCGTTGGCAAGTACAGACTGGGTATTAATTATACAAAAGCGGGTGAAAGCAGTGGGCTGTGTGCACAGGTCTGTGCTGAATCCTTCTAGCCCCTGTTTAACCCCTATTGAGGGCAGAATTGGAAAAAGAAAGGCTCCAGTTTGGTGTCTAACAGGCTTTTTAAAGGGGTTGTCTGGGGCTTAATAAAGCAAGAGAGAGTAGGATTTGCAATCACTTACGGGTCAATATCCCCACCCCGTGTGACATTTGACTCTTCTCACTTCTGACATTTGTTTTCATCTGGTACCAGAACCATACTTCTTATAATCTACAGTCTGTTGAATGTGCTTTTTAAGATTGTTGTCCTGTGTTTTGTTTCTAAAGCAGGGGAATAATGGATGGATGAAAATTTAAATTTGAAGAAAAAAAAAAATCTGTGTGTGTGTGTGTGTGTGTGTGTGTGTGTGTATATATATATCACAGGTCACAGCTTCAGTACCGACCAGCCAAAAGACATGACTTATTTAAAAATTCTACAAGATGGACTTATTTAATAATCACACACATGCACCCTAATATATATATATATATTATATATATATACATACACACACACACACACACACATATACATATGTATATGTATGTATGTATGTATGTGTATATATATATATATATATATATTAGGGTGCATGTGTGTGATTATTAAATAAGTCCATCTTGTAGAATTTTTAAATAAGTCATGTCTTTTGGCTGGTCGGTACTGAAGCTGTGACCTCTGAGCTCTTGTGTTTATTTGCATGTTCTTAAAGCATGTGTGAGGTGGCTCTAATAATCATATTAAAGCTTTGCTGCTGTGGCTGTTTTAAAACAGGCTGCACCGTGAGGGCACTTAAAATTACAACTGAGGTCAGGATGAAATCCGGACCAGAAGTGACCCGTTTGTTCATGTTTCTACATCCTTTACCCAGCGATACCCCCTGCTAAAGACTAAATTAGCACTTTGCTCGATGGGATTTGTGTGACTTTCAGCTGAGCACACATCTATTGAGGCTTCAGAAAAAAAAGGCTGAGAATAAATTACATGTCATTTGCGCTGATGAGGACTTCAAGCTCAAATGGCAAACAAAAGATCACTTTTTAAAAAGACTATTGATCCGAGCTTTCATACAGAGGCCTTTAACGATGTACTGTCCTGTACTGCAGTCATCCATCACACACAGTCTCTCTCCATCTTATTCCAGCAAACTAAATGAACATGTCTCTGTTCAATCACTGTCCTCTGGCAGGCAGCAGCCTGGCATGGTCACATGTGTTGACCATGCAGCGTTGCAATGTTTTGCCAGAGTGAAGATTCATCGGTAAAAGGGCCATCAGGGCAACTGGTCAATGGACCCGATTGATTGCACTGGTCCCAAGCTGACCTTGTTTGTGCTTTTGTATTTTCATGTTTGAAAAGCTTTCTGTACAGCGCAAGTACTTATTCACCTGTTCATTCCCAGACCACAAAATGTGCTTTTTGTTCAGATTGAAAAAGCTTTATGTAGCAATTGTGACATTTTATGACTTACTGTTTTCTACAAGTATTGGCCATTTTTGTTTAGGACTTTAAATGGACCTTTATGTGCAGGACTAAGGGACCGGGAACTGTTGACAGGATAACACTGAGCTTGTTTGGCATCATACCATTAAACAGTCCCACAGCGCCACTGTCGCCAAGCGGATCATCATTTCTTCTGGTCCTCTGCATCTTTCTCCTTCAAACCGACCACCTGCATGTCCTCTTTCAGCACATCCATAAACCTCCTCTTTGTTTTTCCTCTTTTCCTCATTCCTGGCAGCTCCATCTTCAACATCTTTCTCCCAATATAGTCCTCGTCTCTCCTCTGGACATGTCCAAACCTATGCAACCTTACTTTTCTAACTTTGTCTCCAAATCGTCTAACCTGAGCTGTCCCTCTAATATACTCATTTAAATTCTTGTTCATCCTCCTCACTCCTATTTTGAGCTCTTACACCTCCAGCTCCGCTGCCATCTTTTTCATCAGCGCCATCATCACCAACCCGTGTAACAAAGCTGGTCTCAAGACCATCCTGTAAACCTGATCCACCGTCCTGGTTTTATTTAACCAATCAAATATACATATTTAATTTAATAATCTAATTTAATTTAATTCTTAGAAGTTGGAAATGGCCATGTAGAAATGAAATAGGCTTTTATTTTGCCTTTACCTCTGATTGGCTGTCCTCATTCCAAAAGTGCTCCACTCCTTATAGCACTCCTTAAATGAAAATGTATTAAATACATGCATATTAGAGTTTAAAATTCATTATTATTATTCATTCATTATCTGCCGCTTGTCCCAAACGGGGTCGCGGGGGAGTGCTGGTGTCCAACCCAGCGCACACAGGGCGAGGACGGGGGACGCTCCCTGGACAGGTCGCCAGCCCATCGCAGGGAGGAGCGGGACGGGGACGGCACCTTGCTCAAGGGTACCTCAGGGCAACCCATTGGGAAGGGGTTCAAACCCCCGATCCTCCGATCATGTGGCTGACGCCCTAACCACTAGTCCACCACTGCCCCTAAGTTTAAAGAGTTTAAAATATTGATGTAAAATCACATGGAATATAAACTGGACGATAAATTGCAGTAGGAGAGGTGATCGATACTGGTGTGCTCTGGACTAACTCACCATCCTCAGCACCTTCCCCGCCACCACCATCATCATCATCATCAGCACGAGGGAAGGAGAAGGAGGCACGTGACCACCTGTGTGTATGAGAGAAAGAGCACTCCCACACCTGGGACCTTGTTCAGATTGCCTTCTCTAATCTGAGCCATCTCCGATGCTTCAGGGAAGAAATGGTTTGGGGGAACGAGTGCTAGAGTGACCCGTAAGAGATGGAAGAGAATGGGGGGCCATTAAAGGAAAGAGAATAGAAGAGGAGGAGATCTATTTGGTGAGGCCCTCTCATGTTCCCCTCCAACACACATACACAGAGACCCACACAGCTCTTTATTGTCAGATGCTTGTTTCTGTAAATCCCTGGCAAACGGCACTTAACCAATCCGCTTCGTGACTAATAGACAAGCGAGGAGCTCGAGGCTCCTGTCATTAACACCCGCTGTGTTGCTAATCTCCCACACTTTCTCCTTCTATGTTTCCTTTCCAACATTTTATTACGTGTCGTGATTAGTGCACCTTCAACATTTAGGGTTTTCAGCCGTATACAGAATTTTCTTCCTTTCATTATCTCCACCCTGCCACGTTTAATTTTGATTAAAACCTGGGTTGGCCTAACAATGGTGATTTCAATTAAAGGAGAGGGAGGCTAATCTTGGGAGTGCTTTTTGCAGTCTGGCTTTGGGTTTTCTGCTCGCCCATTAAAGCGAGTAGCACGTTAATAAGACCGCAGTGCTAAAAAGTCGAAGCAAAACATGAGCTAGTCAACGTTGCAAACATATGCTTTGAAAATGTATAAACGAAGGAAAGCTTCTGAAGAGAAACGATAAGCTCGTGAGGATATCTCCTGGAGTCGTTTCCTTTTTCCCCAAATGCAAATTTGGTAATAATCCACCTTCTGAATATAGAGGTCAAGATTGGTAAGCAGGTAGGCGTTTTTATTGTGGAGGCACACAACAGGCAGCAGCATAATGATAGCCGTTAAGTTCAGTCGTGACCTAGATTCGAAGATGAATGTAGTTGAAAAACTGCTGAGTATGTGATCTGCAGGGCTCAGTAGAGCTTTTTATTATTGGATCTGCTTGTGGAGTGAATATTTTTGAGCTATTCGTGGCTGTGTGTTTGCCACAGGCTGCTGTTTTTCTGTGTTTTATATCGCTGGTAATTCTATGGTGTGGGTCAATGGGATTATAGTCACAGGACTGAGAAACGGAGCAAAAATTGATCAGTTTGCTCAGTGCAAATCAGCTTTCTTGCATTCCAGCCTTTACTATACCTACCCTTACACTCCTAAACTGGTTGTGAATACAGCAGGGGAAAAGTGAACAAGGGTTCATTCTGTTTGTTTTACTCTAATATTATGAAAGTTGTATCAAAAACTCTATGAATTGGAGTATTTTATGATATTATGATGAGTTTGTTTGCCATATTGCCAGTGCCCTACTGTTAATTCCGTGACTAATCAGTGTGAAGCCCATGCACCGGTTGGGATGAGGAAGGACAGTAAAGCATACATGTTATATTTTGTAGTCGGGTTTCAGCTTTTTATTTTTATCTCTAAACTGCTGGCTTGCCGATTGTGGTCTCACTACTTTTAGCAAGATGTTTAGATAACAATTTAGTTTGAGTCTTGCTCACTCCATTGGCTGAAGCGTTGTACTTCACTGGTCCAACCTAAAAGTGCAGACCCAAAGCAACTGGGCTCCAGGGACTTCCCAGTGGACCTGACCTCTAATTAGAAAACAAGACAGGAAGCACATGGGCGAGGAAGGAAAATGAAGAAAGGAGAGAAAGAAGAGCAATAATCAGTGCTTGCTCCAAAAGATCAGCCTCGTGTGCTAATTCGGATATGAAGACTCGTGTAGAAAAACACAGATTAGCAATGTCGTATGAAACGGTGTCAAAACGACGTCGTTTCATTTGTTAGGCTAAGAGAAACACGTGTGGCTTAAACCTCGAGCCCGGCGCAAGAACAGCAAATGATGGAAAGTTTATCCAGGCGACAGCACATGCCAAGAAAACACAAATGCACCCTACTTCTGAGTTACTCAAAACGTTTCGCTGGCATCCATTGTGTTTATGTAGGTCAGAGGAAGCCAGTGTTTGAAGTGTGGAAACTTCGCTCCCTCTCCCGGATAGAAGGAAGAACTGATCTTTCCTGCAGAAAAGAGGAAGAGAAATCAAGGAGCTGTGGTCTCAGTGCCACCATCCACTATCCTTATTGTGAGAGTGAAAAGGCACCACCCACTGAAGCGCTCTTCTTGAACTTTAGAGATAAGCGTGCCATGCTGAGAGATGGCGGTTTTGAACGTTGCTGAAAGGGTGGAGGAGAATAATAATGGCATACTTTCTAAGCCTGCCATCCTTGTCATCTTTAAGTCAAAAATGTTCCTGTTCTGACTCTCTTCTTCTGTGTACTGAGGCTTAGAAAGGCATTTTTCATCAGTTTTGGAAAGGCTGGAAATACTGCATGCATACTTAATGAAAGCATATGATTTAGTAACAACAGCGATACCTTTTTTGGATGCAGTAAGCCCAGGATGGTGTTTGGTGACTTGAAATAATCGGCCAGTGTTTGTGATCCCAGGACCTTCAAACCCTGCACTTTCTTGCTGCAACATTGCTGCCCAGTTTAGAAAGTTATGATTTATGGTAATACGGGCTGTAGTGGTGAAAAAAAAAAAAAAGAGTTTCAATATGAGCAGCACAGTCATCAATATGTAAAGACGGTGGGCTTCTGTTGTACAGGCAAAACGATAGAGAACCGAGAAATTGTATCTCATATTTGTAGTTTTTAACTAAAACTATTAGAGCATAAAATTGCAGTCTAACTAAGGAATATGAGTTTTTAGTAGCCAGTAGTACTGATCTGTTTTAGATCAGTTAAAATGTGATGAACTAGAATCAGCCACAAAGACCATATCAGTGGAGCCCTAAAGGACGTCCTAGTCCCTAAATGCTCCATTGCCCCCGAATGTTTAATTCAAGATATACTAAAGCAGCTTTAATATACCAGTGTGGGGGTGAAGGAGTGCCCAAATATGGTCTGTGACAAAACAGTGGAGCAGTAAATGCTGCTTTTCCTGAAGAACTCCTGTTGAAGTGCACATGCAGCTTATAGACAGGCAAATATCAAAGCACGGATACCTTTTACTTTAATTTTAAACTGCATCTTTACTTTTAGGTCAATCTGTTTAAATCCCCTTTTACATAGTGCTTGATTATGTAGCTACGCAGTTACCAAATTCACATTGGCCTTATTAGTCTTCAGAACTACTCCAGCGGGACCGATAAGCTGAAGATGCACAGTCTGTGGCTTTACTAATGCACGTTCTTGCAGAAAGTTGATCTCACCAACCCCGTTGTTGGTCCGATCTCTATGGGTGCCATGACAGGCTCTGCTGAGCAGAGTAATTGGAAGGATGGAAATTATAATGAATGGCAAAAAAGCATCCAATTAATTTTCAGAGCTGACTAGTTGCATTCAAAAATCCTCAGTTTGATTCCTTGACCTCGAGTATGAAAATCCAATGTCATTTTTCATCCGGATGCTTAAAAAAAAAAGTTTTTTCATGCAAGATGCCAGATTTCTTTTCTGGCCTCTTTTTCCTTCTGCACAAAAGGGAAAGCGTGATGAAGGGAAGCTCTGTATGGTAGACCAGTATATTAACAATGTGTCACTGGTTATCACAACAAATTTGAAACGCTTCTTAGTTACAACCAATAATTACTATCGATGAGATGTTTTATTCAGCTGGCATTTCCATTCTTTTAAAGTCATTTGAATAGAGCACAGTGGATAACGCCACTGCCCAACACAAACTGGAGGACATTCAGACAGGACGGCCCTGAGCCTGACCGTGTTTTTGGTTTATTCGCTGTTTTTTGTTTGTTTTTTTTTTTTGTTTTGCTTTTTTATCTTAATCTTTTTTTTTTGTGGGCTGTGTAATGCTTGGACCCTTATGATTACTGTAGTCGACATGAGGCAGCAGTGTCTAGTGTTTAGGGAATAGCTCCCAGGTTCGGAAGGTAGTGGGCTTAAATCCTGGACCAGTAGGTTGCCCTGAGGTACCCTTGAGCAAGGTAACGTCCCCATCACTGCTCCCTGGGCGCTGGATATTGCTGCCCACTGCTGTACGGGTTTGTATGGGTGAAAAGCAAAGGGTGCATTTAGTTTGTATTTCACAATGACAGACAGTCACTTTCACTTCATAAATATTCATAAATATCTACAACCAAACAGGGATTTTTTGGGACATCTTTTGTCCTTTAACATTTAGAGAGACAACCTAGATCACCATCCTCTACGGAGACGAAAAAACACTTGTCAGTTTCAACAGTAGCTCTGGCCTCAGATCTGTCCTCTGAGTGAAATGCATGTCCCCTGTCCAGTCTCTAGACAGTAAGTATCCCTTTATTAAAAAACCTTCCACTGCCTTGCCCCAGGCTACATATCCCTGACGAGCATGCCACCTAGGTGAGAAATCAAATCTCTCCCATCCCATCTCACTCACAAGTCCCCGTCCTCCACCCCCGAAAAATCTATTTATGCGGCCGAAATGGAATCTTCCCTCTTTCCGAGCGGCTGCAGACCTTTCCCTTGGGAGGAGAGGGCGGCTGCAGGGATGGAATTCTGGGATTTCTGGGGGAATATTCTTCATGATGTAGCACAGTAGCAGTACTTCATTGTTATGCAGATCCATGCGCGGCGTTCCCGATTGGGGGGGGGGATTCTTTAGAGCACCAAGAGAGGACGAACACCCGTCAGAATTACCCCCTCAACGTCAAGACCCGTTTGAAAAGCATGATATCCAGCTATAATCTAAATTACACCACTCTCAAATTTTAATGGAAAAATCAGCGTATTGTGTTATTTGGGGCAGATTGAATGAAAGGGATAAAATTGCCTCTCAGGCTGCTGTGTAACACTTTATTGGCTGGTTAGTGAAACTAGATTTTGATCCCTTTGCCCCCCCCACATTTGCCCATTTACCTATTCATTTATCTGTACTTTCCACAGCCGTCTCTCAAAGCTGTCAGTCATCCCACGCAGCCCTCAGTGAATGCCATCCGTCATATTTGTGTGTAATAGGACAGAGCATTAAGTAAAGCAGGGCAATCTAACATGGACGCACTCAGCTAATGGTCCCACTGCTTGCTTAATGTTTAGTCTCTTAAACACCCACCCATAAAATCTACAGTGTCAGCAGATGATTTTTGTGATTAAGCTTACATGGGACTTTAGAAACAATAATTATTACCACAATAACAATAGTGATATTAAGAACAATATTTGTTCCTTCTATAACAGTCGCCCGATTCCTTGATTTATTATATGCAAGCAATAAAAATACACAAAAATTAGTTTTAAACCAGAAGCTGTTAACATGCCAGTCGACCTGCCACATCACATTCAGTGTTTCAGTGTAATGCATGAATTTGCATATATTAATTCCATTAATCAGGTGATCAATCCAAGTTTACACATACCATGTACATTTAAAGCCTAAATGTACAATTTGGGCTGATTTTAAAGATAATAGCAATATTTGTGGTGGTGGTGATCTAGTGGTGGGTACTTGCCTATGGACCTGTGGCTCAAGAGGTCCCAGGTTCGAATCACTCCTCTGGCACTATCACCACTGGGTCCCTGAGCAAGACCCTTAACCCTGAGTGTCTCCAGGGGGACTGTCCCTGTGATTAGGACATGGAAGTCGCTCTGGATAAGAGCGTCTGATAAATGCCGTAAATGTAATTATTTGTGTTAGTTTTTGCAATTTGGATTAGTATAAACTCAGTGAGCGCTCATGTTCTTCAACGCATTAGCGTTCTAATACGACCGTAAGACACTGAGAAAGTAGGTCGTCTTGATGCCCAAATTCAGATCATTCAAACTCCACAGAGGCTCCAGGACTGCTTTATTTTGGCAAACCGGACCCCCCTGCAGAATTAAGCTTCACACCAGGTATTCGGGGCATCTGAATGTTGGGGCCAGGTTTGCTGTTGCTGATCTCTTCAGGGGTGGAGCTCCCCAAGAGCAGGACCAGGCTTCCCTGTTCTATCGTCACCAACTCACCAGTAGACACACTAAACTGGGGAAGATCTCCATCTGGTGCTGCTGTCTGGCTGAAAGTGCTGATGTGTGTGTTTTTACAGGATGGCAGAGCAGCAGGTTTTGTAAGCCCCCAAGATCCCTAAATTAATCCAGAGCTGTGTCGGTGTGCATGTGCACACTTGAGAAAAAGATCAAACCATTTATCATCTCCATGCTATTTTTCATGACAAAAATGTGACTCCCATGCTCATTTGCCCATTTTTATTTTTTTTTTAATCATTTTAGTCATCATTTATCCACTATTGCCCCTCCCTCCCTCTTTCTTTGTCTTAATCGCGCTCACTCTCCTTTTCTCTTTCTTTTTCAGTGCCTTCCCTCTCTCTCCTTACACACGCTCACTTTCTTTCCCTTCCCCCAGTTCTGTCTCTTTTTCTCATCCCCATGCTCTCACACCCAATCCCGCTCTTGTATCCCTGCTCTCTCTTTTTACCACCACGTCTCTGTCTCTACTTTGCTTTCTACCTCTCTCTCTCTCCTGCTGTCTCTCCCTTTTCTCACCCTCTTTCTGACTTTTTTTTTTTTTTTTTTTTTCCCCCGTCTCTCTGTATTTCAACCCCATGTTGTCTTCCTCTCTCCTCCCTGCCTCTCTGCCCCTCTCTTCCTCACTCTCTAGCTCACCCCACCACATCGTTTGAAGAAAGCACTCACCCTGTTTGACGTTCTCTATTCCTGGTTCTGCTGAATTGGCATCAGTTTATAGATGTATTCAGGTCAACTAAGACTGTCGGGATCCTTCACTGCTCTCATATTTTCTGAAGTTTATTTATTTATTTATTCCTTTATTGAATTATTAATGCTGGTAAAGCGACCCAGGCATGTTTCTTACTTACTAGGCACCTATTTTGTGTTAATACCTACAGGTTTTTTTTGTCAATAGCTTTTTTTTTTTTTGCTGCACACAGTTCTACACTTGAGCATTTACATTTAAACCTCAGATCACCAAGCTTAATGCAGGGTGCAACCAGAGGGGTATAATTCCCCCCGCATTGGGCTCTGGAGCGATGTAACTGCATTCTCTAGCATGATGAAGCTCCATGTATTACCTTGGAGTGATGTTTGTGATCGAAATCTAGAATTTTCAGCATCAGTACCTCAGCGAAGCTGTCGTGGTTGAATGCAATCAAATCCTGACAGCATTGTTCCAACATCTAGTTTAAAGCCTCCCAGAGGAATAGAGGTGCTTACTGCACGAATGGGAGATAAACTCCCTTTTAAAATCCAATATTTGAGAAGAAACGCTAATGGGGCAAACTCCCTTTGGTCGTAAAATTTAGGTTGCTCTGTTCTCTTGTGTTTGTCATGGATGTACTATCTCTGGTTCTCACCATGCAGCATGCTTTAATCTTTCTCCTCATTGTGCTTGGCTCACATTCAGGTCCCATTACTGAAGAAAAGCACCAGATTTGTTGTTAATCAAATAGCCTTAACTCGGACTCTGCCATGTTTGTTATTAAATAATACCACCGGCAGTCTTTCAGCTGAAGCAGTTTTTAGACACCGTGCATTAAAAATGGATGTACAGGCGGCTTCTCCAGGAGCTGTGTGGTGTCCTTTCATCCACATGTTTGTTTCTTGCACTCTCTTCATTCTTTTGTCTTGTTCCCCCGTTTTTGCCCAGTTTGTATATTTGCTCAACAAAGAAGGCAACAAAAAAAATCACACATTGGACTTCTGGTTAGAGAGTGACGTCATCTCACTGGCTGAAAATCAGACCTGCTGTACCCATGCCTGCTCTGACCCAACAGCTTGCTGGTGAGGCGTAATCGAGGAAATGAATTGCTAGTACGGCTCAGCCTCCTTTGGGAAATGAACTCCCATTGTTTGGCTGAGATATGAGCAAGAGTCTGAACTAAAGAGAAGAGCAGCAACAACTGGTCAAAAAAGCTTTTTCATATTTTAAAGTAAATGTAATGGATGTGGGCCAGAGGTCTTTGTTGCAGAGGTCATGGTGCTGCGCCTTTGTGACAGATATGTCATGCATGTTTCTCCCCCACTCAATCACAAGCCTTACACACACACACAATGTCAGGACATGGGGTCATACATGTGTCCCTTATAGCTGCCATCTTTAAAAACGAAATTAAAACATCACGTTCATTTTGTGATGGCTAGATGACTGAGATGGTTCATTTGCAAAACAGCAGTACTGGTAAGAATGGGGTTCCAGTTCTTGGCTGACAGCACCTAGAATGGGTTCCTGAGAATCACTGTTCCACGAATCAATATCAAGAAGGTGGTCTGGTCTAAGGAACCATGTTTCTTTTGCACTGAGTGGATCAACTGTAGTATTTGCATTGTTTATCCAGGACAGAGGATGCACTATGGGAGGAAGGCAAGTCTGCAGAGCGAGTGTGATGCTCTGGGCAATGTTCTGCTGGGTCCTGGCATTCATGCATGTTACTTTGTCACAAACCACCTACCTGAATACTGTTGCAGACCAAGTTCTACCCTTCATGATAATGGTGCTCCCTAATGACAGTGGGCCAGAGCTCCCCGTCACACTGCAAAGACGGTTCAGGCATCGTTAGAGAACAAGATGAAAGTGAAAGTGACTGTTCTTGTCATTGTGAAACACAGCACAACACAATTCAACCTCTGCGTTTCACCCATACACACACGTGCAGCAGGAGGCACTCTATTGAAAGCACCCGGGGAGCAGTGACAGGGACGGAACCTTGCTCAAGGTTACCACAGGGCAACCTACTGGTGAGGGAATTGAACCCACAATCTTCCGATCCCTGGCAACTCCCTAACTACTAGACCACCGCTGCCTCTAGTGATGTAAAGATGTTGAATTTGCCTTGATCTCAGTCCAGGCATGCATCTCTGCAATGTGCTGGACATGTTTGTCTGCTCTGTGGGAGCCCTTCCGTGCAAATTTAAAATGAGCCTTCATTGCTTTGTTCACTTTTTAATCATAAATGGCAAACGTCTGTTGTTAGAATTTAATGTTGTTATTAGTGATTGCTGTTACCTTTACAGAGTTTCTACATAGGCACCTCTCTGGTCTTGCACATTTTAAGCCTAATTCTAAAGCGAAGCTTCTTTTCATAATAGAAAAGAAAAATTCAAACATGAAGCTCTGCATAAAATCACTTTACAAAATCTTGACCTTTTTTGTTAATTCTGATATTGTAGCTAAACCCAGTTTTTTTTTCCATGTCCCACTACTCATCTGAGACAGTGGAGCCAGTAACCCGTGTCTTCCTGACATGTCCCAGTATGGCTGACACCTCAAGGGCCATGTTTTGACAGCTTCCAGAATCTGCTCAGTCTCCCCTTCACCCTCTTTGCCTTTTGTGGTGCAAAAAAAACTGTATAAAGTACTGCTGGTACTGCACTCTCTTAACCTCCAGAAAAGACAGCCTGTGACAGAAAAAGAAGTGAAATTGATGATAAATCCTCTAAAGAAAGCAGAGCCAATAAGATGGGTGTAATTGTTGGTCATTAATACAGAGAATTAAGCTTTATTCTTTTCATGTATCACATAAGGTCAAAATCATTTATGCTGGTTTGAGCTCTGTGGGGGTTTCAAGCAATGGTGTGATGTATGCCTCATTCGTCCAAAAAATCTGTTATTCTTTTGCCTTTTATATTGTGTAGGTATTGTTAATAATTTACACAACATTGTTTCATTTTTAAGTCCAGATTCACCTTCCAAAAGGGTTCAGTTTCCTTATTTCTCCTCCTTTCTTTCAGTTTCTATGGAACATGGAGTGAGTATGTGGAAACAACATATAATAGTATGAATTGAAAAAAGTTGAAACCTCCCAAGTGAAACTTGGTGTGCTGTAGCGCTGAAGCTAAATGCTTCATGTTCAGAGGATCCTCCATCAGACACTACTGTGTTGATTTGCATCCCTGAGGATCAGCCTGATTGCAGGTTGCGTGTGGTGTGTTTTTCCCCACTAACGCAGTATGTGTGCCCATCTGCGCTTCATTAGGGAAATGTTGGGGAACATGGTCTAGCTGGGATAACTCGCTCGCTGCCCTTTCTCTGCACAAAAAAACCTCTGAGCCACAGGATGCTCTGTAATGCACAACATCGCCATGGGAACCGTCTCCAGTCTGGCTGCTTCTCGGTCTTCAATTATCTCTGTTTGCATCTTTTCTGATGGAAGAGAGGGAGGGGACTAGAGGAGAAAAAGAGGGGTATGGGGGAGGGGGGAAGGAGAGAGGGGGGAGAGAGAGGCAGAGAAAGTGATGGGGCAACTGACACAGAAGGAGGGAAACAAGCAGAAAAAGGGATACAATTACAGAGAGATGGGGAAGAGATACAGATAGAAAAGATGGGGAGAAAGAGAGTTCTAGGGGAGCAGTGTACTGGTTCACCTGGGATATTGTTTAAAACTTGGACTGGTGACTTGTTAAATAGTGAAGTGTCCTTGGGTTTGTGAAAGGTTGTTATTCCTCTGCCTTTTGCTTGGGATCGCTGGGATGAGCTCCACCCCCCACAATGGTGGTCTAGGGGTTAGGTATGTTGTGGTGTTGAATCCCAGACCAATAGTTTATACTTAGGGTACCCCTGAGCAATGTACCGTCCCCAACACTGCTGTCAGTTACTGGATGTTTCTCTCCACTGCTCAGCTGTGTGGGCAGGTTGAAGGCAGGTTTGTTTTCTTTTTCTTTTGGTTCACTGTGTGATGGGATGGGAAGGAGATTCCTAATTACCTTCATACAGATGTCATGCAGATGTCAAGTGCAACTTGAATTTGGATGCGGACCAAACAGCAGACTTGGACATATTCACCCACTCAGAGCCAAAAGTGAGAGCCACTGCAGGAAATGTAAAAAAAAAAAAAAAAAAAACAAGATAGTTGAGGTTCGTCAACATCAGGTCTGTAACACAGAAGGGTCAGACACCTGCACAGATCTTCAGTGGACTTTCAGAAAGTATACTGTGATATTCACTTAAGCCCGATCTTGTGTGTGGGATTCACAGTGCACTGGAGATGAACGGTGTGATCATTGGTAAGTGCAGTGATTATGATGTTTCATTTATTTAAGCTCCAACTGACACAGTGAGTAGCTTCTCATTCTTGATGAAAAATCTCTCCTGAGGTGATGTCTGGCTGTTTCAGAAGGCTCACATAATTGCCCTGCATTAAGCAAAGAAAACAACAGAGAAGCTGAAACTACTAAAACGGTGTTGGTCTAGTGGTAGGATGCTTACTTGGAGGTAGGATTGGACCCTATGACCTTTTGGTCCAACATCACCACCACCAGAGCTCCTATGCAAGACCATTAACACTGAGTTGCTCCAGGGACACTGTCCCTGTAATTAGGGAGTGGGAATCATTCTGCATAAGAGCGACTTCTAAATGTCAGAAATGGAAATGAATGTAAAATGGGGTTGAGGACTGTCCAATGCATTATTAAAGCCTGGAAGCAAGTGGTGAACCATCGTCTTCTATGAAGAAATGTCGTTGGAAAGGCATCTTGAATGATCGTGATCAGAGATCACGTAAATGTTTGGTGAAATCAAATCATCGAAAAAAGTAAGTACTCATACGGCATTTCCACTTGCACAAAGTGAAGAGAACTCGCGGTGCTGGAAAGATAGGTGGGGGAAAGTGAAAGTGACTGACTGCCATTGTGAAAGAAATGCAGTGAAATGCAGCTTCTGCTTTTCACCCATAAACACACTGTGCAGCAGAGGGCAGCCCTATCCAGCACCCAGGGAGCAGTGATTGGGATGGTACCTTGCTCAAGGGTACCTCAGGGCAATCTACTGGTCAGGTATTTGAATTCGTAATCTAATCCAAAAGCAGTCCAACAAGCATTGTGTGCCTTTTTCAGGCAGGTACTGTATTTCAGCAGTTCCTATCAGCCTCTGTGAGCCAAAACGCATGCTTTTCCTGAAATCTAGACTGCTAACCATCTCATGTCTGCTTGAAGCCACACCCACTTTTAATTAAAGTTCTTAATTTTGGAAAGGAACCAAATTAAGAAGTATCATTGAGTATTTTTTATCTTTTGTGTTTTTATATGGCAGGCCAAATTTAATTCTGGTGGGAAGAGAAAGATTTTGTCGGGCAACTAATTGCAAAGGTTTTGGAACCCTTCATGTGGATGTTTACTCAATTTCTTTTCTTTTCAGAGAGATGAAAACGGCTAGCAAAACACAGCCTGGGTGAAACCGTCCAATCACAATGCTGTTTTCGAATTTTATGGACTTCCTGTGAGAAAGTTTTACATTTCTCACAGCAACATATCAAGCATTTATAGCCCATCAGAATGAATTTTTCATCCAGGAACCCTGTCGCGGTCATCTACTGTGAAGGATGAAAAGTGGAATCTCGTTATGTAATTTGATCGGAGAGAAAAGATGAGGGGAGGTGGTTTTTCAGTTTGATTTCTCTGCATATTTGAAGCATAAATAGAGTTGATCTGGTGTGTCAAAGCAGAAGGGTTATGGTCAGGTTCTAGCGATGAGCTCCGGGGGTTTGTGTTTGTGTGGAAGTTCTGGTGGGAGTGTGTGGGTGTTTGCTGTGACTGATGGCCCCCTGAGAGCTGAAGGACAAAGTGTTTCCCCTCCTGTGTCATTAAGAGGCAGTGCGCTGGGTGAAGGAGCGTTCAGGGGGATTAATGGACGTTGGGCTCTGATTGAGGGACGTGTTTGTGTCAGAGCTATTGGAGGCTGCCGTTTTTTTTCTTTTATTTCTTGTGCACAGATACTCAAATTTGTCCCATAAATTGTACAAAGTTCGCAATTTTTCAGTCATTAGCAGCCAGGCAGTTAAACATGGATTTTCCATCAAGCGAGCACAGTGGTAGGTGTGTGTGTGTGTGTGTGTCTCGGGGCTTTTCTGTGGACTAAATTAAATTTCTGTGTAATGGAATATGCAAATGCCCAGCGTAGACCTGGGTCCTGTTAACAACCTCATCATTCCCCCTCGTCTGGAGCACCAGACGCCCAAAAATCCTGAGACGCCCTTTCGTCCTTGAGGTTTTAATCCTTGAGCCAACGAGCACAACAGCAGTGACTTTGGGAAACGTCTAATATGTAGTTTTTATGAAGCAGTTTATTGATACAATTAGATGAAATGAAAATAAGTAATCAGTGCAGTTTAAGGTGTTATTTAATCTTTTGCACCATTTCAAATCTGAAGATTAAATCCAGGCAGTTTTCAGAAGCCATAAAGAGAGGCGACAAAGCCACAGGGGATGTTCTAAAAGCCCACATTATCACTAATGTCCTCCCTCTTTCACACCAGAGCTCATGTAGTTTGTTATTCTCTTATTTAATAAGCGCTGTGATACAGGGGCTTAAACACAGAAGAACTAGAGTTTTAGCTTCTGTGTCCTTAGTTAATAGATTTATTCTCCTCCTTCCTTCGCTGTCAGGGAAAAAATAAGCATTTTAAACCATAAAATATAGATGGTATAAAAAAAACCTGTGAAAACTAAGAAGTATAATGAAGTCAAGTACAGAACATATACTCTCTACTGGTGCATATAGCTGAAGTAGAGCCAGGAATGGCCAGTTTCACATCTGGGTTCAGTATGAATGGTACTCATGCTTACAGAATTGGGGGGGGGGGGGGGAACGATACATTCTACTTATTTATTTCATTGTTTCATTGCTTTTGGTGTTTGGACATTTGCATGATTACGATGCCCAGATTATTCTGCTGAGCATCAGAATTATCCATCAATTACTCATATAATTAACTGTGACAGCAAGAAAGCCCTCCGGCAGAGGAAAGGCACAAGAAATGACAACGGTTCCTTTATTCTGACACAGTAAAGTACTGAAATTCTATTTTGTGAATATCAGGGATATTCTACAGAGAGTGGGTATTATACATTACATTTACAGCATTTAGCTCTTATCCAAAGCGACTTCCATGTCCTAATTACAGGGACAGTCCCCCTGGAGCAACTCAGGGTTAAGGGTCTTGCTCAGGGACCCAGTGGTGGTAGTGGTGGGATTTGAACCGGGGACCTCTTGACCCATAGGCAAGAACCCTACCACTAGACCACCGCCACCCCTTTATTATGGCTGACCAACAACCCCTCCTACCCTGCTCTGTTGATCAAAACCACCAAAACACGCAAGTCATTCTGGACTTCCCAGTATTTTGTATAATTTCAGGTTGAAGGCCATCTTTGGGAAACCCCACTTCCACTGTCACGGTTAGCACTGATCTGGGAACAGCTGCCCGGCATAGATTTTGCCCTGCTGCATTGAAGAATACAAGGCAGACCTGGTCTCTGACCAGCTCCGGTGGGCAGACTGCCCACCGCTAATAGACGTACATCGATCATATGTAAAGAGGCTCAGCAGGACAGGGCTCACTGCAGCACCCAGCTCTAGCCTCATCTGTTAGTCTCTGTGCGTTGCTGGCTGGATGCTCGGCTGGATGTTATTTCAGGCTTGTCGAGGCTGAGGTGTAAATTTGTCAAAAGCGTTTGAAAACAGCAGGGCTGGGCAGCTGCATCTTACCAACAAATCCTAAACTCTGAGCTGTGTGGGAACAATTAAGGAGAAGGAAACAGGAAGACAAGACTTAAAGCTTTTAAGCTCAAATGTTTCGGCTTTTTCAGCACCTTCAGCAAAACTGTAATTTTTTTTTTTTTTTTTTTTTTTTTTTTTTTAAGGTGCTTATGTATTTAACTTATGTAAAGTTTTCAGTTTCCTTTATTATTTTACTGAACGTGTTTTGTGCAGAATGTGAAGTAATGGCAAATAAAAAAGCAAAAAAACAAACAAACAGTGATTCAGACAGTCACAGACAGTCTTTTGACATCAACACGGAGTAAACTTGGCTCAGAACATGCAGCATTATGAGATGTAAAGATATTACAAACGCACTGAGATACAGAGGCAGGGTTCCACATCTTTCAGCCGACTGCTCTCGCTATTACAATTTCGAAAAAGTAATCTGATATTTAAACACTTCATCATTTTTCATTGTTCTTTTTAATTATGCAGTTCCATTTGGCTGTAATCATGCTAATCACTGTGGAAGGGAAACCTGACTGTGTTTGATTGCACAGCGGTAATAGTGCCGGTCCACATGTTGTGTCTGCTGATGCTGCTCGGCTGGCTCGAGGCCCAGCAGGCCGCGGGCTGGCCTGGTTGGCTGCTGCAAGGCTGGGCCCTTTTGATGAGCGTCCTTGGCTGCAGACTTAACGGGCTGCACAGCTGTGGGCTCCGTCTCAAGCTGGTCGTTAGACTGAAAGAGGGAGAATGCAGGTGGCTGTAATGATTTCAGACTCAGACACACGGCCGAAGCCTGGCAGAGAGATAGTCAAGGACGTCGCTTGGTTCGTGGTGAATGCGTAATTCCACATGCAGTCGTTGGGTTTTCTGCTCTGCTTTGTTCTGAGGCGCTCCAGACAAGTGGAGTACAGTTTTTCTACAGCTGATTAGGTAAGACGCTGTAGGGTGACTCCATTTTCAATAGCATTTTCAATTTAATGATCTGAAATTGATGAAATACTCATTTTTAAAACATCCTTCTTCAGTGTGAGGATTAGAATTGGACAAGCTCGCAATAAAGAGACTTTTCCATCCAGATCTGCGGTTGCTTGTGGGTTAAATAGCTATTTTCTTTTCTTTTTCTATTCCCAGATTTATATACATGACTCAGACGTGACTGAGTGGGCTCCAGGTATTCTCTCAACAGTGTTTCCTATGGCAGAGGATTTGCCGCTGATGTATTTAATTTATAGTGCAGCGTTTGTCAACACGTCCGTTTCCAATTATACTCTGCTAATTCCATGTAATGACCCTGGTGTAATCTTGAACAGTGTGGAGTACTGACAGTATCCAACATTCGTTCAAGAAAGCCTGTTTCAACCGAATGTGGGGCAATTTTTCACAGTAATGATGCGTATTGTCATGTGGTCCAGGACTGTACCAGCTTTAAAAACAATTTCTAAAGGATTAACCTTCCTTGCGCAGCTCTAATCTTATCTTCCTGCACTTTCTTCTTTTTCTTCTTCTTCTTCTTCTATTACTTGGTGAAATAGTTCATCAGCAGTTGTTGATTTTTAACAGGTTACTAAAGAGAAGATCAGATCTGGAGCTAAAGCACTGATGTAAATCTGGATAAGAGCATCTGCTAAATGCTGTAAATGTAAAAAGCAAGTAAAAATTCACAGCATTATTTTAGATTTCTTGCTTCGTTCAAGAAAAAGCATGAATGCCTCATGTGTAGGTGATGATTCTCTCCATTTGAAATAGTCAGAAGTAAACAGGATATATAGTCAGTGATGAAATGAAAAAACTAAATAAATTCTTCAAAACGGATATTTTAAGCAGAATAACTATTTTCAGTCATGAATCATGAATAGATTCCTCATTCATTTTTGTTTTTACAATATTTAGTTTGTTTCTTCATAAGCGTTTTATTCTGAGATACTGACATTTGACATTTCACACTCATCTGGAAAAAAAATAAATAAAAATAGTCGTAGCTGATTTGAGTCAGCTTTAGTTTCGCAGAACTAGTGTTCAGTTTGTCAGCTGAAAATCCCCAGAGTGCACCTCTCTGATGAACAGTGTGTGTGGAGTGGAAGCTCGTTCTCCTTTCTGTTTCTGAGCTGGATGTAGAGGGCATGGGTGCCCTCTTGGTCCAGCTGGCTCTGGTCACTGGTCACATGCACACACCAAGTATCTGGACACTGAAGTGTCAGTGATGTGGTGAAATCAAAGCTGTCACCTCTAGTTCAGTCCAGCTGGCTAACACTGCCGATAACAAGCCCACCACAGGAGTACCAGACACGAGACTGCTGGGCAGTGAAGCAGTGACAGCAGTGGAGGTTGTTGGATTGATGTCAGTGACCTCAGCATTTGATGCGTAGATCTTTTTTGCATGGACTGGAGAGGCGTTTGTTTCCAAATAAATAAATATATATATTTAAAAATCCCCAAGGGTCTTTCACAGATTTACATTTGCATATTTCCAATCAGAGAAAGGTAGGTAAGCAGAGGAGGGTCTTGTTCTTCTGTTTGATTGTGTCTAAAAAGATGAATAGACTGCATTTCCTTCCTGGAGTTTTGTTGAATGATGGCGCATAAAAAAAAAAAAATTTTTAAAGTTTCCATTTTTTTCAAAAAGATTTTTCAATCAATTTCTATCAATTGCGATGGCCTAGTGGTTAGGGAGTTGGCCCCCAGGATCAGAAGGTTATGGGTTTCATTAAATTTTTATTTCACCTTTTTAAACTAGTCACTTTCACTTGTTTCACTTTCAGTTGGATCTCTTTTATATCCTGTGTTTAACTTAAATTTTAAAAGAAATATCGAGCAGAAATATATTCCTTCAGTGTGCGGCTCAATTCCAGCCCCACTCTTGCAATAATTACCTCACTTTAGGAGGTTATTAAAAAAAAAAATTGTGCTAATGATAAACGTTAATGCAAATAGTGATTATCTGCGCTATTAGGCTTTCACTTTCTGTGGAAAACTACATCCTATAAATTAGTTCCTTTTTTTTCACCCCAAATTTTCCCTGCATTCTGTTCATTCTTAAACATATTTTGAACGTTTGGACAAAAAGCATTTCCCAGTGTGTTGACCACAGCGGGAGTCCGTAGTAAATATTAACTGGAAAATGATTTATAAACAAATTGTTTAGATTTCATCTGTTCTCTAAAATCCTTTCTCTGGAGTTTATGTTCACAAAGAAGCAATCATTTTAATTCTAACTTCAAACAAAAGCTGGCTTTTTGTTTCATTTGAACAGATCCTAATTGTTATTATTTAAAACTTTGAATGCAAAAAAAATGAGAAAATGAACGTCCATGTGATGAATTATGAATTAGCTGGAGATTCATTGTGATAACTTTTGATTTAAAATGACTTTAACTGGTTGGAGGAGAACTTCAAACTCTAGCTAAGCTTACAGATGTAAACACTGACTAGCATCCCAAGTGATGGGGGGAGGGAGAAACTTCTAATCAGAGAGAGAGAGGGGGGATGATTATGCTCTATTTGATTGCAAGTCATGAATGGCTGTGGCACTGCTGGAGATGAACTTGCATTTCAGCAACAAGGCCCCATTCTAACACAGTTGTGCCTTTTGAGAGCCCAGCTCTTAGTTTTGTTTCACTCCCCCCCACTCATTCTTTTTTCCTTGCCTGTGTTGTGATGTGAAGTGGCAGTATAAATTGCTGTTCTGATTTCACTGGGCTGATTTAGACGTTCTAATAAAAGCCTCTATTTAGCTGTCACCCCTCAGAGGAGGTGTTCTTTAAGCAGCAAGCGAGGCACAAGTTGGTAGCTGACAGAAGAGGAAAAAACTGTGTGTGTGTGAGAGAGATTGATTGGATAAATGTATCTGAATCTAGAACTTAAATAATACATCCTGTGTGTAAAGACCTCTCAAGAACATAAAACTAAATATGACTTTTCTGTCTCGTTCAGAACGGCACAGATTATGGCTTCCTGGTGCGGCAGAACTCAGAGCTGCTTAGGGCACTGGAGGAGCTGGAGAAGACGTGCTCCACACTCAGAGAGGAGAACAGCCTACTGGTAAGAGTTCTCTGCTGATCTTAGGCCAGTTTGGAGGACTCTAAGAACCATGTTCTTATGTTTCAGTGCTGCAAACTGCAGGCACCATAGAAGAAAGCAGTAAAGGAGCGAAGACACTACATTTTTATCTTTGTAACAGAGAGAAAGGTGCTGTTTGATGGCCATACTTTCTCCACAGATTAAAACCTGGGTTTAACTGAGAAAATAGGTGAACGCCTTTCATTGGATAAACAAGGCAGTGATTCATGTTTCAACTGGGGACAAGTTATTTAACCTCAGCTCAGGAACTGAGCAGCTTCTCATTTCTTAAACAGCCATCTAAGATCTGTCCTGTGTTCATGGAAAATGTTGTGCTTTTTCACATGGGTCACACTATTGCCCTCCATCAAGAGAAGAAAACAACAGGAAATTGCTGAAACTACTGAAACTAGATTAGGAAATCTACAATGTATTATTAAGTCCTGGAAGGATAGAGGTGAACCTTCATCTTTGAAGATCATGATCTCATGACTATGCTTAATATGCAAAGCACAGAGAACTCAAGGTACTGGGACCATACAGGATGTGTAGCCTTAGGAAGAAACAAGTTTGGTTTGCTCAGAAGCATAAAAATTGGACTATGGAGGAATTAAAAAAGGTCATGTGGTCTGATGAGTCCAGCTTTACCTTCTCTGGACTGATGGGTGCTTCAAGGTAAAGAGAGACCGATAAAGTGATGCACCCATCATGCCTGTTGCTTACCATGTAAGCCAGTAGAAGCAGTGGTCAATTCCAGGCTCAGTAACAGCCAACCAGTGTGCACTGAAATTTTTTTCCATCGATGGATAATCTTTCCTGATGGCACAGACATATTCCAAGCTGACAAGACCACATTTCATCAGGCTCGGATTGTGAAAGAGCTCATTCAGGGAGAATGAGACTTCATTTTCACTCCTGGATCAGCCCCCACAAAGTGCAGATCTTGATTGAGAATCTTTGCAATGTGCTGGAGAAGACTTTACGCCGTGGTCTAACTCTCCCATCAATACCAAGTCCTAGAAATAAATTCTAAACTCTGGATGGAAATTAAAGTTGTGAAACTGCATAAGATTTTGAAAAAAACCACAGTGATCAGAAGCTGTAATTAAAGCCAAAGGCAGAGCAATACTTTTTTTTTCAGTGTTTAATCAGCTAAAACAGACCCCAACATTTATATCATGAAAATATTTTAGACTATGTTAGCCAAAATAGTCGGAATTAAATGGGCCAGGTCTTCCTGTTTATATGCAGTTAAAGCCTCTGGGTGTGTAAAATGTTTCTGAATCTGCTTTTTTCGTCATATTACATCTCCTTTCTGCTCTTCTCTCAGCGGAGGAGTAGTTGTCCTGAGACAGAAGAGAAGGTGAAGAGGCTGAGGAGGAAGAACACTGAGCTGGCCGTCATCGCTAAGCGACTGGAGGAGAGGGCGCGGAAGCTGCAGGAGGCCAACCTTAAAGTGGTACATCCCACAATCAAAGATTCTGTAATGTTGCTACTTGTCTGCCTTTATCCTTCACTCATGTCTACAATCAAATATCACCAACCACTCTTCCTGCAGAGTTTAGTTCCAGCCTAAATCTAACACAAGAAAAACTGTGTACTATGTACAAAGCGCCTACGATGCAAATATGGCTTACTTTTTTCCACAAGTTGCACAAAAGGAACTAATTCATGGAACATGTTTAATTGATATACAGTTTAGAGACATTGAACTCATCAGCTGTCTGGATCCCATCACTGCGAACAATTCAGACTTTCTCTACAATGAAGAAATTTTAAGTCAGACCAGTCTGACTGACTTCGTTTATATTCTTATTTTTGATTCATTTTAATGAAACTGACATTAAAAATGAGTTAATCTGTTCTAAAACCAGGTTTGAAATGACAAGCTCAATTTATAGTTCAATTTCTAGTTGAAACCTGCAGTTAAAACAGCTTCAGTCAATTACGTTTGATTACATTTAAGACTGTTTTGTTTCCATTTCCGTGCCTAAAACAGCAGACTGCTGTGTGACTTTTGATATCATGTAAAATATCAATGTTCAGTAACATTAAACCTTTAAATGAATGAAGTCCTCGAAGTCAGGATCAGTGCTTTCTTCATTTTGAGGCTCGCACAATGTTTACAAAGCACATCACACAGCTTGTTGCACAAAGCCTCTTTCTTGCACAACGACGCCAATCAATCTCTTTGGACCTTTTTAGACTGTTTGTTCTCAAAGTTGCAACATCATGTCCAGCACTACTCCTCCCAGTGGAGCTGATCCTGCTGTTCCCTAATGAACCCGACTGTTCTGAAAAGCACTTTTTGTTTCTAAATGACAGTCCAGTCCTGCACACAGCTGATTAGTTCATCATTGCTGGTTACGGGGACACAAATAAAGTCTTTCATTGTTGGCAGTGGCTCAGTTGAGGCGGCTGCTTAGATGCTGAGGGCCTGCTGCCTTGTCTGAATATCAGCTGCCATTTCAAACAACCTTTGTAACAGGACAGATCTGATGTAAAACCAGCCCGAGCACATCCAATACATATCCATTTTCTACATTTTTCTCTTTTTGAAATTTTTCTCCTGAAGTCTCCTTTCTGCGCTTGTTTAGTCATTTTAAAGAACTTTTTTTTTTTTTTCGAACTTCATCACTTAGAATTAAAATGGCTTTTCTTATATGGCACCTGCAAGACTAGTGCCTCATTGAATGGGTTGCCCTATACTCTACAGATGCCTTAAAAAAAAAGAAAAGTTTAAATATATCACAAAACATTTCATTTCAACATTTCAGTTTCATTTCAACATTTCAATTTCATTTGCTTAATTCCCAAACGGGCCTGTATGAGCTGTGTATGAGAAGACTTTATTTCTGTAACAGTGTTTGTGATACATACAGCATTTTTTAGCCATTAGGCTATAAAAAGGTGAGGAATGTTCCATTCTGCGAAATATGGGCTCTTTAAAGGCACTTTAGTGAGTCATTTCTGTGAGTGTGTTTGGAGAGAGAGAGAACTGGGTACAGGAGTACAAACCCATTCAGTACAAAGGAGTAGGTGAGTAAGAGATGGAGGGATAAAGAGAGAAGAAAGATCTAAGAGATGGAAAGGGCTGTGCACTCTACCTCCTCCAAGGTGTACGTGTTTGTGTTTGAGTGATAATGAGACGAGAGAGAAAGCGCTACATAACACACACACACACACCGATCTGCCACAACGTTAAAACCCCTGACGGGTTTATTTATTGACAGTGGCTTCTGTCAAACACAAGAGCAGTGGTTCGTGCCTTCAGTGGAGGTCTAAAGAAAAAAAAAAACGCTGAACTGGCAACCAGCAACAACAGGCAGCAATTCCACAAAAGCTACTGTAGCTAAATAAATACATATTCATATGAGACCTGTTTGTATACGTGTCCGTGTGTGTGTGTGTGTGTGTGTCCAAGTGTAACTGTATTCCAAAGGGCCACCTGCAAGACCACCTGTCTGCTCTCTGGTGGCCCTGGCGATTGGCTGGATGTTACTGTACAGCACCTGTTACACTGTGTCTCCTCACAAACCTGTCAGCCACCGTCCCCAAGAAACAAAAACACAGAGTTTAATGGATAAATAATATAATTTAAGCAGTTTTGAGTTGCAATTCATTTCAGCGTACACTGCTTTTCCCATCACCAGAGGGTTGGGTGGATTGTGTGGCCAGACACCTACTTCAGCATAAAGAACAAGTTTGACTAAATTGCAAACAGTCAACAAATTTTCTTCTTTTTTTTTTGAATGCATGGAAGGGAACAGCCCCAAAATATTCACTGTTGCTGCAGTGTGAAGAGCATAGCAAAAAAGCACAATGCAGTAAAAAGAAGCCTATTCTTTTGAATCCAGCTGCCTAGTATGTATAAAACATCCCTCTTCCTCTTTCTCTGCAGGTAAACGCCCCCATCCCTGTAAAGCCTGGGGCTTTAGAACAATATAAGAGGGCGTTTGCGAGGCAGAGGGCACGGGACCTGGCGCAGCACGCAGACACACTCCTCTCTAAAGACAAAGAAATAGCCGCCCTGCAGCAGGAGTGCAGAAAGCTAGAGGCTGGAACTGGACAGGGGAAGGTACGCCGCTCACACAATCTCAGTTTATAATTGAAATCTTCCCATTGCACTCAGTGGCTGTAAGACCTGGTGTGAGTGATTCCTTTGATGTGATTAATAAATTGATTAATTGGCAAAGCAATAAAAGGATTAATTGCTATAGACATCTGCTGTCATGCCTGATAAATTGGTCTCCAGTCTGTGGCCTGGTTTGGGTTTTGTCTTTGAGTGCCCCCTGGTGGTCATATTGGCGTATTATCCTTTACGCATGACCCAAATGTCCAAATACTTTTGGTTATAAAAATAATACATATGTGGATCACTGATCAGCCGTAACATTAAAACCCACATATGAGGGGAAGAGCATTAATTGTCTCATTTTAAAGTTGCTTCTCAAGGTGGAATATTTTTTGCAAACAGTTCATTCTTGAGATTGGTGTGCTGGAAGGAGGACACATGTAAGTTTCTTTGATGGGGAGAAATCTTCAAAAAGGGAGGTCTTGTGGTTAGTACCTATCAAAAGTAGTCCAAGAAGAGCCCAGTAAACCCCTGATGGGGTCATTGGTGATCAAGGCTTATTTATGCATTTAGGGAGTTAAGGTTTGTTAACCCTGTCTGATGGAGCACCAGTGATCTACACAATATCAGACAGGAGGTTTTAAAGCTTGGACTGGTGTATATATGGAAGTGTCTGTGCGTGTCATTAGGCTTGCGTATCTTAGGAAAGATGGGACAAAATAGGACTGGTACATTAAGTGTGGAGTGAAAATATTTTTAATTTAAGCAACACCCCACCGCATCGAACATCAGTAGATGCAGTGTGAACATGTGTCAGCTTTGCAGGAATCTCCATGAGCCTGAGTCAGGCTGTATGACTCAACGTTTTCTTCTTGGAACAGGAGACTAATGACGTGGATTTGTGTGCGAGAGAGAGAGATTTGACCACTAGATGGCAAGCAAGGTTATCTTGTCCTGCTGCAGGACACTCACTGATTGTCTGTGGTTGTTCAAACACAAATTAAAACAGGCTTGAAGCTAAAAGGAAGATTTTACTGAGATTTAAAGATCTGACTGTAGCAATTACTGCACAAAAGCTTAAGAAGCACCATCCAGGCAGGCATGATTCAGAAGAGTGGATTAACATTTATGGGGAACAAAGCCATGCTGTATATTAAAATGTATTGGGTTACAAAAGTCGGTCACTGCTGATTCTATTTTTTGCCTTCTTTTTAAAATATTAAATCAAATTAGTATTTTGAACAACTTTCCTTTGAATTTTTGAATTTGTTCATATTTGGTGAGATTCTCCTTCTGCTTTACTGACGTTTTACTCATTTGTCTGGACCTGAAGTTTGTCCAAAAGCTTTTTCTGAACACATTTATGGGGAATTTTTCATAATATTTTTATTTACATTGGTTTCCCAAGAGCAAGACCCAGAGTCAGAACGGACAAAAACACACAGAAAAGACGATCCCTTGGCGCATCAATCAATGCAGGACGGACAAACAAAATGTAACAGGGAAGAAAGTAATCTACTGAGTGTGCCATGGCAGGAGAATTAGTAGAGACATGGATAAAAGTGAAGTAATCAATAGTTTGTCAATTAATTTTATTAAAATGCTCCAAGCTTCAGTTTACTTTGCACGACTTTAATAGAGTGCAGGTCACAAATTTGCACAAATTAAGGTTGAAAGATACCTAGAAGCAGGAGCAGGAACTTTTACCCTTCTGTTACTTTTTAAAATCAAAATATTTTAATTTTCTTGTTTCCCATGTGCTTTTTAAATGCTTTTGTAACATTTGGACCCAGCTGTACATTTAAAAATGGAATCAAATGTATAAAATAGTTTAATAATCTCTTTCCACTTACACAAACTCTCTCTCTCTCTCTCTCTCTCTCTCTCTCTCTCTCTCTCTCTCTCTCTCGCGCGCTCGCGCTCTCGCTCTCTCTCTCTCAGGGTTGTCCTGTCCAGGAGGGAACTGAAGAGTTTGAGCGTCTGTTAAAAGAGTCCCAGAAGGAGGTGTTACGTCTACAGAGACAACTTTCAGTCAGTTCAGCCCGAGAGCAGGACACAGAGAAAGACATGAAAGAGGACCAAGTAAGCACTTTTCATTCCTCAAGTGTCACATTGAAGCACACAGGAAGCTCCACACTGATAAAATCAGAACGGGCCTTGCTGGCCCTTCCTTCAAAAACAAGGTTTTTGAGGACATATCTCCCTGGTTGAAAAAAGGGCAGGTTTTTAAAAAATGTGTTGTGCAAATGGGAAACCGAACATGAAGATCCGGCAGACCAAAAGCCATATGCCATATTGAAGCTAAGAAGATCCATTAAATCCATTAGAAGCATTTCACAAACACTATTTGGAATGTCCTGAAAAAGGAGGAAACCACTGGTGTGCTGAGAATAAAAAAAAAACATTCCTAGCAATACTAAGCTAGAATACAGAGTTATACAACTCGATGCATATCTGAGAAATAACATGCAGTCGGCATTTACAGAGTATTAAAGTGTTCTAGTGTACAGGATGAATATAGAAGATTTCATAAAAATACAGAAATTTCTAAAGATGTGTATAAATCTCAGCCTTGCTTGTAAGAAAGAGCATCAAACATGCAATGGGGAGTTTTTTTAGTTTTACAGACTAATGGTGACCATCTACTGGAAATGCTTTGTCCATCACGTGATCATTGCTCTGCAGTGTTGTTTCATCCCTGTGGTGTCAAACTGCAGGCGTTATCATGTGAGCGTTATGTGGCCGTTGTAACCCCAGTGTCTTGACATGTATTAATGCAAGCGGCACTTTCTGAAGATGGCTTCCCTGCAGCTCTCACAGCCTGTAACAGTCACAATGCGATCATTACTCTGCATTTTTGCTGTAAATCTCAGGGTAATGCGCCATACGTTGCAGTGTTGAGCAAAGCTGAGGGCTTGGGTCATCCTCTGGGCTTAGAGCAGAAATGAATATGGAGGAGTGTGTGTGTGTGTGTGTGTGCGCTGTTAATATGGGGTTTTGGTCCAGTGGGGTTTTTTTGCAGGGCTTAGAGTGTGTTTACACTGGCATAAATACTGTTTGCTGCTCTTACATAATGGACTACTCCATCATCTGCCATACTGCCTAATGAGCTGACTCTCAGCCATGAACCTAAGCTGGAGTGAGAAATAGAGTGAGATGGCAAGAGGGTGAGTGAGACACAAACACACTTTTACTACAAAAATGGCAGTGGTATGGTAGCAGGTTGAAGATGCCTGTGTAACCCCCATGCTTTATGTCCTAAAGTATCCAGACACCTGCTCATCTAAAGTTTTATTATGAATTTTAGCGTCAATATGTATCATTATGTGCTTTGTTCCACTTTATTGCTGCTTCGGCTCTCTTGAGAAGGCTTTACACTAGATGTTGGAACATTGCTGTTAGGATTTGATTGCATTCAGCACCAAGAGCATTTCAGATGGTATTTTCTGATGGTTCAAAGGACAGTAATGGGTGACTTTAGCAGTTTAGCCATTCTTGGGGTTTGTCATAGGGACGTTAGGCTCATGTGCTGCCCCTGTAGAGAGTCCTATTCAAATAGCAGTGTTTTCTGTGTAAATCATACAAGCAGAGGGTGTGCAGTTGAGGCACAGAGGGTGCAGTATAAAAGTGCAGAATTCATTAGAATTAGTGGCTGGAAACTTTTTTAGCAAAGAGGTGCAAACTCCTAATTAAAGTCTTAGGCAGTGGTTTGGGACCAGGCGGTTGTGGATTTGAATACCAGACCAGCAGCTTGCCCTGAAGCAACATCATTCTCATCACTGCCCCCCGTGTGCCGGATGTGTGGGTGCCCCCTGCTGCATGGTGTGTATGGATAAAATGCGGAGAATTCATTTTGTTGCGGTTCCACTGTGTGCTATGCTGTGCATTCGGAATGGCCAGTAGTCACTTTCACTTCACTTTCACTTGATTTCAGAAAAAAAGCCACGAGCAAGCGTCTAAACCTTTGGCCATATCGGTTATCTTTATCGGTTTTTATGTAATTTGGATTCTGCAAGTATTGTTGGTTATTCTGGAGACGAAAAAAACATATTGTGCATTGAATACACTTTAACCTTTTTAAAAATGCTTCAAAGCAAACCTTATCTTGATGCCATCTTGAAGCAAATTTTCAGTTCATAATCCATCTCTGAATTGTGTAGAAATTCTGAAAAATGAGTTGCCTTTTACAATTTAGATGAGATGTTCTCATGACCTCAGGGACTTACTTATTTTCTGTTCCGGGTTGGAGGAAAATTCTCCAAGGCTTAATACGGCTCCATGCAAAGTGGCTTTCGATTTATTTTCCTGCATGTTGCCAGAACTTCTAAAAACAAAGCTTCTCATTTTGCTGACCACTTGAAGTTTCGCTCTGATATTTCCCTGCTGTCACTGTAATGCCTGGATGAGAATGACAGCACTGGTAATCTGGTCATTTGTGACACGCGCACACACTCGGTCACACTCGCACGGAAAGGGGCCATGTTGTGTGTACTTTAATCCCCTCTGCCCACAGAATGGTATGGTCCAATAATCCCTTGGCTGTTGCCGTGGTAGCGGTGAGAGGGTTTTGGATGGTAGGTATAACACTCTAACCCTAACCAAACCAAAGACGGCTCTCTCAGCTTTGACACACAGGGCCCACTGGGACACCTGGCTTTCCCTCAGCTCACAGGAAAGGGGTAGGTGTGTGTGTGTGTCTGTATATATGTGTGTGTGTGTGTGTGTGTGTGTGTGTGTGTATGTATGCATATTTCTGTATGTGTAGGTCCATGTGTGATGGTGCCAAGGCCAACATTTTAACCGTAGCATGCAACTTTGCATGACTTGCCAGAAGATTGAGAAGCCATACAGTCAGCGGATAGCACACCATGAGCCGTTCGTCCCTGTCCAGTGATGTAACACGCAAACGATTTGTGCATACTAGGATTGTCTGCGTGTGCATCTGTTCAGCTAGCACAGATTATGACACTTCCCCATCCTCCCATGTCCTGTCCATTAATGGACGTGTGACTGTGTATGATTACTGTGCAGCCAACTCCTCCTGGCTAAGTGGATTTTCCTGCCAGGTCATGTAACTTGAAAGATAGTTTTTAACATTCATGCACTTGGAATATCCGTCACAAGACTTTCACCACCTGATCATGTCCAGAGGAGCGAAGAGTCAGTCGAGGCCTAGCTTTAATAACGACTGTCAAAATCGCTATGTAACTGTCAAGGATTTGCAGCTGTTGCCAGATGTGGGGAATTTGGATTGCGCGTGAAAGAGACATGCGACGCTCAATGTCATTGCATCGATATGCATTTTTTTTTTAAAAAGAGAGAAAGAAACAGCAGCCGGGGCCAATCCATTAAGATGCTTTTAAAAGAAGTGATCCAGTTACCCGTTTCAGTAGTCCACGGGGATTACTGCAATGTGCTTATGCCAAACAGGGCCCGCTGCATCTGATCTACCGGCCTTAGCACTGCACTAGCTGTAGAATTAGCATACGGACGCCTCGGTGTTAGAAATATCATAAGGATCAGATGCTGCATGCAAGCGTCCAACCTTCAGTAGTTTTCTGTTTAGGCATCCTGTTGCTGAGCTTAGTTTGAGCACCATGTAGTGTCTGCATAATTGATGTGTCCAGATACTGCAAGAACATTAAGTTCTTGCTTTAGTTATAGGCCTTAAACTAGCTTAGCTTTAGCTCTAAGGGTATACAAAAACTTCAATCAGTGAATACTAATACACAGTTCAATTTCCATATACTTTAGATCTTGTAGAGTGCATGCAGCTTAGCGAACCACAGGGACACATGCTTACACTGCTTATGTAACGTATAGCTATATATGCCAGTAGGGCTACCTGCTAAAAGTGGTGTATAGATGCCAATGATCCTTTAAGATCTTAAATGAATAGGTCAGCAAAATGAATCAATTTGCATAATTTACAACTTCCCCCACATGTATTCGATTACCAGAGAAGGGACAGCATTGCAAGACTGATGATGCTAAAAACTATAGATACCCCCAAAACTTCTTTCTACCCACTCTAGCACTTCATTATCACGTGTGTGGTTTAGGACACAGTGCGACCTACAATAATCCATGGTAATTAACAAAACTGCAGCATGTATCTTAACAATGAAAGCAGCCACTATAAGCCACTATAAGCAACAATAGATGATCTTTGACTTTTTGTGCTTGTTTGCAGAATCTTGTTTAAAAGTAAAGAAGCAAAATACGACCTCCAAATATGTCTTGTGCGATTGCAACTGGGTAAATGGGGAAACGTTTGATTTTTCACAAGAATTCCTTTAAAGAATAACTATTCAGATGGGCCTCAACTTCACATCTTTACCACTTTACAAATGCTGCTACAAAAGCTACAGTTCTATGGTTAGATGTCCTTTGAGCTTTTGCATTATGAATTATGAACTGCATTATGAATTATGAACAACATTAAGAACTTCAGGCGCATGTCAGCTTGAATTCATTGCAGTGAAGGACATTAATGATTCGTTTAAAACGGGTTGTTTCTAATCACTCAGGGGCCCAAGACTACATCCTGCTGCCCATATATTTTATATGGAGGCATAAGTAAATGGTTGCTTTAGTCATTTTGAAAGGATGTAAAAATCTATGGACTCAATTTTCCTCAAAAATGACATACTGAGGTAGGAAGGGGGAGTCACTGGTGACCTGGAAGCCATAAGTGACTGTTCACGGTAAAAATGATATTGAGCTCAAAGCTTATGCAGAAGTTCATCATCAGGTAGCAATTTTTTTACCTTCTGTATGTATCATTGTACCAACCTGTGTGTTTAACTAATAGTAAAAGTGGTTTTTGGTAGCTAAGCTAGAAGTTCACAAATAAACAGAATGGAGATGCATACGTGTCTCTACAGTGTCTCTCTTTAATCGGTGCCAACTTAACATGGGTCACCTTATAAAGCTGATGCAAAAACTGGCCATTTTTCATAACCTTTCTTCTATTAAGTGCACAATATCTCAATGATGGTGTTGCATTTGATGTTTGTTCACGTCGTCTATGTTTAAAATGTGTCCGTTTGTTTCTCTTTTTAAATTTTGTCCCCACTTACGTCACATTTTATGTACCCACAACTGCTGTTTTACAATCCTTCTGTATTACTTTGTGTAGAACAGGCTGTTTGTGACTTATCTTTTAAGAATGATTTGAATTACCTCTGCTCTGATTGGCTGCCCTGTCTTGCGTCTTATTCAAAAAGCAGCTCAGGTTTAAACAATCCTTATATCTCAGAACGTAACCTAAGAACGCAATAAGTGAATGCACTGGACTAGTCATCTGTTGGCTGAATAGATGTATGCGTAAGAAAAGTAGGGCTTTAGTGACATCAAAACATGGAAAATGTTCAAGCGAAAGTGACTACTGGTCATTGTGAAACATGGCACAGCACACAGTGAACCACAGTGAAATGCTTCGGCTGCATTTCATCCATACACACACGTGCAGCAGGGGCAGCTATTTAAAGCACCTGGGGAGCAGTGATGGGGATGGTACCTTGCTCAAGGGTACCACAGTGCAACTTACTGTTCCAGGATTCAAACCCATGACCTTGTGATCCTGGGGCCTAGTCCCTTAACATTAGGCCACCACTGCTCAAATATTACCACAACTGTTATTTATGAAATCTGATACGTTTTCTTTGATATACCGTCTGCACATGCAAGAATTTCAAAATCAACTGCTTATCAACTGCTTGGGGCAGCGGTGGCCTAGTGGTGAGGGATTTTGCCCCGCATTGGAAGATTGTGGGTTCGATTCCCTCACAAGTAGGTTGCCCTGAGGTACCCCTGAGCAAGGTACCGTCCCCGTCACTGCTCCCCGGGCGCTTTCAATAGCTGCCCACTGCTGCACGGTGTTTGTGTGCAGGGGTTAAAAGCAGAGGTCCAATTTCGTTGTGGTTCATGGTGTGCAGCGCTGTGACCTCGCAATGACAAGGGTTGTCACTTTCACATCTTTTTTTTCTTTCACATCTTATGATTTTGCCCATCATTTTAAAAAAAATTTTCAAGCATTTTTCAGCTTGAGCGTTCTCTGTGTAAGTGGAAGTGTGTTCTCATTCTAATGCTGATGTGCTACAGCAAGCACAAACTATGCTCACAGTGCTAACGTCTAACGCATGCTGCCTGCTTTATCCTGTTACAAGGTCATGGCCTTGGCCACAGTGACCCAGTTCCACTGAGAATATAAGAAGGTGTAGCCTCTAAAATTAGCAGTGGAGGCTTGACTTTTAACTCTCAAAGAGAACGCCATTGTCATCTGTTCTTCTATCTACCGTTCCTTTGATGAGACTTTATCTTCTGACGCATTCGTTTTGGCTGTTTTGATATTTTTATTACATAAGGGCATTTTCTGATTAATGTTAATAAATGAATAATTAAATCAGCATTGCTTTAAAAAAAAAAAAAAAAAAAAAAAGTTAACGAAACATTTCTTAGGAAATGTCCAGACACCGGAAAACTGTTTTTACAATGAATCTCCGATGTTGTCACACTGTGGTGGAAGAGGCAGGACTTAAGAGCGACTCAAGAGTACAGACAGGAGTTCATATACAAACCATAGGAATGACACTGACATTGGACATCAGAGGGAGAAAAGGAATGAATCTGGTCTGATCCTATAGCATTTCTAACTTGAACTAGCACACACTCACATTCTTTGACTTCTAAACACTAGCTGTATCTTTCTGCCGGAGAGCTAGAAGAGGGATTAGTTTGAGTAGGATGAAGTGCTACATTTAAAACTCGTGCTTTGAAGCTTCGTACTTTTCAGGGAAGAAATATTGGATGATTATCCGTTTCGGTCACTTTCAGAAAAGGAGCATTTTGATTGTTTTGCTCATTGAGACAAGCTATTACCGCTAAGAACTGAGAAACACTATTGCAAGCGTGGATTCTAAAGGTTTCCATATTTGTGCTTTTACACCGAAATAGAGATTTTGAAGCTAACGTTGTAAGCTTCATCTTATTTTCCGAAAGTTAATTATGCATCATTTTTATTTTTATATCACTTTGTACTTTTTTGGTAGTAACTTTCACATTTCACAATCATCTAAACCACATTTTCCCCTTCATCAGGTTGCACCTGAAACCCCAGTGCCAGTATTACATGAGGCCCCTGTTAAAGAGGAGAAGACTCCTGGAGAGGAAGAGGAGGAGCCTCAGACGCAAGTGACGCCTGAGCAGGTCACTCACAACCACCACCAGGAGGATCAGACGCAAGAAGAACGGCTTCACTTTCTGGTGGGAGAAATTTAAAGTGCAGTTTCTTAATCGGGGACCTGGGGAAGATGGTTTAAGTGTGAAGTGTTGATATTTCCATACACTGTGGAGAATATAATTATTTTTCATTCACCTGAATAGTTATGGGCACAGTCAGTGTTTGCAGAGCCCAAAGAATAAAGTATTAAACATTACTCAATAATTAAACATTATTACTGTTTCCATTATCTCACCAATTCATCTGTTTCCATTCCTTCCTGTCATCTGCATCTTCTTCCTCCAAACTGACCACCTGCATGTCCTCTCTCACCACGTCCATAAACCTCCTCTTTGGTCTTCCTCTTCTCCTCTTTCCTGGCAGCTCCATCTTCAACATCCTCCTTCCAATAAAATCCTCATCTCTCCTCTGGACATGGCAAAACCAGCGCTACCTTGCTTCTCTAAAGCGAACACCGATCTGTTACACTCAAAATACTTTATTTAAGCCCTAAGCCACAACCTTGTAAGGATCCCATGTTCGCAGTGTTGTATCACTGCGAAACAAGGCCACGACAACATAAACATCTCTCTGCCTGTCAGGATGGATATGGCTCTCCGTGCCAGCCAAACCAGCCAAACCCAAAGGCTTTTATTGGCTGATGTCATAGAAACAGCTGTCATTGTTCTCATCCAAGTATAGTGTTGTGTTCATGGCACTTTGATAAGATGAGTGGAGCTTTTATGTGATTTGGAAGAATCCCATGCTAGTATTCATCTTCCAAAGTGTGAATGGGGTTACGGGTGGTATTGGGCATAACTCCGTTATGGAGAAAATAGTTTCACACCATTGCATTTTAAATAATAATAATTCAAAAAGAACAATAATGAGGAGGATGGGGATATTTATTATTATTATTATTATTATTATTATTGCTGTAGCTGTTGTTGCCACCTATGTTTTGTTGCAGCTGCATTTGTGAAAATGTGGGATTCTGCTGCACCTTTTTTGAAACAATGCATGGAACTGGGAGCTTTCAGCTTATTTAAAATTTTTCTTCTTTCAACGAAGCTGTAAACCTTGCTTGACTACAGGTTTCCATTTCACACTGCAGAAGCAGGTGTAAGTTCTTTTTAGTTGTCCACAGATTTGATTGAAGAAGATGGACAGGATTAGAAATGAGTATATGCGAGGGACAGCTCAAGTAAGACATTTTGGAGATAGAGGTAGAGCTACAAGGTTGCACTGGTTTGGCCGTGTCCAGAGGAGAGATGAGGATTATATCGGGAGGAGGATGTTGGAAGATGGAGCTGCCAGAAAAGAGGAGAAGAGGAAGACCAAAGAGGAGGTTTATGGACGTGGGGAGAGAGGACATGCGGGTGGTCTTTTTGAAGGTGGAAGATGCAGAGGACCAGAAGAAATGTTAACAGATGTTTGGCTGTGGCGACCGCTAACCAGAGCAACCGAAAGAAGAAGAAAGTTAAGATTTTAGAAACTGATGGATTTTAATAGCTGTTTGATTTAAAAGAAGAAGCAGCAAACCGAAGACCACAATAAGTAAATAAAAATGACTTTCAAAAATTGAATGCAAATTTGTAACTTTAATAACCCTGATGCTATCAGATTCTAAATATTTGGTCTGTGGCTTCGTTCATTCTGCGTCTACCCTCAGTCGCCACCAGTTGTCACTGCCACAGGTGTTTCTCTTGCACTTTTAATCATCCCTATTGCTCCTGCTGTGAAACTGACCCAGGGGTCAACGCTAATCTTACTACTGAGAGCAATTAGCTCCTCTGTCCATCGGGCGTCCGCGCTCCAGCCTCAGCCGGGCCTGATGGTCTCTCCATCTCCGCTGTTGGCCAATAAGCTGATTTCTGCCTTTTGTTTGTCTTCTTTATAAGCTGCATTTAGTGTAATTAAAGGGTGCTAAGCTTTGTAACTCTTCCAGGGCCCGTGTCAGGGGTCTATAGGAAAATAAAGCAATAGACCACTTTATAGAGAATTATTCTCATTAAATGCCCATCTGCATGCTTTTCATTGTCTGTCAATCATTTGAAGAGATTTCCTAGAGTTCGTATTTACTTTTCAGATAAAGCTACTGAAGCTGTGGCATTAGGGTCCATTATCATTAAACCAGAATCTTTTTAACAAAAGGTTGGTGTGGTATAGAAATGACGAAAGCTTTAAAACCTGCTATTTCTCAGACTATAAAGTTCATGCCGGTTGATTTAGCAGCGGCTTGTTTAAATTCACTGCTTTTGACTTTTTACGTGAATCAATGCATTTCAGTTATTTAGCAGCAGTTTAACCAGACCTGGACAAGATCACGTTTTAAGGTGCATTTTGATTTGTCTATTCAGATATAAATCAGTCTTGAACTCACATCAACAAAAGCCGCCTAATTGATTCGTAGTTTTCCACTTTTCGATGAGTAAAAACAGTTATTCTGATGGACCTCGGGGAAAAGAATAAGATAAAAATGATTTTATCTTATTATATAATAAGTCAGTCTGCATCTTCCAGGGGCTATTCACTGATTATTTGGACTAAGGACACACATCATTTCATGAATTGTTTTTTTTATAAAGTTTTCAAAGTTTGTGTGCGGTTAAGTCTCCAAGGCATTGAATAAGACAAGTAATATTTTCATGAAAAAAGAAACTAAATAAACTAAATATGTCAGAAATGCCCATTCACGTGTGCTCAGTGGAAGCCTACAGAAGTTTCTTTTGGTTTAATTTTGCGGAAGCCGTTGCAGGGTTACTGTTAGTAGACTGCTTGTGTTGCGGCTTGTGTGCATTGAGTGTAAAACATGCTCAGCAGTGGAAAACAAAATGCACCTGAATTGACCTCAAATTTTGGCATGAAGAAATAAAGATGTTTAAATTATAGTAGTTTTTAAATAGAAGTTTAAAGAGCTACAGGTGATTTATACTACTGGCCCTACAGATGCCATAGTACTGTTTTCCTGCAAAGTACTTTTTGGTTTTTTTTTCTTCTTTTTTTTCCCTCTACATTCTCTAAATTTCAGCCTAATTAAAAGTCAGTCAGTCAGTCATTTTCTGCCGCTTGTCCCAAGCGGGGTCACGGAGGGGTGCTGGAGTCCAATCCAGCTCACACAGGGCGAGGACGGGGGACGCACCCTGGACAGGTCGCCAGCCCATCACAGGGAGGAGCATGACGGGGACAGCACCTTGCTCAAGGGTACCTCAGGGCAACCTATTGGGAAGGGGTTCGAACCCCCGATCCTCCGATCATGTGGCTGACGCCCTAACCACTAGTCCACCACTGCCCCCCTAATTAAAAGTTTAAAATGTATAAAGGTCCTTCAAAAGTGTTTGATTTGCACATGCTTTTGCTTTATATGTATGACTGAAGCAACACCCTGCAAGGTCTGGTTTTTCTCGCTTAAGGCTCAAGTTAGCGTCGCCTTCAATGTTTCAGATTGCTTTTCAGTGAAAAAGCAGTATAGTTCTCGTGCAGTGTTACTGCTGCCCCGTTTAAGGTGGAACAGCTTCATGGAGCCAAACCCTTGCTGACAAATCTTTGACCTAAAGCACAAGAATGGACAGAATCATCCATCATTACATGTAAACGCTGAAAACATGAAAAGGCTTAATGATCACTTGTCATCAGAGGCTATTTTCTTTAGTCTTTTTGACCAAGGTTTCCATCAGAACCACTGTAAACAAAACCAGGAAGCATTTTTTAAAACCATTTTTTTCCCCCCTGAGTTTTAGGCCTGTCCAGTTACACCCACTAGATCAGGCTGTCCCAGTCTCTCAATGCCTCCAGCAACAGGAGGACGAGCGCATGCTCGGATCTAACGCAACCACAGTACCTTTTCGGCCTGTCCCTAACACGCGCTTAGAGGAAAGCACAAACTGCCGGTTCGGGTCTGTCAGATTACAAGCCTCTGCTGGCAGGCAGCCCACTGAGTGATGGGGAGAGAGAGCCATTCTTCCCACCAAGAGAGAGCAAATCCAATTGTGCTCCCTTAAACTGGAACACTGGGATGCTTATACAGTTGTGTCAATGTGGAGTTTAATTTTTTTTCCCCTTCAGTCTGCAGCTGAGGATCATTTTTCATTCCATTATTGTTTTCGTGTTTCTACAGGAAAGTGAGTTGAGCAAGAAGAGAAAAGAATGTGAAGGCCTTGAGCATGAAGTAAGGAAGAGGCAGAAAAGATGTCTCGATTTGGTGAGTTAACTCTCCCACACACCAGGAGTGAGCAGCTTTTGTTCGGAACGTATGATGTTTGTCACACTTCCTCAGTCGCCTAGATTTGATTCATTTGACCTTCAATGACTGTTTTCATTTAATTTCATTATCATACGACTTTTCACTACAATGTCAAGCAGGAGTTGCATATATTATAAGCAGTGGATTTCCTCTCGAAGTAATGCACTCTTGCACAGACTAATAAATCTAGTGCTCTGGAGGAGCGCATGTTTTATTTTATTATTTGTCATTTTTCCTTTAGATGCATCATAATAATTTTTTTGTATTTCAGTAAGATAATCTCACTTTGGGGTATATGCTGCAGCACTGCAGGAAGTGATTCGGCATGTTTGCAATGCATTACAATGTTTTCTCATCCAATTCTGAAACACTCTTTATTCTTTTAAGGAACCCTACGTTTTTCAAATTTTTTGAAGTAAAATTGTAATGTAGTGTTATATGCAGCCTTGTATAAAAAGGCTGCAATAACCTTTCATTTTGAATTCAGCGGTTGCTCTGAACATTCAGAAAGTAATAGTGGGTTGTCTTTGAATGAGCAGCCAATCAGAGGTCATCTGAGTACAAATAGATTGATGAGAGATTAATGATGGTCAGTAAAATAGGTTGTGATAGTTAAAGGTACATTTTTCTTCTTCTTCCGGCTGCTCCCATTTAGGGGTCGCCACAGTGGATCATCCGATTCCATTTCTTCCGGTCCTCTGCATCTCTGTCCTTTAAACCGACCACCTGCATGTCCTCTCTCACCACAACCATAAACCTCCTCTTTGGTCTTCCTCTTTTCCTCTTTCCTGGCAGCCACATCCTCAACATCCTTCTCCCTGTATTATCTTCGTCTCTCCTCTGGACATGTCCAAACTAATGCAATCTTACTTCTCTAACACTGTCTTCAAATCGTCCAACCCGAGCTGTCCCTCTAATATACTCATTTCCAATCCTGTCCATCCTCATTTCCCCTAATGCAAATCTCAGCATCGGTGTCTCAGGGGCAGCGGTGGCCTAGCGGTTAGGGAGTTGGCCAAGGATCTGAAGATTGTGGGTTCAAACCCCTAACCAGTAGGTTGCCCTGAGGTACCCTTGAGCAAGGTACCGTCCCCGTCACTGCTCCCCATTACTGCACCGTGTGTGCATGGTATATGAATATGTTAAATGCAGAGGTCATATTCATATATGGTCCAATTTTGTTGTGGTTCACTGTGTGCTGTGCTGAGTTCTCACAATGATAAAAATAGTCACTTTAATTCAGAAACCTCCAGCTCTGCCTCCTGTCTTTCCATCAATGCCACGTTCTCCAACCCGTATAGCATAGCTGGTATCACTACTGTCCTGTAAACATTCCTTTTCACTCTTTGTGATAGCCGTCTCTCACTCCTGCCACTCCTCTCCGCCCATTCCAACCTGTCTGCACTTTTGCCAAATCAACATTCGGACAACGAAACAAATTATGCTAGTTAGTGACTCATTATTTCATTGTGCTGGCAGGAAAGCCAGCTTGATGATGAGCGCAGCAAAAATGCGCGCTTAACAGAGGAGGCTGAACTCCTCAGGAGGAAGGCTCAGCTGCTTGATCAGGTTAGTGTTGGCTTTTTTTGGTGTATTTGCATTTTGTAGTTTTTAGCTGGTACAGACTTTGATTACAGACTTTTGATCTGGTGAGAATCAGGAGGTAGTTAAACATGAAATCACACTCAATGCCTTGCTCTGCTTTTTCTTCTCTCTGCCTCTCACTTTCTCTCCTTCCAGTCTCAGGTTGAGAATGAGGCGCTGAGGGAGGAGCTCTCTGCAGTGAGCGCTCAACACAGTTCAGTTCTCGAGGAGAACCAGAAACTCCGTGCCAAACTGGAGAACCTAGAGCAGGTCCTGAAGGTAGACATGACTTAAGTTGCAGCTTGCTTGTCAAAATGCAGTGCGTTAGGCTGCAAAAGCATCCACTTACCAAGCCTTCTGCTCAGCTGTTTTGTCCCTCTCTTCAGTGATCACATTTTGTGTGTTTGCTTGTGTGTTTGTAGCATATGCGAGAGGTCGCAGAGCGCAGGCAGCAGCTGGAACTGGAACATGAGCAGGCATTGGCTATCCTCAAGTTCAAGCAAGACGAGATCAAACGACTTCAGCGGGTCAGCAGCCAACATATTCCACACCGTTTCCTGTAACCTTGGGGGCCCGGTCAATCTTTCCTCTAAGGCGGATGGACCAAGCTAGTTTGAGATTGTCTTCTCTGGCACAGCTTTAAATAGACATCTCGTGTAAAAATCACAGATTTGGCCCTTACCTTTAAATGCAGTCCATCGACAAAGACCCGTTGGTTATTAAATAAAGTTTACTCGCTAGGACCATATTTGGAAAATTGTGAAAGCGCTTCTATAATATGACCTTCACTATAAAAATTCTAAAACTTTTAGCACCCATTCTTTCTGAACTGGCTCATTAGTGGCCCTGATTTTGATTATTTTGAGCTTTGTTGTTTCCCCCCCCTCTTCTCCTAGGCTCAGTTATTTGCAAAGAGGGAACATGAAGGGGTCGTGCAGATGCTGGAGGTGAGATTGTAGATTCACTCATATCTATAACTGTTTGCTTTTGTGGTGCTTTTAGCTCCTGTAGATGTTCTGGATCTCTGTTTTTAGATGCTAACGCGATTATTGGTGTGGTTGTCTGCCGGTGTTTCACTTATCTCTCTCTTTTACGCAGATCCAGTCTCTTCATTATTAACTGTTTATTCAGTACCAGCTATTCACTATAACTTTCCTTTATAGCAGATGCAGTATAAAGACAGGGTGTTAATATTTGATCTCCCCTCATCGACTTTGACTCAGAGAGACAAAAGACAATGCTGCATAAGTAATGAATTGTGCTAACGCACCTGTCAGCATTGCAACTGCTATAAGGCCTGATGCTTGTTGAAGTGTTAGTGCTCTTTAAAACAATCATGGGATTTTCAGGTTGTACTGAATGAGGATTATTTCCTTGTGTAAATGTGTATGTTTGTAAAATGTGTGAATTCTGCATGTGTACCGTGTGTATCATGTAAATTGTTTTTTTGGAAAATGTCTAAATGCAGTTTATGTTGTTTGTAGGGGTTGATCCAGTTTGTAATGCTGAGAGAGCTGGTAGAGTAACCTCGATCCAATAACTCTCTCTCTCTCTCTCTCTCTCTCTCTCTCTCTCTGTCTCTCTGTCTCTGTCTAAATTATACCAGTGGAGATAGTATCTTCCCCCTCCAGAGGGCTCTCTCTGTCTATATTTTCAAATACGTTCCCCAAGCAGAGAACCTGGGCCATTTTTTTCACTGCACAAGCAACAGAGTCTGGACCACGTCCAGTACTGAAGGGTTCAGTTTTAAGGATTATTTTGGGTTCCCCTTGATGCAGTATGCAGAGTATATCATCCTCTTTGCAAACACTTGCAGCTGAAGTCTAGCTAGCTAGCTTTGCTATTGCAGGTTAAGACTGCATTGTAGTCGAAGGTGCATTTTATTATAAATGCTGCAAATACCAGAATGTTAAGTGAAATTATAGGTTTTTATTTTTAGAATTTAAGATGACAGCATCTTAATGCTATTAGCTGTTGTGTTGGCCATCACAGAACAAGTGTTTATCACTTGAAAGAAAAAAAATGAGCATTTCTTGACTCTACATAGGTCTGTGTGAGACCCCGTTTACGCTGTTCACTTCAGGTGTGCGTCTTATCTGGATGAAGCCAGGACGAAAAACGTAGGTGTAAACATAAGATGATTTTGGAACAGCTATAAATCACATCGCTTGATCTACTCTAAGCTTGACATGTCAGCATGTAAATCCATCATCAATGACACTGTGACATTTAAAACTCACCTTTAGTGAGTTTCTCCTCCAAGTTTAATTTTATTCTAAAGCTCACTCTTAATAAGCCGGGTAGCTCAAATAAAGCACCAGTTTGTTTTAGCTGTCTCTCCCACCGTGAAGGTTTTTTCCTCACAAACTCCTTTGCCTCTTTTGACTAAAACAGGAAAAGGAGGATCAGCCAAGTCGAATAGTTGTTGAATAAATCACACAGTTACGGGGTTTCAATCTGGCCGACCAGTGACTCACTGTTGAACTACCAAGTGTAAACCCATGTGGCTAAAAATCTGATCAGGGTACAATCCTAATATTTTTGGTGTGAAGTGACAAGGTGTTAACACATTCTTCATGTAGGCATTTTTTAGTGAGTGTTGAGTTGTGGAGTTTGTTGCTTTATACAGCCAATACGTTAAGCATGGTAGCTGGTTAGTCAAATTAGATGATTCATTGCCGAGGGAAAATGAACAAAAAGTAGAACCACTGTCAGTTCTTGTTTGAGTGAAACCTTGTTTTTGAATGTGCAGTGGAAAAAAATGCCCCTGGTAACTTGATTGGAAAAAAAAAATCTCCAATTAAGGGAAATTGCTTAGTGGTTTTTAGACTCTTCAGACTTTAAAAGGCTCTCCCCACATCTCAAAAATGATTCTTTAAAGAGGCATCTGGGTAAAATATCTGTAGGGAACCAAAACCTGTTCTGCTGTGGCATTAGAACATTTTGATTTTAAGAAGCTCTGTAAAGTATTATAATGAAACAAACTTGTTCTGCTTGTGGACGTTGGTTCTGGAGAGAGTAAGATACTGTTGGTGAACAGAAGTATTGTTCAGCAGGTCCTGGAGCTGGATTGCCGTGTTTACTAACCACAAGTCTTCTTCCCTGTGGTTGACCTTTGCAGTGCATGCATATCTTTTCTGAAGCTGTTTTTTCCCTTTCTACCTCTGTTTCTCTTTCTCTCTTTTCTTTTTGCCTCTGGTTCTCTCTCTCTCTCTCTCTCCTCGCATGTGTTCTGCCCTGGTGCTTGCTGTGCAGAACACATTGGACTGCATGCAGGTATTGATAGTAACTGTTTCATTGTTCCAACTACAGAGTCGCTCTTCCCTGATGCTTACCCCTCCTGCCTGCTAATCACAACCAGAGTGAACACTTTAGGTCTCATTTTTCATTCATTAAAAAATGAAAGTAGTTTTAATTAGTGTTTTAATGAATGTAGGTAGAGTACGTCAGTTCCCAACCACATTGCTCTAATTGAGCAGAAAATAAACAAAGTGTTCACCATGGAGGGTGTCACTCACCGGAATACTTGAGAGCTTGCTATTTTCTGTTAATTAGCTTCATTTCTTTGTCCTTTTCATCATTTCACTACATAGAATGAGTGTTTATACTGCAGGTTATTTTGTTAAAGGTCAGGTCAGAATGCATTTTGATTATTTTAGACATCATGATCATTGTGTTCAGATTCTTTAGATCATACTATGTTGCCACTGGGAAGGCAGTAGGCAGTGACTGGTATTTATAGTCAAGCATGGATTATATAGCCAGTCAATATATAACATTCTCAAAGTTGACAATGCACACAATGCACAATATTTAGTGAACAAACAGAAAAGTTTGTTAACATTTCAACTGCATTGAAGCAAATCAAACTAAGCGTGTTTTTGCTATCGTTTTAATGAAAGCTGTATTTCGTCAGTGTTCTTTAATTACTGATCAAATCTATGATGTAATAAAAAAGGAAATTGTGACATTTTATCAAAATAATCAGAAAATTGTGACATCTTTGTGTGCAATCTTTAAGACAGGCAACCTAATTGAATCATTCGTTTCTAATTCAGAGACGTTTCGGGGCAACAACATCAAAGCAGTAACAAGATATCTAAAACGGCCAACATCAATATCAGCCAATATTATGCATCGATTTGGCTCTGCTTCCATTTAACCCAGATCTCAGGTGTTCACTTTTCTCTTTCTCAGTTTAGTGCTGGGGCTAAAAGGTTAATGCTGCTTACAAACTGTAGAATTCAACAGCTCATCACTTCTAACAGACCCCAAGATTTAGCTCTTTCTCTGTCTGTTAGGAGTTAAAGCTAAATTGTGGAATGTTTAAGGGTTGCTAATCCTGATTACTAGTTTGAAAAAACTTTTCAATTATTTGTTTCATATGCTTTTTTTTAAATATTACATTAATTGTTTCTATTAATAAATACATTTTGCATTTTCATTGGGAGAAGTGACAATATATCTACATAAATAGAATCAGAACAATTCACCAGCATTACATTAGTACTGAACAATATTCCTCAGTGATGTGATGAGTAGTTAAATTCACAATCTTGATTGTTTGGCTATATGTAAGTCATACTGTTTCCTCGGTGAGAAGTGTTGAGGTCGTATTTATGGAAACCATTTGGGCAGCCAATGAGTTCTTACTACTGGACTAGTTTTACTCTCAGTACTTCAAACATGTCAAACCGTCAAAAGGCTTTTCTCCATCATGGGTGCTGTAGCTGCTTTAAGCAGCATGAATTTAGGTGTGACACTTTACAGGAAACTGGCTGTTCTTTTTAGAGTTGAAGTGCGTGTGCGTGTGCGTGTGTGTTTACATGTGTGCAAGAAGAGGCCCTGTTTGCTCAGTGTCTGCCAGGAAGCAGAACCGCAGTGCCGGAAATGAAACTATTCGTAGTTTCTCTCTGCCTGAGAGATGTATTCATCTCAGGGGCTGCTGTAGACACTCAGTAGAGCAGCAAAATGGCTGCAAACCTCTCCGTTTCCCACTTTGTTTCTGCTTCTCATCTGCAATCTGTAGTTGTTCAATTCCTCCATAAAGTCTTCTCCAAAAGTATTGGGACAGCAATGCCAAATCAGATGTTTTTGCCATGCACTGCAGACATTTGTGTTTGAAATCTAACGATGAAAATGAGATCAGAAATCGCTGTTTGTTGTTATACAGGTGTGCCTTGTTGTTGTTAAAAAGGGAAAACCAGCATGAAAACTAGATAGCTGTGATAAGGTGAAAAAGCAAGCATGCCATTTTGAAGCTGAGAAAAGAAGCATTTTACAAATATCATGCATAGCCAGTACAACTATTTGGAATGTCCTGAAAAAGAAGGGAAACCTTTGGTGTTGTGAGCAACAAACACCACACCTGCTGGTTCAAAAAGAACAACAGTCAGTGACATCATGGACCATCTCACAGGGAAGTGGGAGGCATCAGAATCCAGTCTGAAGAAGAGCAAGGAATATAGAGGTCATACCACCAGGTGCAAACCTCTCATCAGAAAAAAGAACCCGAAAAGCGGATGAACCATAACTTTTTGAACCAAAGTTTTGTTTACCAATGAGACAAAGATCTCCATCACATTGATAGAAAGGCCAAAGAGTGGAAAAAGAAAGGATTTGCTTGTGATCCAAAACATACAATCTATATCATAGTCTATTGCATGATGATAGCAGAAGCTCGAAATCTAGAAACAGTTTGTCTGCCAGTTTCTAGAGACATGCATCCAAACTAATTAGGAAGAACTTTATTTTGCAAAACAATGACCCAAAATACAAAAAGGGAAATGCAAGTGCAAAATTGCCAGATATTAACCCAACTGAACTTGCATCTCCTGAAGAGAGCACAGAAGAGGACCCCCACCTCATCCCAGGAACAAACTACAACTAAAAGAAGCTGTAGTAAAAGCCTGGAAAGGAAATAACCAAGGAAGAAGCCAGAAATTGTTGGCCTGCAGGCTTCCTGCTGTAAGTGAATAATATGCAACCAAGCATGAGGTATAACTTGCTTCAATTGACTTTTCTGGTTCAATAATTTAGCGGACTTGAAAAACTGTGTGGTTAGGTTTGAAAGGTGTTATTTTTATATCTAAATGTAAACACTAGGAAATGAAGGCTGAAAATCTGATCTCTTATTCATCTTTTGATCAAACCCAGATGTGTTCAGTACAGAGCAAAAACATCTGTACCTGCTTCATTAATGCTTTTAATAGATTCACTTACATTGCAATACATTACAGTATTATCTGTGCACTAATATAAGCATTATTATTAATAGAGCATGTCCTAGCGTCCTATATTTTCCTTCTTCAAAGAACAATTCAATGTTTTATTAAAATTCAATATGTATTACATTAAACCATGATATGATTAAGTAACTGTTTACATTTTACTTAACGTTTACTGGAATTTAACCTTTTTAAAAAAGGATTTTTCCCTTAATATAATAAACTCAGGAAATCATAGAAAAAATAGACATTAAAACAAAAAAAATTACATACATATACATACCGCACCAGCCTGGGGTGCCTATGCCTAGAAACACATCTGGCAGTATTTGGCTGAGGGAAAATTACGGCATGATGGGATCTTACATTAGTTAGAGATGCTGAAGAGTTTAACTCACTCTGTGCTTTGAATAAGCATCTAAACTATTCCTGTGTGTGTGTGTGTGTGTGTGTGTGTGTGTAGTCGAAGGTGCGTGAGTTGGAGGAGAAGTGCCGGAATCAGAGTGAGCAGTTCGGGCTGCTCTCTCAGGAGCTGGAGAAGTTTCGACAGCAGGCCTCCAAGATTGACCTGTCCGCCCCTGGCCTTCTGAGCCACAGCCTCTCTCAGCTTCCCAACGGCATCAGCCTGTCTGGAGACACCGGTAACTAGCCATTAACCTAAACATTGGTGACGGGCTTACTATTACTATTATTATTTAGCTACTTAAAAAAGTAGTAAACTGCTGTAAATTAGTAGAATGAGAAGTTGCCACCCCAGTCCTGAACTTATACTGCACTGTGTGCTGGTTGCTGGGCTCGAAGGTATATTGTTCAGTTCAGCTACAGAACCTAATTCTAGCTATTGTGCCACAGTCCTGCCTTAGCATTTCACAAACGGTGCTCCAGCAACAGAGAAGCTACACTGAGGATGGTCAGGACCAATCAAATCAAAATTGAATGGAATAAAAGTATTAATTAATCTGAGTGACTGATGTTTTTGCCGAGGTTTTGCTCAGGAACCCAGTGGAAGTGCTGGAGGTAGGATTTGAACCCTACCTTTTGACCTTTTGGTCAATAGGCGAGTATCCTACTACTAGACCACCATAACACCATTTCCATTAATTGCCTTCTAAACCAGTAGGCGTTAAACGGATTGACAGGCAATGTTGTGGCATGGAAAAGACCCGCATGTGAAAGTGGTTTATGGTGGTTCACATCCAGCACTGTATTGGCTTTAGAGTCAGACAAAGAGCAGATCTAGCTGTCAGTAAATCATATATTTAAGTAATCACTTGTTACGTTTGAGAATTATTTGTCCATTTTTAAAACTCCCCCTAATTTAACAATTTAAAAATAGTTTGCTAAAACATCAAATTAGCATAGTTTTCCACTGGTCGATCAGCCATGAAACGTTCAAATTTCTCAACTGGAGCGTCATGATAATGTTTTCTCACTCATTTTCATAGCCGCTCGTCCTAATTAGGGGAGCGGGGGTTCTGGAGCCTTTACCTGTTTATACAGAGCGAAAGTCAGGGACACACCCTGGACAGTCCATTGCAGGGTAGACGCACACAAACACGCACACACATTCACAGCTCTGGCAAGAACATGCAAGCTCCACGTGGAAAGGTTTCCGGACTTCCTGGGAATCAAACCCAGGACCTTTTTGCACCACCGTGCTGCACTCATGCTAATGTTGCCCAAAAAAATAAAGTATAGAGTGGTCAGTGGTCATTTAAATACATGTAGTAGCCCATAAATACATCCCTAAACACTCTTTAAACCCACTTAAACCACATCCTGCTTTTAACTGAGGTCTTGCAGACTCAGTGTGGTTTAGCACCAAGTGTGAGGGACTATAAGCTGTAAAAGTAAACAAAATTTCACAATGTAGGAGGAGTGCGGCTCCTTCACACAATAGTCTCCTTTCACAGACCACTTGAGGATAAAGAGTACTGATCTAGAATCAGGTTTACTGTCTGTTAAGGTCTTAAATGCACAGGAATTTGATCCAAGATCAGTCATCTCCTTCCCAACTATATGTGGGGTTACTGGAAAATGGTGAAACTTTAAAACAGTTCTATAGAGCACCAAAAAAAAAGAGTTCTACTATTGGTAGAACTCAGAGAACTGTCTAGGGAGAACTATATAGAATCATTTTGAGAAATGGAGTGAGTTGTGTTAGTTTACTCTTCTCTACTGAGTCCTCCTACAGTTCCTATAATCTCTCTCTGCATCTCTCTCTGCATCTCTCTCTATCTATCCATCTATCTCTCGATCTCTCTATCTATCTCTCACTCTCTCCCCAACAATAACAATACGGAGCATCGCTCAAGCTCATGTATCCTCTTCCAGTTCTTTATCGTTCATTTCTTTCTCTGTAACTTTCTCTTCATTTGCACACTCTTGCTTTAATTCCAGTGATAGTTTCGGGGGTTTAAATGCACTGCATTTGTCCCTCTTCACCCTCTTGGTAGTTGATCATCAAGACCTAGTTTAGCACTGTAGCAAGGAAGCCTATAAATGATTAAAGCTTTAGCTTTGCATATAATTTGAATTATGCCTAAATTAATCTGTAACATGACACGTCTCCTCATTAGTCTCGTAGTTCGTAGTAACTTAAAGGGGACCAAACTCCTCTTGGCTGATCGACAAGATTTGAAATAAGCACGATATAATGTATCTCTTCTGTGTCCAGGCCTCTGCTTGAACAGTGCACTAATATGAAGTATATGTAGTTCCTGCCATACTGTCCCCACTACCGTTCCTCCATATTTTCTCTGTCCTGTGCTCTCTCTCCTTTCCCCTCCTCTCCAGGCACTAGTGCCTCATGGGATGACATCGCCTTCTGGAGTCTTGAGGGTAACGAGGCCCTCTGTGACGTCCCTGAGCAGGGTATTCTGGGTCACTGTTTTAGCTGCTTTTCCCTGACAGAAGACTCAACTCCCCACACCTGCATGGCTGACCCATGGAATGACAAATTCAAGGAATACAGAAAATCAAATGTACACAATGTACCCTTAAGTTCTTGGCCAATCAAGACATGTTTGATTAGATTCTTTAACAACTGAGGGAACTGTGTTAATTTAGGGCTACAGAATGCTAAATGGTGGTGCATTACCATCCATTACTTGTTTGCTTAAACCTTAAATTATCTGGACTTTTACGCATGGAACACTACATTAAGTCTGTTTTCCTACACTGAGCAATTAATGATCTGGACACCCAGTTTGTATTACGTTAACTGGATCTGTTCTTTCTTTAAACTGTCCGATCTTTATTTGGATAAAGAGAAAAATGATGTACATTTGATTTTCGGCACATTTGTCGTTTAATTTCAAAGGGAATTTAAAGGGGAATTCCAGCTTTTTTTTTTTCTTGCCATCATTTCATGATCATTTATTGAGAAGGCAATAAAGTTGTTGATGTGAAATGGCTCATTGTATAGAAACCCGTTGCTGATTAATGTGGTGGTGATGGGAACCAAGGTTCACAGTGTTTCTAACTCTCTCAAAACTATCTTAAAAGAATGTCTCTGGGATCAGGCAGCCTGTCCATAACCCTTCAGATGTCTGGTTCCTGTCACTATCACTGAAAAACTATTCCCAGTCTGCATGTTTATCTAGAACCGAGCATTTCTTACCGAACACTCTGAACGACTTTGTTTATATCTTTGATGGATTGGTGGATTTCCCCTTTACCTCATTGGCTGGCTGTGTGTTGGTATTGTCCCTGATGTGCCTTTGGGTTGGGTCAGGTTCTGCTATTGGTTTGATTATTAGCCTGTAGCTTCAGCAGTGCCATTACTTATGATCTTGCCGAATTTAATGTTGGCTCTAAGGTCATGATCAGGTGTTTTCTTCCTCACAAAATGCTGCATCCATCTGTCAGCTGGCCGTGCATCATATACTGATGTTTTTTGGCCAGTGTGATCAGCTGGGTTGTTGGGAAGGTTTTTTTTTTTGGTTTTTTTTTTTTATTTAGTGTTGGATGTTTTTGTGTTTTTCTTTTTTTTCTGCATGTTGGAATGCTCGGACACTTGCCCTCGATGCTCCCCTGATTCTTTCACAATTTATGCTTTATCAGCATCGTTATTAATGCTTTTTATAAGTTTTTGTCATTTTACATTTTACACCCCATATTTAATAGATAGGTTTCTAATAAATCAACAGCCTCTAGTATACATTTAGCTGTGTGACATTTACACATTCAGTGGGACATTCAGTTTTCATTCAAACATCGTTTGGGTCTTGGAAAATTTACTCTTACCTCAGAGCTACAGAACGAAGACACACAATGTGTTTTACTGCCACTGGTAACTCGTTTTTATACAACTGTGCCCAAGTACCTTTGTAGGCCCGTGTGGCGTTTTCATTGTGCAGAAGATCAACTGAAGAGAGTGGAGGTGACATAGGATGGATGGATAAACAGATAAGAAAGACGGATGATTTAAGGGGTAATGATGCCCCTTGTGCTGTCAGACATTGACAGGCTTTTTCCCTTTTTACCACGAGTAATCCACCCTTCCTGACCTCACCGGTGGTCAAACGCCATGCCGATCTCAACCTTTTCCACACATCCTTACAGTACAAGCAGCTTGTCTATAGGTTTAAGCCTTACACATATGGTGCCTGTGACAGACACACACACATGCACGCACATTCTCTCGTTTAAAATCTTTTACATTTCAGAATCTGCAAAGTAATCCTACTAACCATCCAGCTAACACATTCCAGACACAGTCCCCAGGCAGTGAGTGATGAAGGGACAAAGCCTCACAGTCAAAAGTTGTGGGTTAGAGTGCCGGAACAGGATCCTTGAGCAAAGTACTGTCCACCAAAACTGCTCCCTGGGCACCCGATGTATAGCTGCAGATGTATGGAAGCATTTTGTTGTGCTGCACTGTATCTTAAGCTGTGTGTTCACAATGACAAATAGTCACTTTGACGTCACTTTCAGCACGTTTGAATGCATTCGTTTAAGTTCAGGTTGCATTCAGGATATTAGTCACTGGAAAAATCCAGATGTAAACACAGTCTTAATGTATCAGGCTGAAGTGGACGCTCTATAACTGTACAGGACGAAATTGCCATTTGCTACAGAGACGTTTATCACAGGTGAGGATATTAGTTTGGACTTCAGCTAATCAGCTACTTTTATAACCTTCACTTGTCACACAAAGTCCTTAATTTGTGGTGTGTGTCAGTTTTCAGTTTTAGAATTATTTTATTACACGTTAGTCTCTGCCTTTTATTATCAGTTGCACGTGCTGTCCTTCAACATCTTATTGTTGCCTTGTTTTCTTCTTTCTTTCTTCTGCTCTTCTCCCTTTTTTCTCTCTCTCACCTTGATTTCCTCTTCTTGTTTTGGTGGGTCAGATGTCTCCGCTGTACTACGTGCTGGTGCCACCCCTCACGCAGCAGGCCTGTCCCGGCCTGAACGCTCCCCAGCCACAAAGCACCGTGAGCTGCCCAGCCTCAGCCTGAAGTCTGCCTCCACCTCCACCCCCTCCCCGCCCAAATCTGAGACCACCCACCTCTCTCCCAAATCAGCCGCGGGCTCACGCCCAGTCAGTCCCCGCAAGGCCAGCCCGACTCATGAGGTGAGACCGTTAATCATGACTGAAGAGTAATTAGTACTCACAGAACACCTTTCTTTTTTTTCAAGGGTTAATCGATTGTTTTATTAGACTTCCGCCACATCTGTAAACACATCTGTAAACATGACCACCTGATTGCACCGTTCAGACCCCACCCACCCTTAATAATTTTTACCCCCAAATTTTTTATTCATGCACAGTGGTTTACACTCTAAACTGCAATCTTTTGGGTTTTGTGAATTAATTCCAATTCACATGTTTTAATACACAACAATTGATTTTCTTAACACAAAATCATAAAACGTGGCCTGGGGGGGGGAATATTAGCACAATTTATATTTTATGTTACTTTCACTTCTGTAACCTGAGACACTGCTGAGGGTAACCTATTGAGATAGTGATTGGAATGGATTAAATGTATAATTTGAGCAGGAAAATTTGACAACGGCATGTGAAATAATTGCAGCACATCTCTTGGTTTTAACCAAAGGAGAGGCACAGAACTGCCAGTAAAGCTTGTATCAGATCTCGTGTCTCTGTGGTGTGAGTGCATTTCATGTCTCAAGTTTAGAGGATTTTATTTTGGTCTTCTTTCTGAATCGCCACTGAAAAGATTTAAAAAAGGATGTAGTGTTTAGCAAAAAATAGAAAGATTGGCTTAAATTAGCTGACAAAACATTGTATAGTATTCAAAAAAAGTAAAAAAGCAAAAGCTTTTGTTAAACATCTTTATTTAAATAGAAACCTGATTGTGGAGGCAATCCCATAATGTACACACACAGGTCAGTCTGTAAACAAGACTAGCGCTGAGGACTGTGGTATCCTTAAAAGCAGAAATCGTATTCCATCCAGTCTAACTCTGGTTGTTTCTGGTAGTTGCTTTGTTCATGTCCCTCCTCTGCTGTGAAGCGAAATGGACAGATTGCTTGAATAGATTACTCTGGAGATGCATCTGAGTCGTGGGTTTTGGATTTGTTGGACTTGATGGATTTAGTAAAAAAAAAAAAACAAAAACAAATCATTAACGTTTCAGTAGCTTAAGAGACATTTTCCATCACGCGTTCACACACCATCCCTCATTCGTGAGCACTGTGTGATTTCACAGTGACTGATAGTCATTTATGCTCTTTTAAAATAATAACTGTTTATTTGGTGCAGCATAACAGCACCTCTAGAGGGCAACAGTGAGTTATGTTGGTTTATTTGATGTTAAAACCTTTAGATGTTAGACAGCACCCACAGAGGATGGTGCCCAAATCAGCCGATTTATTCTGAGTTTTATAATTGCATACAGTGAGTGCAACAAGGCGGAATCAGACTGTCAGTTGCAGTTATGTTTACGGCAGTTAGTCGTCAGCCAAGTTTCAGGATCGTGAGTGGCCCAAAGCTAGTGACAGACTGGAAACAATTTCATTAAATTTTTAAATCAGCCAACTGAATTCACACATTACGTTACTGTACGTTACTGATTCACAAAAACACCTTCACCAGGTCTAGAAGCTTTTCTCTCTCTCAGATCACGACACTCAGATCATAGGGCCTTGTCCCTAACCACAAGGCTACAGCTGCCTTATTTTATTTATTTATTTATGTATTTATCTATTTACTTATTTATTTATTTATTTAAGCTCTCTTGGGCACACATGTGCAAAAGAACACAATCCAAGTATTTACCTTATTTTGTTATTGTTTGTTTTTTTTTCCCCATTAACATTTTTATGAACATGTATTAAGTCTTAATTAAATATTTTCAATAAAGTTAATTGCATATGTTATTCTTAATTTATGGTGTAAAGATTATTTTGAAAAATCATGTTTCTATATCAGTACTTTGTTAGTCCTCCCAAAAGGATGAATGTTTTCTTTTTATTCCGATCTTTTTTTTTGTAATTCTTGTGGTTTGAAAGTAGGCAGGAGAAGTTGTTCCTAGATAAGTATGGAGCCTTTACCGTTTGGGAGCTAAGGGAGATAATCCTGTGCTGTACTGGATTATAAAGGTTGTAGTAGGTGTGAGTGATTATCCATAAAAGGTTTTTCCCAAGAGCTATAAATATGCTTAGGTCTTTTTTTTTTTCTTTTTTTTTTTTCCTCCCACCAGGCTTTTTCTACAGGTATACTGAGAAAGTAACGTCCTCTCTGATAACTGAGTCAGTATGTTAAGAGGGGGGAGGTGGTAAAAAATAAATAAATAAAAAGCTATGGGAATTAGCCTACTGTTAATTAACCTCATCAGAAATTACCTTAGGTATTAATACTCACACTGTTTCGCTTTGGTCATGTTAGGTGGACACTGCCAGTGAGGTGGAAGAGCTGGACATTGATGTGTCTCCTGCACCAGTATCAGTAAGTCGAGGAGCTGCAAAACTCCAGGTCTTCATAGCTCGTTACAGGTACGGATCTTCTTGCAATTGTTTAGCCGATATTTCATTCAGCAGTGTTTGTGGAGCATTATCTGTGCACTTTAGATGGGCACAGTATCTCATTCAGCAGATGCACTAAATCTCAGCCATGCAAACTGAAATATTGGCCTGAAATATGCCCGCATCGTTCTCACAAAGGATCTTTTTATGCAGCTACAACCCATATGAGGGTCCAAATGATAACCCAGAGGTCGAGCTTCCTCTCACAGCTGGAGAATACATCTACGTCTATGGAGACATGGATGACGATGGATTCTATGAAGGTGATTTCACTGCCCGCTTCTGTGATGAACATACACCATGAGTTAAATAACAGCCAAAATTGCTAGGTCCTCCAGATGGGCCCACACTCCTTATTCTTATAGATGCCAGTATTAGTTTTGTATTAGTTGCTGATAAAGTGAAAATGAAAGTGACAATCTGTCATTGTGAAGCACAGCACAACAAACAGTGAGCCACAAAGAAATGCAACCTCTGTATTTATCCCATACACACATGTGATGCAGGGGGCAGTTATTTTAAGTGTCCAGGGAGCAGTGATGGAAACGGTATCTTGCTCAAGGGTACCTCAGGGCAATCTACTGATCTGGGATTCGAACCCACAACCTTCTGGTTCAGGGGGCCACTGCTGTATAGTTCATTGTAATCTCACAAACATCCCAATCAAAAGCACATTTTTTAAAATGATCTCTAAAGGGTAAATTTGTCCCTCAGGTTAGGGTTGTTTGACAAATTTATACCACCTTATAGGCAACTATATTCACGTCAATTATACCATTTATACAAAATACCAGGGCAGCAGTGGCTTAGGGGTTAGGAGTTAGGCCCCAGGATGGGAAGGTCATGGGTTTGAATCCCTGACCAGCATGTTGCCCAGAGTCCACATGAGCAAGCTACTGTCCCCGTCACCGCTCTCCAAGGGGCTGGATATGGCTGCCCCCCCCCATTGCAAATGGTGTATTTGTCACATGTCTCAAATCGTCACATTCCCTTTCACATTCATAGTTAATTTTCTTACTTTTCTTTCTCTTTTTGCTCCCTCAGGTGAGTTAATGGATGGACGCCGAGGATTGGTCCCATCCAACTTTGTGGAGCGTGTCTCTGATGATGACGTGATGAGCGCCCACCTGCACGAAGCCGGTGACCTCTCGCACAACTCCTTCCAGGAGAGCTTCCATAGTGGCAGCGAGAGGCTGCACCAACACCACCTGCGTTTCGCCCACAGTGCCTCCGAGAGGTCGGAGGCCTCTGCCTCAGTACCTGCAGTCACTCCTGATACTACCAAGTCCAATGCTGCTGCACCCCTACTTCCATCTGCACCCCTCACCAATGGCCTGGACCTGGACCTGGAGGAAGTGGGAGCTGACACAGTGCCTTACCCACGCAAAATCACGCTGATTAAGCAACTGGCCAAGAGTGTCATCATTGGCTGGGAGCCGCCTCTGGTGCCAGCTGGTTGGGGCACTGTGTGGAGCTACAACGTCTACGTGGACCAGGAGCTGAGGATCAATGTGCCCTTCGGTGCCCAGACCAAGGCAGTCCTGGAGCGCCTAGACGTGAGTCAGAAGGCTTACCGCGTGGCCGTTCAGAGCCTCACAGAGCGGGGCAGCTCGGACCAGCTGCGATGTTCCATGTTGGTGGGGAGGGACGTGTGTGTGGCGCCTACTCAGCTGCGGGTGGAGCGCATGACCGCCACCTCAGCCTGCCTGAGCTGGCTGCCCAGTAACAGCAACTACGTGCACATCGTTTCACTGAATGATGAGGAGTGCGAGCTGGTCAAGGCCGGCTGCTACTCGCTGTGCCTCAGCAATCTCTCACCCAGCCTGCACTACCGCGTCAAAGTTGAGGCTCGACCACACCGCACACCTTGGGAACTCCCCTTGGAGCAGCGGGAGCGCAAGAGCACCATCACCGCCTTCACCACCCTCACTGCAGGTGAGACATAGAAAAGAGTGGTCAGATGTGAGAAGAATCCCTCACCTAACAATTAAAAAGTGATTGAACGAAATAAAAACAGTTGATCATAAAGAATGATTTACAAAGTTTCGTATCGTATGGGAGGTGGTGGTCTAGAGGTAGGATACTTGTCCATGGACCTATGGCTCAAGAGGTCCCAGGTTTGAATCCCACCTCTGGCACTACCACCACTGGGTCCCTGAGCAAGACCCTTAACCCTGAGTGTCTCCAGGGGGACTGTCCCTGTAATTAGGACATGGAAGTCGCTCTGGATAAGAGCGTCTGCTAAATGCCGTAAGTGTATCCATTGTTATTGTTTTAGCAATGCCATCTGAAGTTGTCCTTCATCTTGAAAGAGTTTACAGTCATATGGAAAGGCCTCTAGTCAAAATACAGATTTTACACATCCTATGATTTTACACATCCTCTCGTATTTTGTTTTATTTATTGCCTGGGTTTAACGGATTGGCAAAAATACGTCTTGTGCAGCTATCTTCATTTTTTCATGTTATTTTTTCAGCAAAACATGAAGTATTGTGCTCTTTATAGCATCTTTATCCTCTTTTCAAACCATGGCAAATCAGAACATTTTCACCTGGTTGCCAAAACCATTGCATACGGCAGCTTAAAATGGCTTTTTATGAGTGTAGACGGATAGCAGTTGTTCACGAACACAATAATAAACCAGAACAATGTCGTTCACTGGCGTAAAGAAACAGGAACAGTTGGGCTTAGACATGGATCTTGTAGTATAGTTGAGCTTCTTGGATTGTTCACACAAATGATGGTTGTCATTAATACCATGAAGGCCATTGTGCTTTAGAGCACTAAGTATTCCTGAGCCCAGTGAACAACAACACGCACATGCTCTGTGAAATTCACTTATAAAAGCCATGTCTCTTTAACTGCCACATAAGGGAATACTCATATCAATAAATACTTATACGTAGTTATACTTAAAATACTTAATATTACTTATTTCAAATTACTTTTTAAACTCCTCTTCCCCACAGGTCCCCCTGATGCTCCTCTGGACGTGCAACTGGAGCAGGGCCCGTCTCCAGGGATCGCTCAGATTAGCTGGCTGCCTGTCACCATTGATGCTGCAGGAACCTCCAATGGGGTCCGCGTCACTGGCTACACCATCTACGCTGACAAGAAGAAGGTCATAGATTCATTTATTTTCTTTCTTTCTTTCTTTCTTTCTTTCTTTCTGTCTGTCTGTCAGGCAGATAGACAGACAGTCTGCCTGTCTGTCTTTGCAGAATATAGGGTTGTGTTAGCTGTGCAAGCTTATTCACAAAGAAGAGTCGGCTAAAATATCAGTGATAAGGGATAGGGCTAAACCACTGTATTCTGAACAGGTGTTTTGTATTTATAGCATTTTGTTTTTCATTACGTGACAGAAACTCTCTCTCTTCAGGTGTTGGAGGTGTCCTCCCCCACAGCAGGCAGCGCTCTGATTGGTCCCTCTCAGATCCAGACGCTGCAGGCGGCTCGTGAAATTACCGTTCGCACCATGTCGCCTCATGGGGAGTCCACTGACTCTGTGCCTGTTAATGTGCCAGCCAAGCTGCCTGCCATAATGGCTGGAACCTCCATGCCTCTTTACCAGCCAGTGCCAGCTCACGCCAGTGTCCTGACCGCCGGTGCCACTGCCACCTCAGAGCCCGCTGTCTGTGCCACCTCTCTGTCTGCTGCCAAAACACCGACAATGCCACTCAACTCTCTCCTAGATGCACATCCCCCCAGCCCAGTCAGGGAGGTTTACGCCAACATGGCCAAAGCAACCACCGATGATGCCCCCTTGCCTGCTGCCTCCATTGTTGAGGCATGGGCAAACCCAACATCTGTTGCCCCCTTAATGGTTGCTATGGCCACACAGGAGGCAAGGCCAGTTCCTGATGCCAAGTGTAACCCACCGGTGAGTTTGGATACAGACACAGGTACAAGAAGCCAAATTACTTCATAGTTAAACTAAATTTAAGTCATCCGTTTTGTTGGACCATCTGAATATTTGTGCTTGATGTTGACCGTTTGGAGTAGGATGCAGTTATAATCTAAATGAGCCAACCTCTATTTTTTTAATGCTATTTGACCATACGTAGCACTACAGGCTGAAGCTCGTGCGCTGTTACTACTGAAGAACCCGCAATTGTAACCCTCTCATTGATATTTAAGCCCTCTTGTTCATGCTGTATTTGAATGAGAGGTCCAGGTATGAGCTTGTGAAAAGATATTATTTGGAGCCTCGGTTGTATGTGGGATATATGTGTTAAATTATTTATATGGCTGACTGGTTTGATAATGCAGATATCTTATGCTCTTTCAAACATCACTTGTGCCTGGAATAACCACTTCCCATCAAACCGCTTTGTCAGCAGGTGAATTTACCTGTACCTGTGGCTGTGCCCAATCCTGTGCCAGTGCCCATGGCAGTTCCCAAGACAATAGCAGCTCCAGTCCCTGCACAGCCCAGCATGGCACCTGCAGAGTCCAGCAGAGACACAGACAGCCCAGGGCCCCTACGCCCAGTTGCCTCCATTTCTGATTTCTTGGAGGATCCTCGTGCCAAGCTCCACACACCCCCACCTGCCCCCAGCTTGCCCAAGGTTGCCGCCAGTGGTACAGATCTGCTCAACTTGCCCGACACACACCCACTGCGGCCACCAAATCCTTCTCCACTGGAGTCCGAGCCAGAAGAGGAAAGGGAGAACACTCGGATGGTCTCCATCGATGAGTTTCTACGACCAGAGCCTAAACCCAGAATTAAGGTTAGTCTGCTGGACAAGAGAATAGATCTTATGTGACCTGCAAATTTGGGATATCCAGTCCAGCTAGAGTCTAGTCAACATCTACACCCCAATACAGAGTCCCAAATTGCAACATTGAAATCACGTCTTTCAAATAAGTTTGACGCTTTTTAACTTTTTTGCTTTGTAAAATAATGCAGTTTTGTTAGAGCTCACTGTGGTGAAATAGGCTTAGCATAATATATGATTTTGCTAAATGTGGCTGACATTTTATTTTTTGTTTTTTCGATCTTGATCTGCTCTGATTTTTCATTGTAAGCCAGAATGTCCCAATCACAAATGAAGCGCAGTGAACTATAATATAGCACTGTATGTCCACATGTATGTACGTTTCAGTGCTTGACACGTCACAAAATGCTCCAAACATAAAGAACAAACTCTGTAAATCGGTCATAAACTGGAATTAGCCATAAAAATCATTAGCATATCCTATATTGTTTCTATAATGTTTGAAGCTGACCCTTATTTTGAGCTGAAACAGAGTCTGTGTTGGATTTTCTTGCTGTGCAGGTGTATGCAGGAGGTCTTATGGACCCTCCTCCTGATTATCCTGCAGAGAGCAGTCGCTCTGACCTGTCTGATATCTTGGAGGAAGAGGAGGAAGATTTGTACTCTGAATCAACTGCTGAAATGACGCCCAGAAATTACACCTCCGGGCCTACAGGCAGGGTGAGCACACACATGCACAGTATTGACCTAGAACAGGCTAGAACAAAACACCTTTGTAATGTGTCTGGAGAGCTTCTCAGTACAAAAGTATCATAAATTCTTTCTTTTAGCAATGCTGCTGATCAAAATCTCACACTGTGAGAACTACTATCAGGCATTTTATCTTCTTTATGTTTCTTCCTGTTCTTGCTTCCTGTGTTAATTTTCTCCTTTGATCTTTTTTTTTTTCTCTGTATTTTCTCTTTGACCTTTCACAATATCCTACCTGTATCTCCTCCTGTGTGTGTGTGTGTGCCTGCACACCTCTCCCTTGTGTAATGACCACAACCCTTACCCTGGTTTTGCTGTGGCCCCATCCCCTTCAGTCAGAAGTGTGGGAGCCAGACAGCGATGAAGAAATCCTAGAGAAGATCCTGAAGCTCCACCCTCAGGCTTTTCACAACAAGCAGCTGTTCAGCATCCCTGAGGTGACAGAGGAAGAGGACAATACTGAATCTGAGCCCCTTTCTTCCAGAAAACCTCCGGCCCAGGGGCCATCAAAGGGTCGTCCCAGCCTTGAAAACAGCTATCAAGTTCGCCATCGCCCCCTTTCCCAACAACATCCCCAACATTACCACAAAGCTGAAGTCCGAGAGCCAACAGCGAGACATGAAGCCATGCAGGTCCGGCCTCGTCCTAGAGTGCACTATGCGGACACAGTGGACACAATCCACTACGAGGACGAAGAAGAGGTGGAGCTGGACTCAGACAGCAGTCTGTATGCCGGACCATGCAGCAGAGAAGTAGCGGTCCGGCGGCCATGTCGGACGCAACAAACCAGTGACCGATTCCGCAGAGAGGCCTTGTTACGAAGTCAAATGACTTCTGACCTCATGGCTGTGCAATCAGGGACAGCACAGGCGCCCTACCTGCTCAGCAGGACAGTGCACCATGTCAAATCACCCCCAGGCCCTGCAGTGGAGATTGATGTGGAGTATGGAACAGATGATGAGCCAGTGCCTTTTGACCCCGGGGAGGTGGTGGTAGAGCAAATGAGCTCAGAGTGGTGGGTGGAGGGGGGTAACCATGACTACCTTCCCACACCACTGCCGAGACGGCCCAAACAAGAGCTGCCCTCCATCATGCCATCGAACCACCACTCATGGGTGTGTTACGTTCCCTTATCCTGCAGCTGTAGCTCCCTCGTGGATTATCCCTTTTACCAGAAATGGCTGAGACCTTTTGCACACCAGACTGAAGGCAAACCCTTATCCTTAGGACGATAGCTTGCCCAAAAGTAGGGTTTACATCAGTCTATCATTTACAATTAGGGTATCCAATAATGTATTAATGTGTAAATATTGGTGTGGGACTGACGGGCATCACCAAAATGGATCATTCTACAAATGCAAAAGGTTTAGGCCTGCACCTCTCCTTTATCTCCCTGTGGGCTCCATCTTTCTACTCCTGCTATGACCCTTTGTCTCGTGGCGTAGTTGTTTGCAGATCAGCTCCCTGTGTGCCTGTTCAGTCTGACTGTTCTGAATTCACTTTAAGTAGAGCAGTGCTGTGCTTGGCGTCCTTGTATGTGGCTGCCCTCTTGTCGCACTTCTTGCTCTTCCAAACGAATTCACCTTCAAAAAAATTCAAACTTGGATTTAATGGCCTTTCAGGTTGTTTGGGCAGCATTGAGACATGGCAATCCTTTTGTTTTTCTTGTAAACCTGATGGAAGCATATATCTGGTGGTCTGCTCCAACCATCCCTCCCTTCACCCTCATTGTTAAAGGCTGTTTAGAGCTGCATGCATGTGTATTTGCAAGTGAGAGCAACCCCGAATGCTGCTTTTTGTGACATTAGGAGCAGAATGTGTTCAAACAGCTAAGCCTATTTATGTGGGAACTTGTGTGTGCTTTGACCAAGCTTCTACAAAGTATCCTAGAGTGTGTGCAAATGATGCACTGATATGGAATTTCTGGGCCAATACAATAACCGAAAATGAAAAACGGTATTAAATAATGCCGAAACAATTCCGTCTTACTTTTTAAGCTTATGTTTTGTAAATGTTCTTGGTGAAAACATGTCAGGGACATTCTAATGACAGTTTAAAATAAAAAAAAAAAAAATCACATTTGAGAACCATTCACAATGTAAAACGGAGTGTCTAGCGCAAGGACTTGCACTGGTCTGCTTCACATATAAACTCAAATACTAATATATTGTAGAGAAAGAGTGCATTTCTCAAAGGTTATCCTCTGCTGTATATCTTGGACTATATTGTCCATTTGGGTTGAAATGAAGGAATATTCTCCTCACCCCGTGCTTTTGTCAGTCCATGTGAAAGCTAAAAACTAATAAAAAAGTTATTGGCCTCAATTCCAATATCGTGCTGATGCTAACATTTTAATAGCATTTTATATATGCTGCTGATATTTTGATCATCTCCAGTAATAACTTTCTGTGGCCTGTCCCAGGAGGCAGCAAGTCGAGAGGTTCCGTTGGCAGAAGGAGGAACAACCTGGTGTGGCTCTAGACAGCTGTCCCCGAAATTGAGCCGATCAGAAACCAGATTGCCCAGAGGTAGGGTGTTCACACCTTCACCGCTTCTTTTCTCGTTGTTGCTCTCATAAAGAAACTGCATATGTCTCAAACGTTCTCTTAGGGGCAGGAGGAGGAAAAAACATTCCTATGGTTCGAAAAGTAACATAAAACATTTGCAGCAAAATATCTCTTAGACCATTTGTCCAGCAATCTAAAGAGTCTAATGAGCAGCTGACACTTGTAAATGTAAAAAAGTTCAATTAATAATATTAATAAATGTTGCCTAATATGAGATGAATAGTTATTTAAAGTTGCATGTACGGGCCACTCCTTTACGGGGCAGCGGTGGCCTAGCGGTTAGGGCGTTAGCCGCATGATCGGAGGATCGAGGGTTCAAACCCCTTCCCAATAGGTTGCCCTGAGGTACCCTTGAGCAAGGTACCGTCCCTATCACTGCTCCCCGGGCGCTTTCAATAGCTGCCCACTGCTGCACGGGTTTGAGTGTGCATGGGTTAAATGCAGAGGTCCAATTTCGTTGTGGTTCATGTGTGCTGTGCCGTGACCTCGCAATGACAAGGGTTGTCACTTTCACTTTCACTTCATGTGTCCACTATGATTCCTACTTCGATCTCTGCCAGGATATGGAGTTTTGATACCATGTAATGTGCCCGGTTCTGTTACACACACAAAGCCTCCTCCATATTTTACATTACACGTGCAGGTAAAAAGTCACTTCAATCTCACCTGCAGTTTGATTGGAATAATTGAAATGTACCATTTGTCATTGCGGACACACAGTAAACAGTGAACTGTTCACCTGCATACATTGACTCTCACTCTCTCCGTCTTTCTCTTTAAAGTCTTGCGAGAGAGAGAGAGAGATGGCTAGGGATGAGGTAGATGGAGCTAAGCACTGGCTTAACCCAAAATGGCTCATCATGAGACAGGAGGAAACGACAGCAATGAAAATAGTAACCCAGATTAGCCTGCCTTGAAACCACGCCTGAGTAGCTCTACCTGTATGTCTCACTCTTGCGCTCCCTCTCGCTCACACTTAAGTGTGATCTCTTGCACTCACCCCTCTTTCTCTCTCCTTATATCCTCTTGTTATACTCTCTCTCTCCTGTCACTTCTTTCCTCTGTCAGTGTTTCCCCTGTCTCTCACACATACGTGCATAAACTCACAAACGTGCCCCACACACACACACACACACTTAGTGACAGAATGCACACACATTCTGCATTTCAGTCCTCTCTCTCCCTTTCCGTTGTACACAGAATTTCACCTCAAACTAAAAGAAAAAAAAATTGACACCATTATAGAGCATCTATTTCAATTAAACCACACACACACACACACACACACACTCTCTCTCTCTCTCTCTCTCAGAGGGATGTGAAAACGTTTCCGTGAGCTCTGCCTTTGATGGTACAGATGGTGTGATCCCACATAATGAGATGGAGCTTAAGCCAAACATGCTGGACACTTATTCACTGCCTGTATCCTCCACTCCCCTGGTCAACCAGATCAGTGCACAGGAAACTCCAGGAGGACGTTGTCATGGAGACTGTCACCTTGCTGCCATGGTGACCTGCTGCCCTTTAGCAAAGTTTTCTCTAGATTTTTAGGTCACAAGAGTCAAGAAGATTAAAAGAGGAATAACAGTTTCACGTCACAGCAGAAATGCAGGACCAACTGCATTCTTCAGCGTTAAGTTGTTTGCAAAGTGTGAAATTTCTTATGTGCTGAGGATAGAAACCACAGGTCATTATGTCCTGCAAAAAAAAAAAAAAGACTTTTGCTTCCTAAATAAGGCAGTTTGACTGACATGCTCCTAAGCTGGATTCACTATTATTAAGATGGTTTAGATATGTTTGGACGTATAATGTATTTCTTGGTGCGTGCATATAAAAGCATATAAATTCACTTCACTCTCTTTCTCTGGGGCAGTGCTGGCCTAGTGCTTCGGGACTAGACCCCATAATCGGTAGGTTGTGGTTTCAAGTTCCAGACCAGTAGGGGTATCCTTGAGCAAGGTACCGTCCCCCATCAGTGCTCCCCAGGTGCTGGATGTATAGCTGTCCACTGCTGTTCTGTGTGTGTGGTTCAAATGCTGACTTTCGCACTCCCGTTCATTGTCTTTCTGTGTGTGTGTGTGCGTGCGTGTATGGATCCCGAATGCCTGCACGTTTCTCAAGCCGCTCATGAAAGCTTAGGCTCAGTGGATTTCACTGTGATTACCTCACTTAAGGACACGCCTGGACCACTCCACTCTCAGTCCTGGGGGGTAGAGGGGAAGCCGTTAGTAACATTTATGCAATTTCAGCACGTGGGTTCAAGCTGTGTGTGTGTGTGTGTGTGTGTGTGTGTGTGTGTGTGTGTGTGTGTGTGCGCGTGCGCATGTATGCATGTGTGTGCACATGCATGTGCTGATGTTGCAGAGTCAAGGCCCATTGGTGAAAATGAAGTGAGGGTTTTCGTTGCTCTCTTCCCCTATGACCCTGCAACAATGTCACCCAACCGTGATGCTGCAGAAGAGGAGCTTCCCTTTAGGGAGGGCCAGATCATTAAGGTATGACCAGTTCCGGGCTGTTCCAGAATAGTGCTTGCTCAACACTTAACAGAATTGAAAACAACTAGAACCAAAAGATACCAATCAAAAGGTTCTCTTTTCACTTTTTCCCTAGCTTTTTGTCTAAACCAAACAGTTAAAGGAAAGACGTTTTTTTGAGCACACTCTCCAAGGCTGATTTGATAAACTCAAACCGAAAAAGCTGATACACATTGTCACATGATATCATCTCCAACTTCACTTCTCAGAAGTGGAGTTCCTCTGAATCATATTGCCTCTGCGGTTCTGGCCACTCTTAGTATTAAATGTAACATTTTGCTGAATGTCATACGAAGTGACCATATGACTATTGGCAAGTATTTACCCACTTGCTTGTCTGCAGGTTTATGGTGATAAAGACGCTGACGGCTTTTACCGGGGAGAGTCAGGCGGTCACCATGGTTACGTGCCCTGTAACATGGTGTCTGAAATCCAGGTGGATGATGAAGAGACCAAGCAACAACTGCTTCAACAGAGTTTCCTCTCTACTGATGCCTCTATGGAAAAGATAGGTGCGTTTCACTGTCAATCATTCTACAAGTCCCACCCCTGTAATACAGCAGTTCCAATCAGAGCCTGCCATCTTATCTTTCTTTTCTTTTAAACTAAAAAAAAAATGAATTTATGATCGACTCATCGTGACCTTTAACCGTGGTTAAAGATTTGTAATTTGTCTGAAAGGTGATCATTTCTTAGATCAAGCTCAAAAAAGCTAGACCTCTGCTGAATGGGCAGATGTTCTGGATTACATAACATATCAGATATCTTTTCTTTCTTTTTTTCAGCCTTGTGCTCTTAAAAAAATGACCAGCGAGTATTATTAAACTTCATATAGCCATGGCTCTAAATTTAGAGCCAATCTTCTTACATGTTCCTCCCGGTCTATTAAAGAGTCACTTCTTAATCCAGAGCTACAGCTGCAGATTTTCATTTAGCGCTGCTAAAATCACTAATGTGACCCCAAAAGGGTAATCCTTAGATTATCTTTTGAAGTATTGTTTTACATTCTAAATGGACTTCCAGGCTTTTTTATTACTTTAAACACTGGTTGCATGTCGTTGAATGTTTTCAGCTCTTACTTAAAGAGAAGCGCCAGTCAAAATGAAGGAAAGTACACACAAACATGCTTCTTTACTGCCTACAACAGTGTCAAAGTGAGGATTTCCAGTTTAAAGACCTCCCTTTTTGATGATGTGTCATGAAAGTGGGGAGAACCTTAAGGTCATGTGGTTGAAATGTTTTCTAATGGCTGGCTTTTTAAAGGCAAGAAGGTTCGCTTTACTGTAAATAAATATCACACAGAAAATATCACATGAAACTGCCAGTAATTAGTCTTTCCAGTTGCTTAACATTTAGAAACAAATTTGATTGGACCATTACCTGGAAGTATGGATGATGGATTTAAGGTCCTGTATGTGTTGTGTGGTTCATTGCTGATTGTATTCATTGATTATTATTGTTTTATTTACTTTCTGAAACATTCATGATACCATTTGTGTTTTTTCGCTGAGGCTTTTCATTCATGACGCTAGACTGCACTTTTCGAAAAGGGCCCTAAAATCGCTTCTGTGTTTTAAATGTTATTGATGTTGCCTTTGTTTTTTTCATCACACCAGCATTTCAGCCGTGACTCAGAAAGAGCACTTCGTTAAAGCCACACCGCTGATCTCAGAGCAGGCTGATTCCTGTGCTCTCTGACAGCAATGGTTTAACCCTTTCCTGCTCTTTTGTAGCCTGTTTTGCTGACTCTGCTCTTGGAGTTTTTGTTTTAGGGCTTCTTTCTGTCACCACGGACCTATCTGTTGTTGTTGTGTTTCCTCTGCTTTTCTTTGGGTTCCTCTTTTGTTTGCTGCCCGCTTGTTGTCTGGTTTTGCTTTCAATTCGCATATTCCTGTGTTGACCTCCATCAAGGCACTCGCTCACTCGCTCGGCTTCCGCACCGCCCGGTCCCGCCGCCCAAACCTAGACGCTCAAAGAAAGGTGTGTCTCCACGTCTCCTTCCTGTCTTCTCCTTCATCCCATTCGCTCTCTCAATACAACATCACACTCACCATCGTCCTTCCTGTGCCAAAATAAAGCTGATTTACTCTACACTGCTTGAAATGAAGGACCAAAGTGGATTCATGTGAGCTCAGTAATGGCGTAAAACTTTGTAGTTTACAGTAACTGGCAGTAGACAGTTACTGTGGGGGTGGTGGTCTAGAGGTTGGATACTTTCCTATGGACCAAGAGGTCACAGGTTCAAATCCCACATCCAGCACTACCACCATGGGTTCCTGACCAGAACCCTTAACAGTAAGCTGCTCCAGGGGGACGGTCTCTGTAATCAGGAATTGGAAGTAACTCTGGATAAGAGCGTCTGATAAATGTCGTAAATGTAATGTAGTCCATATTTCTTTGCCCAATTACTCCATTTGGACAATTCCTGCTTGTAGGAGTCAGGACCCCTACAAGCAGGCATCACACGGTTGGGGGATCTTTCTTAACAGTGACTTTGACTTGTAAGGGTGTGGAAAGCACACATGCATTAGAGACTTAAAATCATCCCATTACTAGAATGAGAGGAAAACACTGTTCTACGTGCTTGTGCTGCCTTAAATCAGATGACTGGCATGGACTCCCCAAAGCCAGATGGTCGAGCTGATGTCACATACAGCAAAATCAAAAGTTTCAATTTTCTCTCCCCACAAATATCATTCATAAGTGATCACCTGAATCTCCTCTGGTCTACTCTGGCATCTGCGTATTTGTGAGAATGTTGGTTTGTGTATAAGCGTGAGTGTGTTTCTGTATGTGCGTGTGATGCATTAATGTCTGTTTTAGCTATGTGTTTCTGAGAATTTGTCTGTTTTTCCCCGTGAGCCCTAACCCTCTCCTTTTTCTGGTGAACACCAAACAGGAATCAGACTTTCACTCTAACAACCCCTTTTTTCACTCTCCTACAGTGGAGACAGCAGGAGTATTTGAGGATTGTCCCGTCAATGATTCCTCCAACAAAGGTTTGCACCTCCTCTTTCAAGCCAAGCTTTTTGTTTTCAGTAGGGTCTGGCTGATACATGGCAAAGGCAGTAACATCAGTAAGTATCGATGCCCCTGCTGATTGATCGGAATTGGCAAAAATCTGACTGATTGCACTCTTTTTATAAATTTCTACTGTTTTAGTTTAAACTATCAAAATTTTTTTACCATATTAAATTATATTCACATAGTTTTTATGTGGTATTATCAAATAATGGGCAAAGAGTTTTTTACATCAGTCCGACCCTAGTCTACAGTTATCCTTCCTCATTCTGCAGTAATGGAGAGCAGCCATGAAGTTTCATCTAGTGTGCCTGCGAAACAGGTTGACTGCATGGACCAGTATGTGTGCATGGACCACATAGCATACTTCCACAGTTAATGCTTGGTCTTCCTCCTGAGGCGTTTTTACCCTTTTATTGCTTTTGGGAGACCAGTTGAATTACAAGAGCGCATATCCTTGTCAGTTTCTCTCCATTTAATTATGTGTTAACCTTTGTACTAATTGTATGTTTTAATTTCTTTGTATCTGTCCAGTCATGTTTTAACAGAAATGTGCTTTTTAACTTGCATGTGATTTCCTTTCGTGCATTTCATGTTTGTAAACTGCATGTGATTTCTGCCATGCATCTTTTTTTTTTTTCCTGTTCAGTAATTATTACCGTTCAATCATTTTGCATATTTTTGTTTCATCCTTCCATGTTTTCTGTCCTCTAGGTTGACCTGTCCAATTGCTATCAATAAGTATTCCTAATGCCTGGTTACACTAAGAGTTGCAATATAAAAACATATCCTTTGTATCCATGCTATCTTAACTGCATTGCTGTTTTGGTTGCCAGATAACATCAGACACTCCGCTGCTGCCATGGGAAACCCTGGGCCTCGCAGGATGGTGGCCATCTTTGATTATGATCCAAGAGAAAGCTCCCCTAATGCTGACATTGAGGTGATCTTGCACCATATTCAGAAAAAGTCAGACTATTATGTACATATAAAGTTTCACTTACAGTCAATAAAGAAAAATTCTACTTGAGGTTGGTGATGGTACTTTGGTGGCCTATTGGTTAGCGACCGAACCCTGAGAAACCCTTGAGCAAGGTACGTCCCTGGGTGCTGGATGTATGGTGGCTCAGAGCTGTGCTATAGGTATCGGTTAAATATGAGGAAGCATTTATTTGTGATGCATTGTGTGCCATTAACAATGGGGCAGCAGTGGGCTGGTGGTTAGGGATTAGGCTTTAAGACGGGAAGTTCTTGGGTTTGAATCATAGATCAGTAGGTAGCTCTGAGGTATCCTTTAGGAAGGAACCATCATCACTGCTCCCTGGGTGCTGGGCATGGTTGCTCACTGCTGTATGGTGTGTAAATGTGTTAAATGAGAATGCCCTTCGTTGCGGTTTACGGTGTTCTGTGCTCACAATGACAATTAACTTCAAAATAGTCCATTTCACTTCTAATGCTAATACAACAACATATTGGTACTCTCTCTGTCACCCCCTCTGTCACAGGCTGAGCTGACATTCAGCGCTGGAGACATAATCTATGTGTTTGGGGACATGGATGACGACGGCTTTTTTTACGTGAGTAGCCCAGATTAAACTGGCTGTGGATTATATCTTGCCAGTGATCAAACTGGCAGCTGTCAGTTACACTATCCAGAAGTGTCCCAAAAGGTCCTCTAATTAGTAAATTAGGCTACCTTGAGGTACAACTGTTGCTGACACAGGTATTTAATTGCATTCAGGTGCCTTTCCTTAGAAAACCATGGCTGATTGCCAATGGGTTTTCCATGTCAACCACAACAGCCACACTTTGGCTGTGATTCTCAAACTGGTCCTCAGAGAACAGACTGTTCAAATTTTAGTTCTAACTCCTCTCACAACTCATGGGGAAAGAGCAAACAAGAGGACCATCTAAGAGGCATAAAGCCCTCAGCATCGGTGGTGTTTGCTTTTAAACAGTGTATGTACCAGAGCTGATACTGAGTGTCCCCTCGCCCTTATCCCTATAGCTAATTTAGCCTAATGTATGCCTGTTACATTTCCTACACAACTGCCTTATTGTGTTGTAGAGAAAGAGGTAAGACGCTAAGAGGAAAAACACATCCAGGCAAAGAAGTGCATTTAAAGAGCAGTTTATTGTAAAAGAATAACAAGGCTTGCTCAGACTGTGGAAGGATCTGAAAGATCTGAAAATCTCCTGTGGTTAATATAAATATATATATATATATAGAGCATTATAAATATGACTTATGTTGTAGACGTTAGGGCTGGCTGAGATCATTTGTTTCATTTTACAGTCATACAGGAAACCTGTGAATTTGGGTGTGTATTTTATCAGTTGGGTGACAAATAAAACAATAATAAAAAACATTCATGTGACATCGTTTAAATAATAACACTTTCAGTGCAAGACAAAGTAATGTTCATTTTTTAGCAAAGTAGTAACTGCTAATGTAGGACAGCTTTTCATTTATAGAGAGCAACATAGCAAAGCACATTTAGCTTATTTCCCCTTAATAGCCAAAAGTACAGCGGGGAAAATAAGTATTGAACACGTCAATGTTTCTCTCAGTAAATATATTTCTAATGGGGCTGTTGACATGAAGCTTACATCAGATGTTGGTAACAATCCAAGTCATACACACAAAGAAATCAAAACAAATAAGTTCATAAATGATGTGTAGTAAAATGGAATGACACAGGGAATAAGTATTGAACACATGAAGAAAAGGAGGTGCAAAAGGCATGCAAAGCCAAGAATCAATCCTGCCCCCTATCATTAATATCAGCTGGTTTAGTCCTAACTAATGGCCTAAAAAAGGTTTTTCATTACCAAGGGAGCTTACAAAAAGCATCTCATGATGAGTAAAAGCAAAGAGCTCTATCAACAAAACCTTCACCCCTTATTGTTACAACACCTGCTGATGGCCTTGTTTACAGACAAATTTTTAAGCCTTTGAATGTTCCAGTGAGCACCACTGGGTCCATAATCCAGAAGTGGAAAAAACATAATTTCACCATAAACAGGCCACGACTAGGTGCTCGTCACAAGATTTCTAATAGAGGAGTCAAAAGAATAGTCAGAAGAGTTGTCCGAGCCAAGGATCACTCGTGGAAAGCTACAAAAAGACCTGTGATTAGCAGGTACAAAAAAAAACAAAAAAAAAATGAATGTACTTAACCAATATGACCTCTATGCAAGACTCCACTGCTGGAAAATAGCATATTGAAGCTCATTTAAAGTTTGCTGCACAACATGGAAGTACGGAAGGGTTGTCCAACAAGCTCACAGAATTGTGATTTCCATAAAATATAAAAGAGAAACAATTAAATCATCCATCCATCCATCCATTTTCTGCCGCTTGTCCCAAACGGGGTCGCGGGGGAGTGCTGGCGTCCAACCCAGCACACACAGGGCGAGGACGGGGAACGCACCCTGGACAGGTCACAATTAAATCATTAACCACAATTATTAATGTGGCAGATTAGATGAGATAAGATGAGATTTCATTATCATAAGCTTTAACGCAAGAATGAACTGCTTTTGGCCGTCGTGGTGAACCGAAGACATTGACTCTAAACAAAGGAATACACAATGGAATATTTTCTTTTTTGAATGCCTTAGGGAGATCTAAATGGACAGAAAGGCCTGGTACCCTCCAACTTTCTCCAGGCTTTTCCGGAGACAGCGGAAGAGACAGCAGCAGAACACACTGTGACTGAAAGCCGGAGAGACTCACAGGTAGGTTTTCACGTTTGTATGCATGTACTCAGTTTATTAAAAAACCATGTTGCCTGTTTGTACTGCACAGCACCATCAAAACATCTTTATAAGGTGATTCTCATCACTGTAACTAACCTCACACCAACGGAAGTGTATTATGAACATGACAGTTGTTGTACTAAAGCAAAAAGCACCACTTCTGCACCTTCTGCTTCTCTTCAGTTCTTGGGGTTTTTTTCCTGCATGTCCTTATTTGTTTTGCATGGCTTATTTCTTTTCATTTGTGTGCGTTTTTTTTCCTGCATGGTGGCTTGCAGAGACACAGGAGAGGGGTGCACTTTAAACAGTAAGAGTAAGTGTCCTGCTGCTGTCTCCATTTGTAGTCATTTGTCTCCAACACAGAAACCTTAAACTTGTCCCAGAACTTTGTCCCTACCCAAGGACCCTAGGGAACTCCTTAACATGCTCCCTTTCTCTATAACTTTTGCCTGGCTTCTTCTTCCTCTACTTCTTCTTCTTCTTCTTTTTAGGCTGTTCCCATTAGGGGTCTCCACAGTGGATCAACCGTCTCAATTTCATACTGGTGCATCTTCCTCCTTTATGTCCTCTTTCACCACATCCATAAACCTTCTCTTTGGTCTTCCTCTTTTCCTCTTTCCTGGCAGCTCCATCTTCAACATCTTTCTCCCAGTATAATCCTCGTCTCTCCTCTGGACATGTCCAACATGTCTAATATACTCATTTCTAATCCTGTCCATTCTACATCCCATATGCCCTTTCCACTATATGATTAAAGTGTTTAACATGGCTTTCATGACTAGTGTGCATTTTATCTCTTCTATTTAAAGAACACCATATCATGCTTTTTTTTTTGTTTTTTAAGACATGTATGTAAATGACTCCAGTTGTGATTGGTTGCACTGTATTTTCCTCGCTCAAATAGAGGTACAGAGTGAAATACACTTTATAACGTCATTTCGGATGGTTGGGCCTAAGTTGCATATGTGCACTGATGGGTTTTGTGACCATGAATTAACTAACTAACATTGGCTTGTGTGGCCTAGATTGGTGAGGGAGGAAAGGGTAGGGAACTTCAGTAGCATGTATAAACAACATGAACCACTTTTATTTCAGAAAAAAAGTATTAAAAATTTCCGTTTCCATGATATGGGCCCTTAAAGACCTATACTACTTTCTCTTCCCTTTCATTATACTTCCCTCACCTTTAAAGTGATAGTTAAATGAAAAAACCTTGAATACGGTCAATCAAACAAAACATGTTTGCGTAGTATGATAGAATCATAGTGTTTGTTTTTGTAGGAACACTCAGATACAAAATAAAATTTTACATTTCCAGTATTTTACCAGTATTTTATCAGTATTTTCTAGTATTTTACCAGTATTTTATCCCTCGTGGCATCTAGGTAGAGTCCAGCCGGCTTTCCTTCTGGCCTAAAACCAAATATGACAGATTAAATATCAATATAATTAAGAAAAGAGGGCCTAGAATGTCTTTATGAGAATCATGTCTACATTTAATGTAGAACATCGAAAAAACAATTTTGTGAATTGCCGAAACAAGATTTAAATCTCACAAATATTAGAATTAGGATAAAGTGTCGTGGAATTGTTTTGCTTTTAATATTTATTACACAGACTGAAGGCCAAGGACTGCTGAATGTCAAAAAGGTTAATATCTACAGATAAAATTCACTTTTCTACCCGCTTTTAGCTTTTAGCAACCTATTGTGTTCTATTTTAATATATTTATAGTGTTGGCTGCCTTGCTAAATAAAAATAAATTTTTTTTTATTTATTTATTTTTAATTTCTGAGAAGTTTCTCTTCTTTGGTGACCTGCATTTTGCATCTGCTGTTTCTTTGTCTTCCTCTAAAGGTGAGTCACACTGCAGATTTGGAACAGAAAGATGCCGTGATGTCCACTCCTCCAAAAGACATTCCAGCAGCCCAAACAGAAGCAAACCAGCTCTCTGATCAGCCCCAGGACCCAAACCTAGACCTCTCCAAGGGTTCAAAATTAGGCTCCCCTGCCCCCCTCCCTCAGCCTATGGAAAACTCTTCTCTAACAGACACCTCCCCACCAGAGAAGAAGAAAAAAGGTTTCTTCTCCAAAGGCAAGAGACTGTTCAAGAAACTGGGTTCCAGTAAGAAGGAATAAACGTGGAAGACTGTTGTGTTGAAGAATTTGCTAATTGCACTTTTCCATGTCTGGTTTGTCTGTATGTTGTATGTGATTCGATTGTACATTGTGGGTGAACAGAGGCGCATTGCGAGAGTCCTGCTGTAGAGAGATGACATGCTTTTCTTTATTTGATTGATTTTTTTTTTCATTATTATTATTATTTTTTTTTTTCTTATTCTGTCTTGAACTTGCCACTAAGGTGAAGGTTCTTCTTGCTTTGCTTCAAAAGCATGTGAGATTTGTGTCCACCTGTCTGAGGATTTGAGCAGGAGTCAGGCACAATAATAAGACTCCTGTCATTAGTGTTTTGTGTTGTGTTTTCCTCGTTGAATTATGGACAGTTGAGTTCTCTTTAGGTAAAGGTGCTCTTTATGAGATCGGTGCCTGTTCACAGCAACTATAAATTTAAAGTTTACTCCAGTGTTCAACCTAATCTCTACCTGCTCCAGACCTTGACCTATAATAAAAACGTAAATACTATTAGAATTGAAGCCAATGAGTGATGATGAACTGTCCAGTAGTTTCTATAAGGTTTCCCAGTCTTTTGGTAGGTATATGGACACATGTTGCTATTGCTGCCCATATACTACAGATGCAGCAGATGGAGGGTAGGTTGAAAAACACAGAAGTATTTCTTCAAGGCCTGCGGTAGAGTAACTACATTTGGGAAGGTGTTGTTCCATCCGGGGCTCACTAAACACTTTAGACAAAGCTGGTCAGTTTTAGAAGGTGTGTTCAGATGTATGAAGCACCGTCAGTCTGTATGTGGGCTGACTTTAGAGAAGGTTGCCTGCTGTATAGGGTGGCATTATGGTATGTGAGTTCTGCCTTTGCCTTTTTCAGACACTGACATGGAACTCCAGTAACGTGTAGGTGAAGTGAAAAAAGGATGTTAAGTGAAACTGTGTGTGTGTGTGTGTGCGTGTGCACAGTACAGGGTGAAAGAGTTCCATCTTTCAGCGAGCGCTTTTTTTGTTGTTTCATCTGTACCACAAACTAGTAAAAAAAAAATTGCTTTCTCACTTACGTTCTTCAAACCGATATGCAGTACTTCTTTGTTGTTGTCTGTTTTGCTGACTACATCGGATGCATAGGATCTTTGTGTGTGTGTGCGCGTGTGTTTGTTCACTATGTATATATGGTCTCTATGGTGTCGTTACAGAGATCATGTGAAATAATTTCTCAGGTTTAACTGCTACGCTGTAAGAGGATTAGATTTTTGAAGGAAAATATTGAAATTACTGCACGATGATAAAGTTAATATGTGAACCGGGCTCACCAGTCTTACCTGTCAAGGGCTGGTGTGCCTGCAGGTTTTTATTTCAACCAAGCAGGAGGTCAGCTCATCTAACCAATCAGTTGCTTGAGACCAACTGCTTGAACAGGTGGAATCAGGTCAGCTTCTGCTTGTGAAAACCTGGAACAGAAAATGTTGGTGGCCCTTGAAGTAAAGAAAGCCATTTGGAGTGGTTTGACCTGAAATGTGGTGTTAGAGAGCAGTGGTTAAACCTTTCGTCATCGTATTTTTAAGCAGAAATATTGTTAATATAGACAGTAATCAAAAAGATTTTTGTAAAAAGATATTTAAGCTTGTTGATTGGCTAACATTCTAATTTAAAACTACTCTTTACAAACCTGGTAGTTAAATCAGTGAAAAATAAGCGTTTAATGTCTTGAAAAGCCTCCTCACAGAAAAGGACTGATGTTAACTGATTAGTAATGTCCTGCCTGATGAGACTGAGGTTTGTAATAAGGTTTATGCCTAAAACATTTATATTTCCTTATTTAAATCTTCAAGGCAAAGTGTATAAGAATGTAATAGAAAACAGTTCCCAAATTTAAAAAGAAAAAAAAATCAGATTTACTACAATTTACCATCATCTGCAAAACTCATGAGATGTGTGCAGGTAATTTCAAAGTTGTAAATAAAATGGCTTCATTCTCAACCTCTGCTTCTGTTCACCACCGCTGTAACGAAATCTGCAGATTTCCTTCAATGAACACTTTAAATCAAATCACTTTAAATGACTTTCGGCAATTCGAAAACATTTTCCTTTAAACAGAAAAAACAAGCCACCTGGCTGCCTTAAACTTCAATTTTATTGAACTTCAGATAATAAGTTAACCGGATGAAACACCAATTCTAGTTGAATTACTTCTCAGAAATGTACTTCAGCCGTAGAACTGACTATTTTAGTTGAAAAATAATGTTTTTTATAGTTGATCAGCTTCACATGTTTTAGTCTCAGCTAATCCCTGCACTCGCTCTTTGCCAAACCCTTAGGTGCTCTGCATGTTATGCTTTGAAATTAATAATTGAACACCAGCTGAACAGGGGCCACAACGACGGGTTCGGTGTAATTACTTGACCTCCCTTCATAACTGGTGTACCAGAACACACCATGAATAAACGGCCACTGTGTTAATAATAACCATAATATGGTGTGAACCTGCATCTCTTAATGACAGCAGCCTTGACTCTGCAGTATCTATCTCTCTCTTTTTCTCTTTCTCTCTCTCTCTCTCTGTAGCCTGTATGTAACTCGCACTGACTTTCTAGGCTAGTGATGCTCCCTCAAGCTGCACTATATAATTCAAAAGCCTGCTGTTAACCCTGCTACTGAAAGCATTAGAAACGCACAGGCCTGGTCACTGTGCCGTTCGCTAGCCTGATCTTGCTTCTGAAACAGGATTCTGCTAATAGGAGGATGTTAGGCCACAGTAACTAATTAGCCTTACATGACCTTCTGTAATCTTACTTAAATGTTTACTTATGCTGTACTTCTACTGACTGCATGCATGACGGTGTTACACCTATATTCGGCCTTATTTATGAATCTATTTATGTATTTATAGTATTTTTTTGCTTCTTTTCTGTCCGTTTTTACAAGGTATTAGTAGTTTGTCTTCTTTTTTTTTTTGGCCTCACTGGATGCAGTGCGGCGCCTTGTTTGCTGAAAGCTGGTGTCTATAATGTACAGCATTGGGGTCGGCGATTTTGACGTATGGTATTTTCATACAGTGAGAGGCTTTATTCTTCTGTCTGTCCTCCTGTAAGCATCCTTTAAGCAGCGAAATGTGTACTTTTATAATCCGAGGACGTTTTGTAACCAATTTTTGAAAATGGTCTGTAAATATGGTCTTTTTTTGTTAGTGTTTTTCAATCCCCCCCGCTTTTTTTTTTTTGTTGCATGTTTGCTTTTGATCGATGACTAGTAACAGCACTATTGTTCATTAAGGGGCCATTGTCATTTACTATGGACCTTTTTACAGGAATAAAATATATTTTCACATAAGATTTCACTACTGTTTGGTGACTCTATGGAAAATTGACCTAGTTTATACCGTTGGGTTGTTTGCTTGAATCCCTTCCGGTGTAAAAGCAGCAGGTCAAACTCAACAGACACATTGTTTCCATTTTATTTCCATTTTTATTTATGAATTGGAAAATAAAAAAAGGAACAAAAGCAAATCATATACAAAATCATTACAGCTTTTTTTATAAGCGTAGTTGCATCTTTAAGCAAGATGCAACGTTGGCTGCAGTTCGGCTTTGTTTCATTTGCGGCCAGCTCATGTGGGCTCATATTGACACATGAGTTGTGCACAGCCTTATGAAACAAAGCCAGTTCCTCTTTTCTTTTTCCTCGTCTCCTCCGTGTCGGGTCGTTTTGCTCGCTTCAAGAGAGTGTTCCCAGTAGCCAACAGTACACTCATCCATAAAGTAGGAAACACTACACTGTGGCGAGGGGTTTAGTAGTGCTTTCTACTTTATGGATGACTGCACTGTACTTCCCAATGTGCTGTCTCCAGGTCCCCAGTTTGCCAGTGCAAAGTCACACCTGTGGAGTTAGTGGTTACACGCACACACACACACACACGCGCGCTCACACATACATGCACACACACAATGCTCTTCCGGCCCATTTCTGCACATTTACAGCTGCCCATTTCAACCACACCCAATTGCTTGTCTCAGGACTGTTACTCTTAAAGTAATGTTCGACGTTTGTGCCTTGAATGTCAAGAGCATTCAAAATAACACAAGTTACATCCTTTTCAACATTGGATTATACAGTTTTTCCACTTCTCTTCCAAACAGGGCTTAAGTCGGCCTAAATGAAACTTTTAAGAATGAGGTAAAAGTTGGCTTAAATAAAACTTCTAAAAAAAAAAAAAAAAACAGACATTCATACATAATATATGCATATACATGCAGAACATCAAAAATGCTAAAGCCAAAAATAATTAAAAACAATACAAAGTGAAATTCATTTCAGGCACTTGACTATAAGAGCTTCTTCTTTTTATCTTGTATCTTGAATATGGCGGCCATCTTGATTGGCGTGAGTAAGCTGTTTCCCGACTACAATGCTAAAATACACTAAAATATGTTTTTGCAGGGATTCAGTAAGTTTGTGAAAGTATAAACCTTTTGATCTAAGCCCAAAAATAAATCATTAAATACTTTGCTGTCAATTTAGCACTTTGCCAGTTTTGAAAAGAAACACAATTTTAAGTTACATAAATTGGCATTTGTCAAATAGTTGAGCAAGCGTGAACTTAAATTTTTTTTTTTTTTTTTTAAGATTTAGATTTGTAACATTTTCAGTTTTACAAAATTGCAAGGAAAACAATCTATTTAAATCCAGTTTAAAATTTACATTTAAAATTGGAAATCCATTTTTGACAAGTTTTTAACATATGCACAAAAAATGGAGACAATTCTGAAATTCTTTACGAAGAAAATCAAAAACGATTAAACATAAACTCATACATATTTAAAAGACATATATTAGCGAAACATGTTTTTAAAACAGTTAATTTTAAAACTGTTGTATCGACACCGCTAATAGTCTTATTTAACATTAACCGTAATCATTTAACATGAACCATAAAATAAGATCATTTTTCTTCTTTTTCCCCCATTTCAAGGTGTTCTCGTCCAGCGGTCTTACCAGAGTCTTCAGTGTCTTCTTGCTCTTCGGCCAAAGTAGAAATGGACCTGGTGGAGGAGAGAGACGCTCCTTTTAACCCTATCTCGACCACGTGGTGTAAACCACACAGGAAGAGGTTTAACAGTCACAGCCTTGACTGTCTTTCTTTTTGCATTCCTTCTTTCACTTTTTTCCCCTCATCTTTACTTATGCAGATGGTGACATTAAACTTTCTGGGCTTATGAAGCTATAATTTACTGCGTTACTTAGTATTAAGTGGCAAACATCTGCAAATTACACCGTTACTAACTTCTTTGGCTGTTTTTGATCGACTTAAGTAATGTTCTAGATCTTTCTCATCAGCTGGAACTCAAGAACCCACTAAAAACCCCAAAAATGCATTTGTATAGGCCGAACCAAAGTTAATGGAAACCTACTCGTCTTTGTACACCCAATGAATAAAATAATACATCACTTTATTAGTATGTATCATTAAATGATTCATATCAATTAAATGTTTGTGTAATTAAGATGCTGAATGTTTTAATGTTTAGCTCAAAAACTGACCGGGTCCTGAGAAGGAAATGTATTAGCAGGATTTTGTGCGTGTGTGCATATATGTGAGAGAATATATTTATATACTTTTATTTTAATTCATGCTTTTAATCCCCAGGCCGGTTTCAGTGACGGCCTTTTTTTGCTTCTCTCTTATTCTCTGTTCTCTTTAGATGCTGTTTCACTTTGCCCGGCCATTGCTTAACAGTTGCAACACTTGGTGAAATGTTGAAGTGAGCCTCTGAAATGGTCATCACTGGGAAGTGATAAGTCAGCCAATGGTGATTACATCTGTGTGCGTGTGTGTGTGTGCGTGTGTGTGCGTGTGGTTGTAGGATGAATTTGGACAATCATTTCACATTTAGTTTGGATTGAGTGAGCAGCAGCTTGTCCATCACAGTGCAGAAAGAAATAAAGGGAGCATCATCGTTCAGGTTACTCTCAAACAAATGAACATAAAATGACACCAGAGTGCACAAATGTTTAGGTAATGCAAATGACATCCAATTTGACATGTTCTGTATATTTCGATTATTCGCATTTGTCCTTTTACTTATAATTGTCCCTAAAGAAAAGTTTACTGTTTAAATTTCTAAGATTTAAATGTCCTGGAGTGGATAAATGAAATAAAAATAATTTTCCCTTTTAATAATTCAGTATCATTATACTCATTGTGTAAAAGTAGCATTTACAGTGACTGATTGTAAAAATCATGTGATTTATAGAGAGTGAACACAGTCTTATCCACTGAGAGCTGTAGTTCCTGCACTTTGGGCTACATGTCTTTTTCTGTTTCTTTTCAAGTGAGTTAAACGTAGTAGAAAAGGAAATAAAACATAGGCCTGAGGTCGTGCCGTTTTTTAATTAGATCTTTATTTTCTGTTATGTTAAACTCAAATAATCAGAGACTATACATTTAAAGAAGTGTGGATTTAACTGGGAATTAAACTTTTTCTTATACCACGAATCCAAACTGTGCTCCCAACTCCTCTCATCGTCTAGCCTCTCATTCACAACTGCTAAACTGGAGTGAAGGTTTTCCACTTTGTTGCGTTTGTTAGTTTGCTGCTCATTGATAGTCCTTCAAACACTGTCCAGCTTAACCCGCAGAAGGTGCTGAACATGCTGGTTTATAACCATTCAAACTGGGTTCATGGGCTTCAGATTTACAGTTCAACAAATAGATGGTGTTGACAGTATATAGCATTAATGCATTATTCATATACAAACTTTGCTCTGAATAAAAAAAGTCATTCTGTTACAGTGCTGGCTGTAAATGTTTTGCTGAAAGATTTGCTGAAGTTGGATGATATTTATGGAAATGTTACCTGATTTTTTTTGCACATAGGTGTGTGTGAGTGCATGAAGTATTTCTCACATATATAAACTATACTTTTTACATTTTTCTTTATTGCAAACCAGAAGAGCAAGAAATCAGAAAGAGGAAGGGTTGTGAGTATGATCACATCTAGCACAGGAAGTACCTGCAGCACAATTCACTCAACTATGTTATTTCCTGTGTGAGGCCCTACGCAGACTTCAAATATCATGCATCCTTATCTCGGCAAGCGTTTTTTGCTGATTTTTTTTCTTTTTTTTTCTTATGGCACCGCTGCAATAGTACTGCTATCATTTGGAGAGTTTAATGGGTTCTTCATGTTGAGCTGCATCTAGAATTATCAATCAGATAGATCGGCTCAAACCAGTGCTGCCGTTTCCCAGTAGATGACTGAAAGAAAGGAAATGTGCATCATGCATTTAACGACATTCGGTTTACTCATTCAGATCTTTATTAGCTCCCTGATCTTTCTGTCACTCTGGTGATGAGACATTTCAGTTGAGAAAGCATAGATGTTTAGGACAACATACTTCTTCTGGGTGGTGCAAATGCAAGTACACCTTCACAAAGTGTCCCTGCAGTGAAGACAAGTGTACTGTTTAGTCATACCTGTTAAGGGAAAAGAAAAGCACTCCGGGATGCTCACCATTCACATTCACAATAAAGAAAACCTAGAGAGGTTCTTTTTTGTACATTAAGACAAATGCACATTGCTCATCCAACCTCAGCTTACACGTGAAGGTTCCTGAATGGTTTTCGGCATTGATGTGTGGTTTAGAACCTAAACACTATGGACTAAAATTCCCACAAAATGTTCTTTGAGGGAAGCCATAGGAGAACCATGTTAGTTCCATATTCCAGGTGCCATTTTTGAAAAATGAGAAGAACATTGTTAAAAACAGAATGAACCCTTACATGATGTAAAGGCTGACCAGTAATTCCTTTTTATATCAAACTGCCATTTCAAACCACAAAGGCTGCAAATTGAATTTTATCTTATCATCTCTGAAACTGAAAAGTTAAAAATAATAAAATCAAACCGCAGACCAACGTTTCTGTATGTTCATTTACAGTACGCAAGCCTTGAGTCAGCAATAAATGCTGAAAAGGGACTGGGTTTTTTTTTTTTTTTTTTTTTTTTTCTCTTTTCAAGTAAGTTGCATTGAAAATTCTATTGAAATAGCAGGAGGATAATTGCAAATACTTCTTTTTCTCAAATTGTTCAGCCATAAAGTAAAGCATCTTGTCATACGTGGAGAAGTTCTTCACAGCGGCCTCTTACATTTCACTTACAGCCATGGTTCTTATAAAAACCATCCACTCAAAGGTTGATTCGCCAACCAACAATGGTTCCTCTACATCAGACAAAGAATCTTTTCTGTCATCCTTTTTTTTTTTTTTAGAACTTCAGAAAGGTTCTTCACACTCACAACATAAAAAAAGCCCAAAGAAGAGCAATATCTTGTACAGCCAAAGGGTTGTTCTGTAGTATCACTTTTAAAAACGCCTTTCTTTCAGTTTTAGTGCATTTCTTGCTTTAAGTCTGTATCTATCTTCAATATCTGAGCAGGCCCATGACCCTGGGAGAGTGTGAGCAAGTGCAGAGGGAAGTGGGGGATGGGTGGACCACAGACACAAAAAAAAAGTGCAAAGGGGAATTCACACGAAAGCCTTTTCGATTCTTTTCAGAGCTGCAAGTTCAGAAAAAAAGAAACAGCAAACTTAAAGTTCAGCGCAGCGAGTCATGCAATGCTTTTGCAGCGAAGGCTGATCGAGGTCATTCGAAAGCTCAAAAACTGTCATTAAACCTGCTTGTGTTAGCGTGCTGCACATTCAACACTCGAGTGGAACTTATTGTAGGTCTGCAGATTCTCATGTGCTTCCACTGACCACCAACTTGAGTAAGATCCTGTATGGCCACACCATGAAGAAGCCAATGCTTTTTGTCAAAGGGGCCATACCTGAACATGCTGACTGAAATCAATTGCTTTACCTCTAGATTTTTCAGATCGTATGTAACTGTTTCATATTATTTGTCCCTTTGGAGGATTCTTGCTGCAAACAGGTCCTAAAGTTTCAATCCATCCCAATGTTTGTAAGCAGAAGAGATTTTTGCATGAATTGAATCATTAGAAAAGTCTTCGTTTAGTGGGACACCATCCTTGACTTCAGTGCCATTTTCCACCCATTTCTTGACTTTAAAAGAAAGATCACACTTTCTTCTAGACTTGTACGTACTGAAACACAGAATTGCAGTTGATTCTAAAAGTGCATCATCACATTAACTGTACACAAATAAATTTAAACAGTACAACAGTACAAAACAATTACTACAAACCCCCGCAACTTGCAACCCCTTCAGTTTTATTTAAATCTCTAAAAAGGCCAAACAAGTTTCAATTCCCTAAGAGAACACTCTCTCCTGTAACCATGGAGACAATACCCCGACAAAGCATGGGTTTAAGTAGGGGGGCTTTTTCGAATGTGTGTGTGTGTGTGTGTGTGTGTGTGTGTGTGTGTGTGTGGTCAAAGTGGTACGCTTATGAAAAGTTGGTGGAAAAAAGGTGTGGTGAGAGAGATCAGATACTGAGCGTGCTCAGTGTCGTCCTGGCTGGTTTCACTATGACGTGTTTGCACGCTGCTGACCTACTAGTATGTGCAGTTCCAAAAATGCAATTTGAAGGGATGGTCTGTAGACTTTCGGTTGAGAGGGCTACCTGCCCACCCGCTGCTGATAACCACTTGTGCTGGGCCAATGAAACACATGCAGCAGTTCAGTTGCCCCAAGGAGACTGCCTGGCCTTAATGAAAGGTGAAATAAACCACAGAGCATTCGGTTGTAATTCTTTTCCGAACTGTCCTCCTGCACCTTGATTTGTGTAAAGATAATGCTTCACAAAGTACCCCAGCAGCGAAAGTAGATCAGCACTTGATAAAGCATCGTATCTGCACTAGAATTTGCTTTGTTACATTTCTGACTTGGTGATACGATCACGGTTCTTTAGCAAGTGAGCATCAGGAGTTCTTATATTCGCCACAAATTTTGTTGTTTTAATGCAGTATTAAAAATATGATTTTCAAAACTATTTCAAAATTATTTGTCTCTGCTAAACACATGTGCTGGAGCAGCCGTTCAGTAGGGCTATCTTTAAAAAAAAAAAGAACAACAGCTTTTGTTTCCTTGAAAACTTTTCCTATGATTGATCTTTGTCAATGATGGGACACACAAAGTAAATGTGAGAAACATTTTCAAGAACCACCTAGAACCATAATGTAAAGGTTCTAAGAAAAAATAATGCTCTTACCTTCATTGTGGAACTAGAATTAGAATTTATATCAATGTAACTCTTCTTAGAACTTTAAAGAACCTCATGATGTACTTAAAGAGGTTCCTCATAGTCAAACATCTCAGTTGCAAAACTGATTCTCTGTAAAGAAACATGCAAAGAAATTGCAAAATAAAAAAAAATGTCCTGGCATCTTTTTTTTTTTTTTTAAAGAATGTGTGTAACGGTTCTTTAAATCCAAATGCTGCATGCACCAAACGCTTTTTCACTTTTTCCAAAAATGCTGCTTTTGTGTCAGGTAAAAAAATAAATAAATTTTTAAAAGTGTAATAAAATAGAGGCAACAAAATAAAGTTTTTTTTTGTTTTTTTTTTTCTTTCCCATTCCCACTACACTGATGAAGCATTTGAACATCAATTGTTTTCTGAGACAATATTTGACTGAATACAATGTAGTTGACTATAATCGATTCTGGTCTTCTGAAATCTGTTTGGGTAAATCCCTGGAGCATAACCCTGCATTTTTTTGCATTTCTTTATTCTGACACATTTACTGTGAAAACAGCTTGGGTACAATAACTCAGTAGAAGGGGATTCCCAATTTGTCAGTGTGCAGGTAGGTGATTACCCGCACTGAGCTCAAGGACAGTGTGAAAAATAGGAATGGATCCATTTTTTGCTTTTGTACTGTTTCCTGCAAATCTTGCTTTGGCCAAAAACACAGAAGAGCGGAGATGTCCAGGAGAAAAAGACTCATGTTGACCCCATTCATTTCCAAAAGTTTCTAACATGGGCATGTGAGCATCAGAATTAGACCAAGAAGGCCAGGTCTCATTAATCACATTTCTTTTACACCATTTGAACAAAAAGATACATGCGTGCCACTTTTTTGGGGATGAGGTTGTAACAAGATGGACTATGGGAAGAAGGCAAGGTGGTGGAGGCAGTGTGATCCCCTGAGCAATGTTCTGCTTGGAAACCAGGGGTCCTGGCTTTTTTTTTTTTTTTTTGGGATATTACTTGGCATTGATGAAAATATACAAATATATACGAAATATATTTGATACGAATATATTTAAATGCACTTCTTACTAGTGAAGCCAGTCTTTTCAGTTATATATAGTTTAATTTATAATATGAAATGTTCTTCATGGTAGAATAGAGGTACATTTTGACCAAATAATTTTTCTTTGGGAACTTTTTTTTACAGACATTTAGAAACTTTCTTATGAAATACTGCATGAAGCAGAACTTCTTTAGGTTAAATAGTTATAGCAATACTGAAGTCTTTCTGGTTCTAAATCATTTAAACAAAAACGAGTCCTGCAATAATGGCCAGAGATGACGAATCACTCCTTTTCCTCCCTGGTTCTAAATCCTCGACTCATGTAACTCATGTCAGCACTACTGTTAAAACTTAATATAATGAAATATATACATAATATATTTTACATTGGTCAGTACTCAAGGGGGATATTTAAAAATCAGAACATGCTTTCCTCTTCTAGCAGCAGTACTACTCATTTCATAATAAAGTTTTTAGGGGAAACAATATTAAATTCATGAAACGGCAAACCTTATTAGTTTTCAGGTAGACATTTCTAAGCAAGCTCTCCAACTGAAGTATCAGAGTAGCCACCAGCACATTTAGGAACTGACCGCAGAAGCAATCAATTATGTTTGATTGACTAAAACTGGGATCTGCTTCATGAAAAAAAGTCACGTCATACCTGGTGAAAGAAGCTAATACTTCTCTGCATGAAATAAACAGGATGTAAATGGATGTAAATAGGTTTTCTTCATTCCTTCATTATCTCAACTGCTCATCCTGATGAGGGTTACAGGTGACATTGGAGCCCCAGTGCACACCCAGCAAAAGGTAGAGAGACACACAAGGCAGACACACAAACTAATTAAATTTAAGTTCATTTTAATTTAAGTTTTTAAACATTTAGCATCTCCGGTCAGCCTGACATGCATGTCTTTGGACTTTGGACACACAGACACATGGAGAACATGCATACTTCACAGAGAAAGGGCCCGACCTAGAATGGAACCCAGGACCTTCTGGCTATGAGGTGACCGCATAACCCACTGCACCTCTGTGCCATCCCAATCTGCTAGTATTGAGGAAAGTAGTCTATTGAAGTTCTGCCCAATTGGCAGAAATGTTGGTTTATAATAGATTTTGCTGTATTGTCTTTAGTTTTTGTAACATGCTTTTTTTGGAACATGTTTGTGGCCTAACCAGCGAAGCCTAAGAGTGGTTTTCTTTCAGATGGTAAACAGCAGCGGTTCTATGCCAGAAATCATAAAAGGGTAATTGTCTGTTACAAACAAGTTCAAATAGGGAAAGTTTTCATTACTTTCTAATCTAGAAAGAACAAAAAAAATGCATCTTTTTGCTAAATAAGTACTAGAATCTTATGAGGTGCTAGCAGATATAAGCACTGTTGTAGAGGTGTGTTTATGACCACACTGACATTTATGGCCTGACTCCACTAGCCACTGATAGACTCTCCTATCACTCTTCCAGCTCTCGCTGCTGCTGATAGAAGACAGCTGAGCAATAAAATACCGGCAAAAGATAAGCACATGGATATATGTAAGGTATCAGGATCATTTCAAATGATTGATTTAAGTATAAAGTAATAGAAAAGGATTCATCGTCAGTACTTTGATAGTGAGTCAAATAAGTAATGCTTGGTTTTAAGGCAAAGTTAGGAAGACTTATCACAAATATATGCAAGTGACAGAGCTGGGTATTAAACCGCGATCGATTAAGATTTTGAAATGGGCTATTTTTGGCTTTAATACGCTCGTACAAAACACAAAAAAAGTGTGTAGACAACCTTAAGAGAGCACAGAATAAAGCGCCCAGTTTGTCTGGGCCCTGACTAGTAGCGCTGAATGAATTTGTAACTCAAATATCATCCTCAAGATGAATGTAGAAAATATCAGTATCAGATTATATCTGGATAGGCCAGCACTACAGTGTGTGTGTGATGACTTTGCTATTGCTATGGGCTCTGCGCAAGCATCAGAGAGGATATAATCACTGGCTGGATTAGAAGCTTCCAGCTCATTGGTTGAAAGAGAAAGGCCACTCTCGCCAAACTGATAGACCCTTATCAGGGTCGGCAGCCACTTCCCCTCCCTTTATTTGTCTGTCTGTCTCGCCTCCTTTCAGGCTGTGGTTTTCTTTTATTGCTAATATATATGAAACGTTAGTCAGGTGAGGGCCGCTGACCTGCTAACCTGCTGACTGTGCATTCAGACTGGCTGCCGGCCTGGTGAACTGTGTGTGCGTGCATGTGCTTCGTGGTCATAAAACTTTTGTGTACGCGCTGCATCTGTGAACGCGTCAGATGCAGGACAATGTGGCCTTTCAGTATCTAGCCTCTTTAAAATGATCTCCCTTTCTCATAGGTCTTGGTGCAGATGTTTCCAAATAAGGACAAAACACTCAGAGGGGTTGGCCAATAGCAGCCCGCGTTACAGGCATGTGTCCTCTGCTTGCTGGGTGACAAACGAGAAGTGGTTGTCTCCTCTGGAGGTGCTTGTTCATAAGGGACAAGCACGGGGACCAAGAAGCCAGAGTTGACAAAGTGTCCTTTCTTTTGGACTTGTATTGGCCTAGTAGGTTGAGCAATCGACCCTTTATGTGTCTATATCTGCTTTTTTCCCTCAGAATAGCTCCAAAAGAGCTCTCCATGACTAACAACTGAGGTGAAAGGGTTGGCGTGGTCTGTTTGTGAGAGAACTTGTTTAAATGACTTTGAATCATTCTTCAGGGAAACCGAAATGAGCATCTTCTTGGCAGTGTTGACTCAAGTCGATACAGGTGTGCCATGAATGACAACATGAAAATGAAAGTCTCCTCATTAGAAATGATCCTTTTTGCAGGGATTTCAACTTCACACCCTTCCTGAGCTTTCTCAGGATGGATTGTAAGGTTGTAACTTTTTTTTTTTTTTTTTTTTTAAAGGGCAAAAAGGGCGTTTGAATCCTGAATAAATAAATGAGTTCTAAGCACTGAAGTTGTGTTCTGTAGTGACACTTGATTCACTTCAATATGACTCAAAATCTGTAGCCCAGATTGTAGTTTAGCTGTTTTGGGGACCAAATACAAGGCAGTCCAAAGTGTTGAGAACAAAATTAGAATTATTAGGCAGCAGAAGAAACCCACATCATTATGGGATGGAGGGTATTGGTGGGGGTCTAATTAGACGTGATCAGGTTTTGGATGTATAGAATGCAATTTTGGGTTCATCCTTTTTGTTTGCTTTGCAAAATTAAAAAAGGACCAATGGAGCAGGAAAAACGGTTCAATTTCAGGTGACCTTTTTTTTGTTGTTGTTGTTTTTGCAAAAGCATCACAAATACCGGTTCCTGCTGTTTTTCATTGGTTTTTCATCCAGTCCATCCAGCACATAACATTTATAGCATGGTAATGCAATAAAGAGATTTTCTTTGCATTAGGATTTAAGGAGAGACTGACAGTAAGAGAGAGCTGCAGGCAGAGTTTTGATGGTGCCACCTGAATTTGCATCCAGCTGAACGCCGAAGAAAGCTCATGAAAGCTCATGTGGACGGTTTGGTTTGCTTGATCAGAAAAATGGTTGGCATTCAATCCATGCTCGCTGGCATTACAGATACAGCACTGTGCAAAAGTTTTAGGCAGGTGTGGAAAAATGCGGTAAACAAAGAGTGCTTTCAGAAATGGAAGCGTTAATCATTTATTTTCATCAATCAACAAAATGCAGTGAATGAACAGAAGAGAATCTAAATCAAATCAATATTTGGTGTGACCACCCTTTGCCTTCAAAACAGCATCAGTTCTTCTAGGTACACTTGCACACAGTTTTTGAAGGAACTCGGCTGGTAGGCTGTTCCAAACGTGACTGTGTTTCAACCTCCGTGTGACATTGATGATCATCAGCACCTGTTTGGTAAAACTGGTTGAACATACACCGACTATAATCCTACAGAATCCCTGACTTTGTGCAAGTGTACCTAGAAGAACTGATGCTGGTTTGAGGGCAAAGGGTGGTCACACCAAATATTGATTTGATTTAGATTTTTCGTTCGCTCACTTTGCATTTTGTAAATTAATAAAAATAAACATCCATCCATCCATTATCTGCCGCTTGTCCCAAACGGGGTCGCGGGGGGGTGCTGGTGTCCAAGCCAGCCCACACAGGGCGAGGACGGGGGACGCACCCTGGACAGGTCGCCAGCCCATCGCAGGGAGGAGCGTATTTATATTTCTGAAAGCGTTCTGTTTACAGCATTTTTTCACACCTGCCTAAAACTTTTGCACAGTACTGTATTAGAAAAAATGACTTTTCAAAATCTAAAAATCGGCATCAAATGTTCTCGATGGTTCTTCGTTTTCTTCCTCCAGTCCAAAGAAAGTCAGGAGCTTTGGAGATGACCCGTAGGAGTGAGTGTGTTTGTGGGTTTGCCCTGCAATGGGCTGCTGACCTCTCCAGGGTGTTTCTGCACCCTTCACCCCCTGAGCGCTGGGACAGACCCCTGCGACTGTGCTTAGGATGAACTGCTCAGATGATGGATGGCCGTTTTCTTTTCTTTGAGCTTTCGGCACTTTAAACATATATTTTTAAAACATATTAAGCCACAATCTAGACTCAGTATGTGCCATACACTTGAGCTTGTCCTCATGAAAGGCTATTTTTTTATTGTTAAACAACAGTATAACAATCAATTACTTCATGCGATGTTTTCAGCTTTGAACTGTTTTGCTCCGGCCCGGTCAATATTGTAGACACCTGTACCTTTTGAAGCGAGAGGCTGTGTCGGTACACAGAATAGACAGACGAAGCCCATATCACTCAAGAGGATTTACGAATCCTACTGAATTCACCGAATGCTAAGGCCCTGGCCCTGCCAAAAAGGCAGAAAATAAAAGTATGTATAGCACAAGCCTGTAGAATGAGAGAAAAGAGCGGGAAAATGATCAAAATGTGCAGAAACTTGACTAATATCTGACTGCAGAATCAAAGGGTGACACATTAGGAAAGTCTGCTTCATGCTAAGCTAAGTATGCGTTCGGAGAAATGGCTAAAATGGAAACAGGAAGCTGACAGGGGATCTGAGCTAGAGTGAAAAGCACAGGCCTCGCTCATTTGGTTATCAACCATGCTCAAAAAATAACTTTGTTTTTGACCAAAAAAGGCGAATAAATAATAGAACTGGCGTTGCTCTGCTTCAACTGAACATGCAGGTGTAGGGGTGGGTGTTTTTTAAACAGCAGAGCCTGCGGCGAGAGGAGAGCTCAGCCGTAGCTAAAAGAACTAGCAGGTAGCATAACTGTGTGAGTGACCTTAATCTTTAGGCAAGATTTTAATCATTCCTTGGTGGTCACTGTATCTCACTGTGCGTCTGCGCAAGTCCTCATTAGGCCTGTTTTTGTACAGCACGCATGTTGTTATTTCCTTACAACATTTTCTGTAGACAATTGGTGAAATGTGGCCTAAATGTCTTTTTCTTCTTCTTCTTTTTTTAAGGGTGTGTGAGCTGCAGCGTGGGTGTGTGGCTGTATGTTTTTGCACAGCATGGTGCAGAGCGGAGTCACTTTTGAAGTGCATGCCTGCCTTTGTGCACATCGAGGTAATCTTAAGTATTTGTGGTTAAAGTCAGCGAGGCTCACAGATGAACCCCTGCCTGCTTTCCCTCCAAAATTCACCACTGGTCCACGAGCCGTGCTTGAATTCATGCCATTTGCACCTTTTTCTTTACACTTTTGTAAGACATATGACAGTATTTTTACACATTTCTGCACCATGCAGACTTGCCAGAATTGAAGCGGAGCGTTAGAGATTTATGCAGCTCTCATACATCTTTAGCAATTACTCACCCAGCTGCGAAAAAATAGCAAATATCTGTTTGGTCTTCACATTTGCGGCATTTAGCAGACGCTCTTATTCAGAGCGACTTCCTTGTCCAAATTATAGGGACAGGTGGGAGTCGAACCTGGGACCTCTTGAGCCATAGGTCCATAGGCAAGTACCCTACCACTAGACCACCGCCACCCATACGATTACAGCGGCAGAGTTTCAGCAATATTAAGGCTAGTCTGTATACACACTGGAAGCTTATTACATTGCCACAAGACCTCTTTGTTACAGCCCACTTGATAAAACCAGGGTTTACACTGTTTGTAGACTGCTTCTTCACACTTCCTCCGAAATAAGGAGTAATAGTAACACTCGCTGCACTAGGGGGAACGCTTTAGACTAAATGCTGGATCATTTGCTAAGAGGAACTCAGATTCAGTTACAGCAACATTAGACAGGTCAGGTACAGACTAGTTCTGGACCACAAACGCCACTCCAACTCATCCCAAAGGTGTTGGTGAAGAGTCTTCATTCCCACTGCCCATAGTGTCATCTTGGCAGGGTTACCCCTCTCTATATGACACTTGGCAGACACTCTTATCCAGAGCAACTTCCATGTCCTAATTACAGGGACAGTCCCCCTGGAGCAACTCAAGGTTAAGGGTAGCAAGAGGTGGGATTCGAACCTGGGACCTCTTGAGCCATAGACAAGTATCCTACCACCATCACCTAACCCGACAATGTCCCAGTGTCCCAATCTATTATTAGTCTCCTTTTGGTGATGGTGGAAGCCATGTGCCATATGTGTGCCAACTGAACATCTGTATTCGCTATGTTCCCATCAGTCAACAGTTAAGTGTGATACATACTTTAATGAAATTTTGAACTAATAGAGAGAATCTCTTAAAGAAATTTGTCCGTTTTGACAATTTTCAAGAATCAGAGATTCATTGCCAAGTAGGTCACAAAACTCTGCCCCCCAAAAGGTAACCACTTTCTAACTGAGTCCTGATTTCTCTGTTTCGTTCTGAGTAACTTTCTCTTCTTCATTTCTTGTTTTTGGCAGAAGACCTTCAACTCCCGTATTGATATGAGGCCAAGTATTTAGGTTATATATATATTTTTCATTTCTTTTGCAGGAAAGGACAGAATGTGAAATACAGCCACTTTTAACACAACAAAATTGGTCATTTTTTAAATACAGTGCATAGTCACAAACAAGAAAAAATCTTACAAACAAGACAAAATTAGAAAAATTCAAATACAACATTACTTGCATGAAGGACTGCAGTTACATGGGCACCATTTTACATTTTTACATATACAAAATAACAGTATTCCAGACAGTGTTATCTGTTGCTTAGATCATCATAGGCAGTATTTAATCTGGTCTTTAGCATGACATCGCCACACGTCAATATAATTTACAGCGGATTATTTAATTTCCACTCCAGCAATTCTAGCAATCAAGGGATCCTGATACTTTCATGGCAGTATAGATGATGCTGGTACTGTAGAAATGACCATTTCAAATGAGGGTTTTATGTCTATATTGAATACAGTCGTGGCCAACAGTTTTAGTAAGTATTGGTTCTAACAAAGTTTGCTGCTTTAGTCTTTTTAGATATTTTTGTCAGATGTTTCTATGGTAACTGAAGTATAATTACAAGCATATAATTAAAAACTTTTTCACAACACAAGTTTCAAAGGCTTTTATTGATAATTACATTAGGTTTCTGCAAAGTGTCAATATTTGCATGATTTCTATTTCAAGACCTCTGCAATTCACCCTGACCTACTGTCCATCAACATCTGGACCAAATCCTGACTGATGGAGCTTGTTCTTGCATAATCAGTGCTTTTGTTTGTCAGAATCTTTGGGGTTTTGTTTGCAACTTGTTGAATTACAACAGATTCTGACAATTAATGTCTGGGGAGTTTCCTGAACATGGACCCAAATTTTTATGTTTTGTTCCTTGAGCCACTTAGCTATCACTCTTGCCTTTTGGCATGGTGCTCCATCATTCTGGAAAAGGCATTGTTCATCACATAACTGTTCTTTAATTGGTTGGTAGAAGTTGCTCTTGGGGGATTTTTTGGTGCCATTTTTTGTTTTGAGCCAACTCCCTTGGCACAGGAATCCTCAGAAAGGGGATTCATCAGAGAAAATGACTTTACCCGAGTGCTCAGCAGTCCAATCCCTGTACTTTTTGCAGAATTTCAGTTGGTCCCTGATGTTTTTCTTGGAGAGAATTGGCTTCTTTGCTGCCCTTCTTGACGCCAGGTCATCCTCTAAATGTCTTCTCCTCACTGTGTGTGCAGATGCACTTACACCTGCCTGCGGCCTTTCCTTACTCTGGAAAGGGTTTTAATTGGTGGAGGAAAAAAGGTGGCTGTACATAATGGTGTATCATAATCACACAACCATTCTTTGTAGATGTCTTTGTAAATCTGCAGCATGATTTTACACCATCTGCGTTCTCTCTTTGTGAGCTGAACAGTAGTTGCTCCATGATGCTTTATGTTTACATGACATGATTTTGGCGCAATCTCATCCACAACCATGCTAATTTTTGTATTGAAGCTTTCTAGCCAGGAATGAACAGATGGTACCAGATGTAATAGATGGTGCAGAAGACATTCTGCTAATGAAATGGGCAACTGTGGTGTCATTTACAAACCTTTTCTTAAAACAAGCACGTCTCATCTTGATATCAGACAAAGTCAGCATTTCAAAGAACGCACAGTAGTGGTCTGACAAAGCAACTTCCTTAACAGTGGCTGATCTGGTGAGACCACTTGAGATAACAAGATCCAGAGTTTGGCCATGACTGTGTGTAATGCCAGACACATGTTGAGAGAGTCCAAATAAATCCAGTATGGAGTTCCCTGGCACAATTTTCAATGGGATCATCAAGATGTATTTTAATATCTCCAGCAATCATGAAATGATAAAAAAATTGTTGAAACATATGTTTCAAATGAGAAACGTTATTTATTTTTTATTTTTTCCTATGTGATGTAATGTTTCTAGGAAGAGGGAACCTTTTTGTAACTGTTCTTCACACTCACTGATGACCTTTTCAGACATTATTCTTTAAGAAATCATTAAATACATTTATGGTAACACTATCCATCATCTGAGCCACTCTTCCTAAATAAGGTAGCAGGTGGAGCTGGGGTTTATCCTACCGCTCTTGGGGTGAAAAATGTAGAAATACCCTGGACACATCCCCAGTCCACCACAGACACAGGGCAGACATACGCACACATACATACATACACACATACATATCAAGGGAACAGTTTAACATCTCCAGTTCACCTGACATGATTATTTTTGTACCCTGGGATGAAGCTGGAGCACTTGGAAGAACCCCAGGGAGACATGGGGAGAACATGCAAACTCCACACAGGAATCAGGCCACCTTTGCAATTAAACCAGACAGTTGATCTGTTTTGTTATTGATAGCTAACTTCTAGTTAGCAACCAGTGATATTCTGAGGAACCTGACCATTTAACATTTACCCAGTGTTGCTTATGAGCTTAATTCTTAGGATGAATGGGTTTTTTGGCAGCTTGCCCAACCTTCCAAGAATACAATAGTGGGTGGAGCATGACCAGGTCATTGAAAATGGTTTACAAACTGGTATAATTTGCTTTAGTGGTAATCAGTTCTATATTTTAGCCATCCTAGAGTACCCCTGCACTGAACAAGCATCGTATTTTAAACTAATAAAAGCCTTCTTAATTAGCAGATGATACTGGAGGAGTAAGACTGGAAACACTCACCTAAACTAAAAATGACCATCAATAAGTAATCCCCACTGACAGTGACTCCTAATCCAACATTAATTTTATCATGGAAACTGGTCCTCAGACCACACTATGGTGTGAGATGGAAACGGAAGGAACCAGACTATTTTGAAAATCAACCGCTGAAGGTTATAGAGGACAGCTGGCCTTTTCTATGCTTACACCATCCCCGAAAATAGCAACTTCTCTCTTAAGTCATCCTTCAGTCTCTCATGGGGGAGGTCTAAACGAGGGCCTTTCCTGAGCGGCCATCCCAAGATGGAATGATCTCTCGTGCTGTGGGATAACTAGCTGAACTAAACAGATTACTCATTTAGGCGCTTTAATGAATCATTCTGAAACTGTTTTTCTATCATGTGAGGAGGATTGTGGTGGTTTCCCTCTCGACACGTGACAGATGTAGGCAATGTGTGAGTAGAACAAAGGCAGACAAGTCGCCCCCTATAAAAACGAACTCTGCAAGCATCAAAAGGGCTTTGTCTTTTTCATCTGCATATAAGATGAGCGTTTCAGCGCCATTATTGGTGCAAGCACACATGATGGTAAGAAGCAGGCTAGGATTGTGAAATGGAGCTGACAGCTTTGCATTGCTTTTGAAGCATAATGGTACTATGGAAACCTGTATTGCAATTGATTCAGACTAAAGGAGCAATGCCACAAGACCTGCCCTCAAGTTACACCTTGAAATAAACACAGGCAAACAGGCAAATTCTGCAAAATTGGGGAACTCCATTGGAAAATGTGATCCATTTTTGAGGAAAAATAATCTTATTTGTCCAACCGGCAATGAGGAATGAATGGAATATAACTTCAGAAAGTTTTGTTAAAATGTTTGATTCACCATCCAGTCAGTGAGCGCCTTTAAACTGACTCAATCAGCTGAAAAAAAGAGTCGTAGCGCCCTGTGCCGGGCATAATTCAAAATGACTCAGATTCCAACTTTAATAGAGCAGCGGGCCTTCTCCAAATACCATTGTTTATTTCTGAGTCAATTGAATGAGTTTCAGAAAACTGCAAATCGATCTCGATTCAGTATGTTTATGTTCACACAACCCGGAAAACTTCAGTTCTTTTCATCCAAGCTAAGACAAGACTCTATTTAGAAAAAAAATAACATGTTGAGAAAGTCAGTCACGTTTAGCGCCTGCACATGTGAAACCTCCTTAAGCCTTAATGAATTTAGCCTCACTGCTTTATTTGTTTTCTCACCACAGCAAAAACTTACACCCACAGTGAACTGTGAACGATTTTTTGGCTCCCTATTGCAGCATTTCCACTGCTCCTGGAGGCCCTGTGCCCTGCACATTTTAGCATTTTCTTGCATATTTTAGTATTTTCTTGCTCTCACAAACTCAGAGAGCCCCAGAAAGTGTCATTATTAGCTGAGTAGTTGAACTTGGTGTGTGTGAACCACGAAAAACACCAAAATGTGTAAAGGAGCTCCATGAACAGGGATGGGACCTATGCCTAGTTTCTCAATCTGTGAACCACAGCCCTCCAGTGGGCTTTACTGGTACTGTTATGGGCTGTGGGTCAATTTTTTTAGCTGAAAAATAAATCAATTACCAAGGAACTGATAAATGTCAAATATGATTGTATTATTTGGGGGGGGGGGGGGGAAGAGGCTTAATTCATTATGGATAAATGGTTACAAACAGGATGTATCAAAAGAAAAGATCACAAGACTGGGCCACAAAGTTGCAGAGGGTTGGATACCCTACAGAAGATTTCAATAGACCTTTTTTGTAAATGAATGTGAAGCACCTTGATAAAGTACATCCACATATTGTTGAGATTCTATATGAACTAAATGTCTTTCCTGGGACAGTATGCCCCAGCAAAATTAGTTGTTTTTTTTTTGAGTAATTTAACTTTTAAAACATTTTGCATTGATTAGAAAGTGACAAGAGGCAGAGTTGGCCTAATGTTTAGGGACGAATAGGTTGCCCTGGGATACCCTTGAGCAAGGTACTCAAGGAACAAGTTTCCTTTACTGCTCCCAGGGCGCTGGACATAACTGCCCCCTGCTGCATGTGCGTGGGTTAAATGCAGAGGCTGCATTTTGTTGTATTTCACTGTGCTGTGCTGATTTTCCACAAATGACAAATAGTCACTTTCTTTTCGCTTTAATCAATAACTCAAAAACTTTGAGATTTTATTCCAATTTTATTTGTCAACATTGTTTGACTCCCACCCCAACCACCCTGCTGCTCAACCAACAAAAATATAAAAGGGAAAAAACTATGGTGTATTACATTAAATCAAAAAACATGAAGAAAGAATCAAACTATATTATAGCACACATGCACTTTTGCAGAGGTTCCCAGTTCAGCCCTCAAGGACCGCCAGCTGATAATTTATTCTTTCATACCTGAACCAAGTGATCACAAACACGAGCTCTCCTAGCTCAGGGATGTAAGAAGCTGGAATTTTCCAAAATGACTTGCAGGTTCAGATAAATTTCAACTGCCACAGCTACAGCTGTGAAGCCGTTAACAGAAGAAGAACTTAGGAAGTCATGTCCAAACTGGTCTGCATTCTATTTTTATGTCTTGACTGCGGTGTCTCTGGACCTGTAGATGACCCCTCGGCTCTTCAGTTCACGAACAACTCCTATCAGACAGAGAATACTTCAGTTTAAAAGAAAATAAGATTTGGTAAGGGGTATAGTGCAAGATGGGGCATGACCTTTTTACCGCCAGGCTGCCACCTGAGAACTTCTGCCTTCTGCTAACCAGTTCTCTCATCATATAAGAACATAGGTTACAGTTTAATTTAGTAGGCTGACTGGGGAGTGTTAACCTATTAATCTACCCTAGATCCATTTCTTTTTCCAGCACTGACTGTAAAAGCTATTTAAAGACCATTCCAGTTGTTTGACTTTCTTTTCAGGGCATTGCATTAGTGTCTTTTACAAGCTTCTAACTTTGGTTAATATACAGAAAAAGAGTCAAATGCAGTGATGTGTGGATACACTACAACCCAGCCAGCGTAGTATGAAAGGCTGGATATAGTTTTGAGTGGGGTCACAGGAATCGAAACCATATTAATAAAGCTTACCGTTGAGTCTGATGATGACAAAACAACATGTTTAACTTTGTGCATTGAACAGTTTACATTAAATATCCTACACATACAGCTGATTCTCATTACCTCTTATATATTCTTGTTGATTCCCAATTTGTGCTGTCCACTTGTGATATTTCCTATATTCTCATTCTTAACTTCCCATGGAAAGTGACTGGAAAGCTTCAAGGAATCTCACCAGAAATTTTCCATTTCCTTTTGCAACCATATGTTCAGTGTTACTGCTCAGAACAGAAACGTACCTGGAGGTAATCGCCCGGTAACTGTCACAGCGTAAACACCTGCCTTGAAATTTCCTGAAGAGAAAAAAAAAAAAAAAAAACAACAATCAGTCAATCAATCAATGGAGCTCCAACACATGTCCAGCCCATGTGTAGCTTGAAATGTGAAGTGTGTTAGAACTTACCTATCCTTTGCCATTTAGCCACCCAGCTGTCTTCAGGACTCATCATTGCAATAACACTGGATCAGAAATACACAGTATTGTACACGTTTTACTGTTAAAATAAGATCCCACGCAACACACTAAATGTAAAAAAGAAATTAAAAAAAAACACTACTACCTACCCGTCAAAGGATGAGCTTGTGCATTCATAAACCATCTCCCTGTTGCCCTTCATTTGGAGATACGACTCACAGTTATCACAGCCATCATATTCAAACTGGTCGATAGTCTGACGATGGACAGAAATAAATTGTCAGTTTATATTGTGTCAATTAGGGCTGAACTACTCAGAGTTTGTTACTGTGATATCTAATCTAATCTAATCTCAGAGACTGCTATCACATTATTTCAGCCTCGGATACTTGTCCCAGCTCCAAATCAGAGTCAGAGGATTTTATGTCGGCCAACAGATTATTTATGCCAATTTTATCACTTAAAAGCACTGATTCTGTGAGATGTTCTAAAGGGTCCATAATTAACATTTCCTTTTTGTGTCAGCTGTTGTCACATATTGATTCTGGTTTTTCCCCCCCCCATTATAAGCCATAAGTCATATAACAATTTGAAGCAATATAATCAAAATGCCAGAATTAGGTCCATGTCATGCAGCCCAAGGATCAATTTCAGCATTAACTGTGCTACACATCTGTACTGTTACACACACGTTTAATTTAAAGGTTTAACTATTTTAATCTGAGGTTTTCGTCTCAAAAATGGATTAGGTTTATCTTTAAAAACAGAAAGACCCTGCCAATCCCAAAAGTAAGTGAGGTTTAACATCTAATGATCTTAATGATCTGAAGTCTTAATCTTAAAGTGAAAAAACTCCAACTTTGAAAGCAGCTGTGCTGAGAAACCCAGCCAGCCCAGTAGAGCAGTCCTCCAAAAAGATGTGATAAGAATCAATAAAACAAGAATACACAGTCTTTTAGGATTTGTAATAAAGTGAAGAATGCTTTGAGCCCTATTTCAAAGCAAGCCAGAACAGAGCTAAACATTAAATACTCTTACCTTCACCAGCGAACACAGCAGACAGGCCCGCAAATGACGAAGGTCCTTTGGTACCGTCTCCAAAGACATCTTGGCGTCCTTTTTAACTAAATATAACCGAATTTAATCCGTCTATGTTAAATGTTTTGACACGATGAATGCTAATCCGCTAGCTTCACTCTTCTGCGCCTGCGCGTATGACGCGATAATCAAGCGCCTCTAATTTCCCCCCTCCTTGTTCCAGGAATGTATCCCAAATCGTCCCCTCGTCCCCTCGTCCCCTCGCCCCCTCGCTCACTTATCCCAATGTGGACCGTTTTATAAAGACGACGCAGGGGTGAATGTGGGGCCGCAAAGAGAATTGTGAAACGGCCCTTACTCATCAAACGAGGCCTTAACATATTCGACTCGACATATTTAACTGAGATAAAAAAGCTACAGAACAAGCTTAAAAACTTCACTAATTTCAACGAATAACTGACAGGTTGATGCATTAAGCACACTGTTAACCTATCAGGTTCTTGATTGGTGACCTATAAATGACTGTTTTATATTAACCAGTCGTTATGGAATAATTATATTTTCATCTTTTATTTATTAATGAAACTACCTTTCAATACCTTTATAGTGCACTATTAGATGTGCACTACTGGTGTTTTTTGTCTGAATGGTCCCCTGACTGATCTATCCATCCATCATCCATCTATTGATCTATCTAGGGGGCTAGTGGTTAGGGAGTTGCCCTGGCATCGGAAGATTGTGGGTTTACTTCCCTTAGGTAGGTTGCCCTGAGGTACCCATGAGCAAGGTACCGTCCCCGTCACTGCTCCCCAGGTGCTTTCAATAGCTGCCCACTGCTGCACGGTGTTTGAGTGTATGGGTTAAATGCAGAGGTCCAATTTTGTTGTGGTTCACTGTGTGCTGTGCTGTGACCCCGCAATGACAAGGGTTGTCACTTTCACTTTTTTTCACTTTCATCTATGTACCATCCATCTATCTGTCTCTGTCTGTCCGTCCGTCCATCCCTCTATCTACCCATCCATCCATCCATCATCCATCTATTGATCTATCTATGTACCATCCATCTATCTTTCTCTGTCTGTCTGCCCGTCCGTTCATCCCTCTCTCCATCCATCCATCTATCTACCATCCATCCATTTTCGAGGGCTGTTCAAGAGTTTGGGTTTTTTGAATAATATTCTGAAACCACTTTTGTCCCCTAAAACCACGTTTAAACCACGTTTATATATTTTGTTTCATTTTTGTATTTTTGTGTATGCAGCAGTAATGAGGCACAGAGTAGAAGGATGTTGTATGGTACGTAGTCCACCACACTCAGGTAGAACTGGTCAAGGCCACAGTCCACGAAAAAAAAAAAGATAATAAAGATAATAAAGATACAGCCATTAAAATATTGGAAATTATTTTTGACAAAAGTACAAAGATGTTTGAACTACTGATTCCATTCTTTCATTCCTCAAAGAAACATCTAATACCATAAATCCACCATCTCCTCATCTGAGCTCTGTTTCTTTGTTGGGATTCTGTAGAAGTTTAGCCATCATTGGTTAGTGTTTCAAATTAACCCAGCCACCAGGGATGCAAAAGACAGTGTATTTCTTCGTGCCGGTCCCAAACCCAGATAAATGGGGAGGTTTACATCTGAAGGGCATCCGGTACAAAACATTGTCAAATCCATATGCGAACAACGAAACAGACTTCCATACGAGATCGTCGGAGGCCCGAGTTAACAACGACCGCCACCAGTGCTGTTAGCCTACAGGGTGCTGCTGGAAATGGACAACTGTTGACCAAAGGAGAAGAAGAAGAAGAAGAAAAGAGAGAGAAGTCAGAGAATCAGACAACAACTTTGTAGGATTTTGATTAAACAACCCTGGTGAAAAATAAGTGGATGGAAGTGAAAGAAAGGTTTTACTTTGATCTCCAGGTGGGCGGTGCTTTAGGGTTGTGTCATCATGTGAAAACTATGTTTTTGGTTGTAACACTTCCACAATACAATCTCTGAAAAATGTAGCAACCTAAACACACCAGGGCTCCACATACAAAAAACACTCTCACTCATTTTCATAGCCGCTTGCCCTAATTAGGGTTGTGGGTGGGCTGGAGCTCTCCCAGCTCTCAAAGGCCAAAAGATGAGGAAACACGGGTGGCGGTGGTCTAGTGGTAGGGTACTTGCCTATGGACCTTTGGATCCCCTCTGAGGTCCCCGGTTCAAATCCCACCTCTAGCACTATCACCACTGGGTCCCTGAGCAAGACCCTTAACCCTGAGCTGCTCCAGGGGGACTGTCCCTGTAATTAGGACATGGAAGTCGCTCTGGATAAGAGCGTCTGCTAAATGCTGTAAATGTAAATGTAAACACCCTGGACAGGTCGCCAGTCCATCACAGGACAAACACACAAATATTCTGTTCAGCTTAAATAAGTCTTTCTGTTCCTACATTCACAAAATGGTGTACAAAGTGCTGCTTGATGCTTCTAGTCAGCTCTTCATTAACTGGATTTCTCTTTACAACTTTATGAATGTAGTATTTATTTACAGTAAGGATCATATTATTTACATGAATGGCTGAATTTCCTATCATAGTCAAAAACACCAAACAACACACAAAATAACGTTAAAATAAATATGATCAGCAAAATAGTTTTGTACTTGGGCTCTGCCAATAGCAGTACTGATGTTTACGCTCCCCCAAAAAGCAGTTTGTATTAATGTCTTTTTTGAAGCATCTAAATGTATTTATTGGTCAGATAAAACCTGTGTGACATTTTAAATGATACTACTTTGTCAATATATATTTCTGTGGCAGCACACAAACTCTGTCTGATCAAGAATTTTCAACATAGATGGACCAGCTGATGATGTACAGATGACTTGAGCAGCAGAATGGCTTTACTGCTTTACTGTTACACACTGTTACAGTTACATCAGCTTTTACAGAGTCATTATGGTTTTCCTTAAATTACTGACCTGTTAGAATAATATTCAGTTCCATAACTGAGAGCCAGGTGTCAGAAGGGTGGTGGTTGTCTAGTGGTAGAGTGCTTGTCTATGGACCTGTGGCTCAAGTCATTCCAGGTTCAAATCCCACCTCTGGCACTACCACCACTGGGTCCCTGAGCAAGACCCCTAACCCTTAACCCTGAGTTGCTCCAGGCGGACTGTCCCTATGATTAGGACATGGAAGTCACTCTGGATAAGAGTGTCTGCTAAATGCCGTAAATGTAAATGCAGGATGTGTTCACTCTTACTTTTAATCCATCTCTATTTTTTTTTTATATATAGTGAAAGTGACATTTTTTGTCATTGTGAAACACGGCACAGCGCACAGTGAAACACAACGAAATACAACATCTGCTTTTAACCCACACACACGCTATTTAAAGCACCCGGGGAGCAGTGATGGGGACGGTATCTTGCTCAAGGGTACCTCTGGGCAATCTTCAGGTCAGGGATTCAAACCCACAACCTTCTGATCATTGGGCAACTCCCTAATCACTAGGCCACTGCTTGTTAATGCATTTTTCAAATACAGTGTAGATAATTGAAAGCTCTTGGCCAAAACAAAAACACCACCTCAAGCTGAGGATACTCAATTACTTATGTAAAAGTAACAATTTTTATAAAAGGTTAAAAATGACTAAATTGCTACATATTATGCTCATTAGTGCATTCATACAGTTTCCTGGCATGGGCTGTGTGGATCTTCCTAACATATTTGCAGAATAGAAAATTTCATTCTTAAATGTCCACCACGATGGAGGAGACCTGGAAAAAAAACCATCATGAATACAGTATTTTGTTGTGAAAAATAATATAAAATCAGTATTTTGTCCTGTAAAACCCACTTAGTGGACCGTTTTGAAAGAGAAGAAGTTTATAGCTATGGGTTCCAAGCTGAGCCAAGAGTGCAAACATTTCCCTTTTTGAAATCATTTTCAAAACAATTAGTTTGAAGGCTAAACCTCATTAATAGCTTTGAAACATTTAGGAAGAATAAGAAATGTAAAGTATTTAGTTCTATTAGCCCATACCTTCGCTTCATTATAGACTGTGAGATTAATTATTCTCTTTATTAAACCAGGGAGCAGAGATTAAATATTCTCCATATTAAATCTAGAATCGTTATAGTCACCATACATTGCCCTAAGAATTAATTACTGCACCCTTAGCATAAAAGCTCAAATTTGTCTGTCTTAAATTTTATAATTCAGGTGTTGGTCTACTGTCTACACTATGTTTAATTAACTGAAGGAGTATCTTATTATAGTTTTTAAATAGAACATTACAAGTTATTTTTCTACATTTTCATACATAGTGGTGGTGGTGGTCTAGTGGTGGGTACTTGCCTATGGACTAATGTCTCAAGAGGTCCCAGGTTTGAATCCCACCTCTAGCACTACCATCACTGGGTCCCTGAGCAAGACCCTGGGTTGCTCCAGGGGGATTGTCCCTGTAATCAGGACTTGTTAGTTGTTCTGGATAAGAGTGTCTGATGAATGCCATAAATGTGAATGTAAGATGCTGAGAGGAGGCTATCCTGGGGTGGTGGTGGTCTAGAGGTAGGACACTTGTCTATGGAATGATGGCTCAAGAGTTCCCAGGTTCAAATCCCACCTCTGGTACTACTGAGCAAGACCCTTAACCCTAAATTGCTCCAGGGGGACTGTCCCTGTAATTAGGACATGGAAGTTGCTCTGGATAAGAGTGCCATAAATGTCTACATCTAGTGCACAATGGCCATGTTTGCAGTCATGTATAAATATGGATTTTCTTCTACTGAATGCAGTTTTTTTCAATATTTCTAATCATATTTAAAATTAGTGCAATTGCTCAGTCTGCATAAGAGACAAATGAATCTTTTAGGGATTTTATATTATATTACACCTGTAATGCTTGGGTGATGGTGTGGTCCAGATGTATACACACAGCCAGGGGGATCTGTGATTTAACTTTATTGAACATAACAACACAAAATCAACCACACGTGAAAATAACACAAAGAGTGGCTGACGCTCCACTCTGACACATTGGGGCTTATAAAGGCACCCCCCCAATCATGCCCAGGTGTGCTCAGTCAGAGCAGAGTGCCGTCTACTGTGACAATACCTCTGCATGACCATGTGCATTTTTCTTTTTGTAAAAAAACTTGGTCAGCCACAACATTAAAACCACTGACAAGTGACAGTGATCACCTTGTTATAGTTGTCATGGTGTTGAATATAGCAGGCAGCAAGTGAACAGTCAGTTTGTCAAATTGTTGCCAGCAGGAAAATGACCAAGAATAAAAACCTGCACTTTTACAAGGGCTAAAGTGTGATGGCTTGACAGTTGGGTCAGAACCTCTCCAGGCCCTGGGCAAAACCTGACCCAGTCACTGGCTCATCGGTTTTTGTTTCTTGGCCCACTAATCATAGCATAACAGGAAAAACCCATGAGACCCGCTCACAATTTGGGTTTTGTTATGAGAGGCTCAGATCTTTACAGTCGCCCATTTATTCTGGGACTCATTTCACTTGTCAGTAGTTTTATATTTGTATGTAATATGATCATTTTTATGTGCATATTTTTGTAGTTTTTTATTTTTTTATTTTCACATATCTCCATTAAATTTCACAAAAGCACAAGTTCTTTGTTATGAGTAGTTTTCAGGTATCTTTAAGTTTGTACTTTTCCACACATTTTAACAGAAGTTAAAGTTACCATATTATTTAAGTCTTATTTATAATGTACTTATAAATATATATCTTGCTATAATGAGATGATAATTTGTAATTATGAGAAAATATCTGGTTATTATGAGAATGTTCTTGAGATACAAATGATACAAGTGGTTTCTCAGAGAGATGTTAAGTGACTATAACGAAGTTTCTCCTAAGTGTGAGCTTTTAATTTGTAATTCTGAGAAAGTTTCTCGTTATTGTGAGATACAAAGTCGTTAAATAAGCTTTTAATTATAATGAGAAGTCATTATTATCAGTTTTGCGTTATGAGAGGTTCATTCACGCGAGATGTGAGAACGTTTTTTGTTAACCGTAAGATACAAGGTCGTTATAATCAGAATTCATAATAAAAGTTCTTGTTCTTATGGGATGTCAATTCGTAATAATGAGAAAATATCTGGTTATACTGAGAAGGCCATTCGTAATTATGGGAACGTTTCGTTTTGTGTCAGAAACAGGCTTCCATTAGGCAATTTGACAAAAAACATTCTCCTTTAAAAATCCTTTTTTAACTTCAGGAAGGAAAGGAGAGGGAAGTTAACTGAGCATGCGCAATATAAATACCAACTCCCGTTCGTTCCTAATTGAAGGGATAAATGGTTCCATAGTCCCAACCGCTACACATACAGTAAAGAGTACCAATAAAGTCAACATTTTACTACTTTTTCGATTTCTGCTGTTCTGTATTGATTTTTATCAGAAACCAGCAGAAATGACTGGTAGTGGCTCGCGCGGCGGTTTGTTTATTTTTGAATTTGAATGGAAGCGTAACGGTCCGGGGAAAGTAACGGACTCCAACCCGAAAACAACAGGTAAACACGAAATACTACCGGAATTCGGTAAAACCCTGATTTTCACTGTTTCCCGTCTCCACTCACTTGTTTGTAATTATATTTTTGGTCAGTTTTGACCATTAACAATAGTTAGCTAAGATTAGCTTGCGGTTAAAAAGCTAGTTTGGCCACTTTCCAGGACCAGTGCATATAAAGTATTATTTGGGCCTTTCTGCTCTTCAAGCCGTTTTACGACTGGAATGGAGATCGACGAGTCCCTCCTCGCCATCCCGATCAACCTCAACAACTTCCCCGCCAAGCTGTGGTGTTTGGTGAACGACCCAAAGACCCGCTCGATCCGCTGGGACTCCAGGGGCGAGGCAGTGCTAATCGATCAGCAGCTGTTCGAGGCGGAGCTGCTCTCTCCAGACAGGCACGGTCAGTCCCCTGAGGTCTTCAAGACCAGTAACTTCAGCAGCTTCATTCGGCAGCTCAACCTTTACGGGTTCAGGAAAGTGTCGCCGGTCGGGGGCGTGGAGAGTGCAGGTGGCGGAGGGGCCGCCAAGCACCACTTCCTCAGCCCCAACTTCAAGCGGGGCCACCCGGAGCTGCTGGTCCACCTGAAAAGACTCACCAGCAGCAACAAGGCCAAGATCAAGGCAGGCCTAGAGGTCAGCTGCCGTCCGCCGAACCGCTTCCATCGCTACCTGCTGAGTTCCCCTGAAAACTCTTCAGCTGAGATTAAAGGTCAATTGGAGGGGAGAGGCTTGATGACTGGGTATTATTTGAATCAGATTCTGCTTCTGAGACAAGTTCTCACACATCATTCTAACAGAGAAAGTTTTAGAGCGACAGTTCGATGTTTCACTTAAATTTCAACAGGGTGAATAGGGGAGAGGGAATTGAAAGATGGAAGCTTTTTTTTTTTCACATTTTACATTTTTTTACATTGTTTTTACAGCAGGGGGCAGCCATACATCCAGCACCTGGGAAGCAGTGACAGGGACTGTACTTTTGTATAAGGCTACTTCAGAGTAACCTACTGATCTGGCCTTCAAACCCACAGCTTTATGATTAGGGCGTAGTCCATAATCTCTGCCTGAAAAACCCCTGCTAGGAATCAAACCCAGGACCTTTTTGCTGACCCCAGTGCTCTGGTTGAGGACCAAAGACCTTGAACAGAAAACAGATCTGGGACAAACAATATTTAAAAAATCTAACTGATATGTAACATCCTTGTCCTAGAAAGACAGAAGTGAGCAATAAAGGACTTGGCAGAGAACAATAAACAGGTTCTTTACTGTCTCTGGGTCCTGCATGGACCATAAGCCATAAAACCTTTCAGGTGTTCCAGAGCACTAAAAAAAGCTAAGCTTCCTCCAGGTAATACCACCAGTAATGAGCAGAATAGCTTGATCAAGTACAGTAACTGTTATGTAATAAAATACCCTTTCATGAAATGACTTCTGAGCTGTAAACTTCGGCCTAGTTACTACCTCCTCCTTCCAACAAGAAATACATTAGAACAGAGATGTGGCCACTCCTGAACCCTGATACTACTTTGTTTAGTAACAGGCTCCATGTCTTCAATTTCTGAAGAATTTAGTAATTTCCTGAATAGAACACTGTTTCTGACTACTGACTACTAAAAAAGACAACTATACTGTGGAGCCACTCTCCATTTAAGGTCAAGGTATGATGAGATAACTACTTGGGTTTGGTTCTAATCTTTCTATAGAAAGAATATAAACAATCTCTCAATTTTTATTCTAAGAGTGATGAAATTAGTCCACTATATCAGCTGTTTATTTTAACCATGGTCTTGAAAGGCAACTTTACTTTTTGAAAGGCAACTTTAATTAATGTTAGAATTAATTGTGCAAGTATTAGCTGTGCTAGTAGTAGGTCGTTAGTGTCATTGCTGTCAGTGATGGCACAGCCTTACATGACTTCTGTTTCTTTTAGCAGGCTCTGTGTTGGCTGAACAAAGCCACCAAGGACAAATGAACCCTTCTCCTTATAGACATCACTCCAACTGCTCTCAGCAGCTGAAGGAGTATGACCAAACCCCTGTTCCATCCAAGGCATGGCTCATGGGACACAGAGATGGCTGTTCATCGACAGCTTTCTACGGTAACAAGGGAGTTCCTCTCTCTGTGACCCACCATTGCCCAGCACACCCACCACATTCAGTTCCATCGAGCTCCACCACTGTTCAGCAAAGTTCTCAGGGCAATGCAACTGCTGGCCACAAGTTTGGTACCTTCTTACATCACAATATGCAGTACCAGCCTGGATTGTATGCACCAGGTAAGGGCAGACTGTATTAATGGAATTTCCTGTATAATATTGTTTCCTGTATAATCAGCATAATATTTATTTATTTTATCATATTCATATCATTTATTCTCATATTTAAAATATTTTTGTTTGGCCTTTTGCAGTGTGTCAGTGCTGCTCCCCTGGCTCCTTTGAATCAGAAATCACATGTTCCCATCACCCAACTGCCTCATATCCTCATTATGGCTATTATCCTGTAAGAGCTGAAACTAATTGTTAATGGTCACAAGAAACGTGCATTTTGTTTCTCTATTCACTTTGATTGCAAAGCCTTAAACTGGGTACAAAAAATTTTACTTTATATATTAATGTTTGTCAGAGAAAAGGGGTTTCATTGAATGTCTTCAGCAATTAGTTGCACAATCATGAGATTTTTTCTGATGATGAATTATGATTAACAATTACATTTCTTTGTTCATTGTCTGCATCTTATAAAGCCTGAACGCTATCTGATTAGCTGAAAAACAGTTCAAAGATATATTCAACAATGAAGGAAACCTTATTCTGTATAATATACTAGAATCATTTCAAACCAATGTAAAATTTTGGATGTTTTCCTTGGTAATTCTACTGTCAGTAGATAAATTTGGGATTTTGCTGTGTTGGTGATTAAAACGGTAATGCGAACTTAATGGTGAAATACTTTTCAAAAGAGAAATGTTCTATTAACTGTAGTATTCATGGAAAAATAATGAATCATACATTTGGGGCATGCATGCTTACAACTAATGTAGCTCTCTGATCTTTGGCATTTGTTTAGAACTATGCAGTTGGCATCCTTCACCCTAGTAGCCAGAATAGAGACCGGATGCCAGATGGCACAGAGCCTGCAAAATTTGATGTGAGCCTCGACACAGTGTTTAAGATTGTGAATGAACTTCAGGAATCACCCAGGGTGCACATGGTTAAAGTATCCCCCTCAGAGAAGCGTCTGACTGCCTCAGCATCGGATAGGCATCCGGGTGGCCAGTCTCTCCACGTCTCCCCAGCCTGTACCTCAAAGGTAGCATCTGGATTAGACTCTGCTCAGCATGGCTTCCCTGGTCCTCAGTCCGCCAAGCCCATTTATCCTCATGTTAATCATGCGCCTATGGGCAGCAGCATCACAGTTCCAGGGAGTTTATCATCAGACATTGCCTTTATTATGGTCGCTTCTCTCAACCAGTCAAAGACTGGGGCTGACAGATGCCTGGAGCAAGGATCTTGTCAGAGCCAGCATTGTTGGAAACTTCTCTGAAAGTTGGAAACAAACTGCCATATACTAAGAGCTAAAGATATAAAAGAATATTGTTGGAAAGAGCTAAATGTAATTTGATGGATTTAAAACTGATATGTTTCTTGTCTACACATATAAACTGGTGATGTTTCCTTTTCTCAGGCTGCTGCTGTTGCTGATTACGAAAGCTCCAAAGAGAGCTTTTCAGACTCACCAGTGCCTTCTCTCCACATTAGGACAACCCATCAGGAAAAACAGGCTGAAGAAGCTCTTTTTATGTAATTTAATAGGCTGTGTTTGGTGACCTGTTCTAACTGCCATGGCGCAATTTAAAATTTTAGTCTAAACACAATGTAGCTTTTAAAATGTATTTAACAGCCTTCTTTATTACTGAGTGATTTGGAAGATTTGTAAGCAATACTTGTATAAACACATTTATTAGTACTTATTAACTTAATTTATTTATTAGAAATATAAAAACAAAAATGAATGTCATTTTGTTTAAATGATAAAATATTGTAACTGTGTAAATGTAGTTAAATGGTTTAATATGCCATTGTTTCAATTTTTAATATTTTTAACATCTAACCTAGATCTAATTATTTAGTATTTTTATGTTTCGTTTTAATATTGTGATGGGGTAGAGGGAATCAATGGCTGCCTTTTCTGAAATACCAATTGTATTTTTGTATTTACATACATAAATACATATGTATTTACATACAAATAATAAACAGGCATTTATTTGATTGTGACTGTAAATTCAGGCTCATGTCTTCAGAATTTAAAAATGTTTAATACTGTTCAGGTTCTGCAATGGGATGGGCTGGCGACCTGTCCAGGGTGTGTCCCCCGTCCTTTGCCCTGTGTGAGCTGGGATGGACCCCTGCGACCCCGCTTGGGACAAGTGGCAGAAAATGACTGACTGACTGTTCAGGTTGTGGAAGCCTAGGAGTCGGATGCTAAGCTGTGGTTCAAGAGGTTGGGTTTAAGATCTGCAGCATTATTGGAGACTGAGCAAGATCACAAGCCCATTTTACAGCGGTGGCCTAGTGGTTAGGGAGTTGCCCCGGATCAGAAGATTGTGGGTTCAAACCCCTTCCTGGTGGGTTGCCCTGAGGTACCCTTGAGCAAGGTGTTGTCCCTGTTAGTTCACTCCTCCCTGCGATAGGCTGGCGACCTGTCCAGGGTGTGTCCCCGTCCTTCTCCCTGTGTGAGCTGGGATGGACTCCAGCACCCCCACGACCCTAATTAGGACAAGCGGCCCAGAAAATGACTGACTAACTGACAAGCCCATTTTAAAACAGAATTTAAAACTTATATTTATTTAATTGTTACATTTTTAGCCTGTGATCGGGGGTTTATGGAATCTGAGGCTGGTTTATATAAGTAACATTCTTTTTGGTATAGAGGCAAGAAGAGTTCGAATTCGTGCAGATGGTTGAAGCCTAAACACGTTCTTGTAACTCCAGGTTTTGCCTGCAGGGGGCGACGGAGCTGCTGGGGGATGCACTGAGATGCCCGTTTGTTGGGAACCCTTAGCTTGTACTTGGACTCAGTGTTTTATTAGCTGAACTGCAGTATCACACTTGATGTGCTTTCTATTGCTGCACAGCTTCACACTCATCTTTCATCAAGTCCATCAATAGAAAGGGACCAACACACAACTCGCTGAGCAGAGCAGACCAGTCTCACCACAACAGTGTCAGCGTGAGCTGCTGTGTGCAATGCTGCAGCGTGATGGAGTTTCTTTTTCTAATGTATTTATTTTAAACGGTGCCACTGGGTAGCTCTAGGTGGGGGAAGCATAAGCCTGCCAAACATAGCCAGCCTTCGGTGATGCCGCTGGAAATCCACCGAGCTGTCCACAAGTATTCCGGGACTGACTTCCTAAGCGTGCACCTGTTAACACTTTGTCTGCTGGGCGCGCTGCTCCTCTCTGGCCCATGTGCAGGGGAGCTGAGATGAGCACAATCAGTTTCTGAACCCTGCTTTTAACTCAAGTTAGTTTGATTCCCTGCTGTGACACTACAAGTTGCTTTAGGTGTTCCTGAGAAGGAAAAGCACAGAGCCGTTCTCCTGGGAACCACATGTAGATGGACTGGGAATAAAAAGCCTACTGCACATGAGAGCTCAAAATCCAAACTTTCCTCGGGCCCGTTAGAGGGCGCCACGCCTCGGCCGCATGGCAGAGAGCCTCTGCTCCACCCTCAGCTCGCAGGTAGGCGCTCCATGAGCTCCCCGGGGAGGGACACTCGGCCGGGCTTCTCCGCTCCGCCAGCGCTGGGGCTTCCTCCGGGTTCTGACCAAAACAGCCAGCCAGCGATCTCTACTCTCACCTACTCGACTTCAGAGCTCACAACTTTCTTTCCTCTCCTCTGGGACCGCTGGTTGTTTTGCGAAGCCCCGGATCTTCTCTCCGCGAATCCCAGATCTCGGGAGATGGGAGTCTGGAAGTCGCCCGATCAGCGAGCGGGCTTCTCACCATGACCGAGCCGGGGCCGCGCCGATCCCGCGCCGACCTGCCTGGCGGACCAAACGCGCGGCTTTCTCCGCCCGTCGGCTCGTTCATCCCAAACTTCACTTTTGCAAAGCCTCGCTCCTTTTCTCCTCTCGCTGTTTCCACCCAACTGTGAACTGCTGGTGCAGCGGGAGCGCCGGGAGGCTTTCTACCGCCCCGCGCCGAACAAGAAGACGGACTCAACAGGTCGCTTCAGGAGATCAGCCGAGTTTGGGATACAAACAGCACACCTGGAAGGATCTAACCTGTTCTGGATACACACACACACGCATGCACACACCCCGGGGAATGGATGTCACCCAGGAGTTTGGGACCCTCTAACAGGAGGCAGCAGCTGGTGAAGTTTGCACAATGATCCCTGAAGGATTACCTCTGCCTTTTCCACCCTTTTGGACCATGCCGGGCTCCACACTCGCCCTTCATTCTTAAAGGACGAAGTGAAGGTCCGCAGCCGCCCCCACTTCCGTCCCACAACCCCCCCGCAGGAGCCCCCCATTCACCGTGTGGTCCGTGCATTATGCAGCCGGGCCAATGAGGCTGTCCGGGCGGCGGCTGGCCGGGCTCTGGCCGTGGCTGCTGGCGGCCGCCCTGCAGGCGGTCTTGGGCAACGCGGGCATGGAGGCGCGTGCCGACATCAAGGTGACCGTGCAGAAGCAGGGAAGCACACCCTTAACCCTGGAGGGCGACTTCGTCGGCAGCAGCGCCGGCAACGCCGAGGGCAAACTCATGCAGGTAGGAGCTTCAGGAGGTGGTGATGGTGACGAGGAGAACCCCAGCAAATGCCCACACAAGTGTCAAAAGTTCACATTTCCTGAGATCCTGGTTATTGAGTCTGCAGAAGTCCATTTATTGAACCTCTTTGACTTCAAAACACAGTCCTGTTCTTTCCCTTTGAAGTTTAAATTTAAACGGAAGCATTCTAAATAAACAAACTCAGCAATGTATACAGTCGCATCAGCTAGCTTTAAAACAATCGCCTCAGTAAGGTGAGTTGTGTGAACTCTTGCTGGCTGTTGAAAAAGCTTTTCTTAAAAAAAACAAAAACAAAAAGGAAGCAGCCTGTTGAGATGATCTGGCTTGAGCGCATGCAGGTGACAATATTCCCACCTGTGCTGAACGCTGGGATGCACAAAGATTTATTTCCTAGATTGGAGAGGTAGAGTTCTGGTATCACCACTGGATCCTTTTCAACTGTTTTCTTCACTTGAATTTTTTTTTCCTTTTTAGAATGATTTAAAATACCACAATTCAGCTAACTGAGCATCACTTGTAGGAGCCATAGTTTGTAGTGAACTAGATCAAGCAGGTTGTTACAGAGGTGGTCATGGGACTCCGTTGAGTGATCCTCTGTCGGTAGGGTGCAGGTGTGGATGGGACAACTCATTTTCTTGCAAAGGAAAACGCTGAACCATTGTCTGTTACAGGAAATATGAACAACCGAAAAAATAGTGAGAAACGGTAAAAAGGCCCTTAACTAGAATGGCCCTAATTGAAGTGTTGTGATGAAGTGTTGAGGGAAGAGGATTGTAGAGTAAGTCTTCTAGAGAGAGGGACTCAGTAGCAGTTAATGTTGGAAGAATCAAGGCTTTTGAGTATGTGATTGAATTGAACATGCGAACTGACGATCAGAGCAGACATCCCTTCCTATGATGAACCCTCGTCCTGCTGCAGAGCTGTGCCCACTCATCTGACCGACACCTCTGTCAGTCGGAGGAATTCGTTTAGTGCGGTGCTTCATGTGACATTTCAGATTATTTTCTTTTCTTGTACATTTGTGAATTAGCATTGGCGGTCAGGTGCACAGTAATACTGTAAACATATCAATAAATGGTGCTTAATTGTTTAAAAGAAATCCACAGAAGTTTAGATTTGACTCATTTTAAACGTATAGTTTTGGCCATATTTATTGTGCTCCGAAAGAGCAGAGTGTTAAATGGACGCTGGACTTTATGATCAATAATGTCTGCATTTTGTTCTTTTTTTACTGTATTTGCTTTCCAACAAAATGTCCTTTTTGCCATTTCTAGACTGCATTTGTTTATGAATGTTTACATGCTGAAAGTGAAATGCCTGAAGAATATCAGACGGCCCACTGTGCTTTCGTAAGGTGCGCCACTAATTGTAGTGGTTGTTGTACCAGTAGTAGTTGTAGTTTTAGGCCCAAGACCAGACAGACATTCGCTCGCTTGACTCATCAGCATTAAGCATCACTCCAAGCACCTCTATGATACAGCTTGTTTGGACAAGGTTGCGCTCTAAACACCTTCATGTTGGCAAAACTTCACAAGCAGTTGAACGAGTTGCTGTGTGCTAAACCGCATTGACCTCTCATTCGGCACTGTCAATTTCCTCGTTGGTGACGACAAAGGTGCTAAATCTTTCTGGATGAAAAAAGGTGATGACACATGTGTTTATCATGATTGGATCATTCTCATTAGAGTTCTTGCCACTGTCTGGCTGCCGATGTTGCTGAAATTCTGGTGAAGGGACTGTGTGTGTGTGTGTGTGTGTGTGTGTGTGTGTGTGTGTGTGTGTGTGTGCGCCAGCTACCCCACCCAGGCTGTAGTGGAGGTGAGAGATTTGTAGGCTTGTAAACTGTCAGGCCTGGGCTCTGAAGCCAGGCTTCTTTGCCAGATGTTTTTGTTCTAAAGACTACGTGCGGGGCAGCACTGGGTGATGCCAGTCATGATAAAGCCGGTGGCAGGGATGATATAAAAATGTCAAATAAGCTAATATTTATTTGCTTAAGATATTATTTTCTTTATTTTTGCTCTGGACCTGCCAGGGTAAGGAGTTTTACTCGCTTACCTACAACAGTTACCATTCAGGAAGCCAAAAGGAAGTATAGACAAGTATGGACTGAACTCAGGCTTTGAGGTAGCCTCGCTGGGTCAGTCATAATCTCAGAATTTCTGAAGCAAGAAAGATTTTCCACTAAATTTTAAATCTTAATATGTTATATTAGTCGGCACTCAGTGGGAAAACTTGATGTGTGTCCAGATGGCAGAAACAGTGCTGAAAACAACAAAGAATGTAAAATAGTACACTCGCCTCTTCCCTCACTAGGTGCGACAGTTTTTTGAGTATCTAAACAGACACTGTTTTGCTCTGCTGTTATTGACCAGGAACTACGCAGTCCTCACATGGTGAGCTGGCTGTTTTCGCATGGGCAAAAAAAGCTGGCATGTGTGGAAGCCTGTGTGTGTGTGAGTGTGTGTATGAGTGTGTGTTAGGATAACTGTGGAGTTAGGTGCTCTATCACCACACAAAGAGTGTGTTGTACTATACGGGATGCTCTTTGTTGCTGCGCCGACCTGTCGCAACAGGCCTGAGTTGCAGGGGTGCGCTTTGTGCTCTGCCTTTATGCTGCTTTCCTCCAGGGGACGGAGGGAGGGTGAGACGGAGGAAGAATGGGGATGCATCATTCTGACTCTTTAGTGGTCTCTTGCCTACACTCTACATTACCTCTCACAGCTTAACCATGGCAGTGCAAGCTCTAGTTTTTGTGTAGCTCAGTTTAGGAGTGCAGGGAAAAGTTGCGATTGGTGCTGGGAAGGATTGAGGTCATGCACTTACTTGCACTTGCTAGCGTTTTCAGGTTTTTAACTTTTTTTTTTTTTTAAACAAAAATTACTTTTTTACTAGAAGCTAAACATTTTTTTTTTGCACACCTGCAAAATGATTCATTTGAACTAGTAAGATTAGTTCCTTTAGCTATCCCATTTAAACTGAACAATAAAAAAGTGCAAATACTTTTATTGCTGTTCTTAAGTACAGATTTTAGGTCTCTGTATTTGACTTGAGTATTTCTTTTAATATTTAACTGTTATATTTTGACTTTTTACTTTTAAACACTCCCTGCTTACATTATTCATCATTGCCCACCTTTCCAAAATCAAAACCAATGGCCACAAACATACAGAAATAGTAGTGTATCCATCAGTGTAGATCACACACAAGACATAACAGGACCAGAACGTGAAGATGCAAAGATGAAACCGAGAAGAAAGGCAGACTCAAGTATTGAGTATGATGTCCGTGACGGGAGAACTACTAGAGACATGGATGAAAAGGAAGAAGTGAAGTTTATGTTCATTACTTTCAGAAGATTGTTTTCATTGGAGCTGAAGTTAGAATGGTTTAGCCTTTGTATTATATTCATATGGTGTGAGGATTAGTCTGCTTTGCACACAAACAGCTGTTAGAAATGTGCTTCGAAAAGCTACTTTAGATGTTAATGGTCTGAGTACATTTCAGAGCCTGTTTTGTGCGGGAGTTTTCCTTGTGCTTATGCAGCTACTGCTCTCCATGTTTTGTTCAACTAAAAGTGGGAGCAAAAATGCTTCTCCTCTAAAAGTAAAATAGGTTAGTGGTGCTCCCCTTGCTTCATTGTTTCATCACCTAAATCCTCTGCCCCCCTTATCTTATATCATCACCAGGGAGAAAAAAAGGACAATGAGGACAAATTACTCTCTCCAAACATTTCTGGGGTTCACGTTTTTCCTCTTTTTCTCGCTCTCTGCTTTTCTCGCTCACTTGTTCAAAGTTTTTCAGGCGTGTCTGCCTTGCTGTCCTCGGGCTATTCCGAATTCGACACGCTCATCCATGGCAGAAGATGACAGCCAGTTTTCATAACCGCCAGTAATTACACATCTCAGTCCAGCTTTGATCTCCTTAAGCGCAGTGTTTCTCCAGAGCCACCGGTTGTCTCTCAGGGCCCCGGATTCGCCTCGCTTTACTGGGCCCAGCCAGCAGATCACAGAGAGAAAGAGCGAGAGGGGGGAGAAAAAAAAAACAAGATTAGACACGATGATGGTGGAAACGTTTCATTAAAGCAGGAGAAAACGTCTCTCTAGTCTTGAATGGAAACAGATCATGTGTGCATGGATTGTGTACTTTGCTTCTAGAAAGCGGGATATTAATCGTTGTGAGGGTTTTTTTTTTGTTGTTGCTGAGGCCGAGAAACGTGCTTGGGTTACGTTTTTGGAAAAGATTATATGTCAGTAGGACAGAACTGACACGAAACTACCACAAGCTCAAACCCTCAGGGCACTTTTTTTCTGTTTTGGTTTTGAAACAGCCTGTTTTCCAGATGCAAATTCAGACTAGTCTGTGGTGAAATTCTATTTTGAAACCTTTTTTTAGGCCTCTTAGTACTTTTAGATTACGCCTGATTTGTTGCTTAGTTTGGTAGTTCTTTGACTTGGTCCTGAAGTATCCCTGCCCTGCACATTAGGTTACTATGGGCTTGCATTAGGCCCGATGTTTGGCCATTAAACTACTTGTAGTATTAGTATTGCTAAGTAAATATTAATAGTATTATGGGGCAGGCCTTTAGTATATTTGCTCAATCAGGAAACTATAATGCAGTCAAATAAAAATAAATAAAAATGTTTTTGACATATAACTGTCTGGAAAGGGTTGTCCATTTCTAAGACCATGTGACTCCAGGGAACCACAGCAAGAGCTGTCATCCTAAAATGACAGACACCTCAGAGTGAGAATCTTCCTGCAAGTGGCCAATCTACCAATATTCTTATGAAGAATGCAGCCCTGGTTCAAAAGCACAGTCACAATTTAGGCTTCAGCATGGCTGCTACTTTTCTTAGCTCCCATTACACTTTCAGAATCTGAAAATCAGAATCAGAAAAACTGTATTGATCCTGAAGGAAGCTGATCTTCAGCCATGCAGCTGAAAAAAATTCGGACACCAATCGTCTAAGATCTAGCTGCCTCATTTTTATGATTTTTTTGGCCAAACTTTTATTATAACATTATTTATTATAGGGGCAGTGGTGGCCTAGTGGTTCGGACGTTGGCCACGTGATCGGAGGATCGGGGGTTCGAACCCCTTCCCAGTTGGTTGCCCTGAGGTGCCGTCCCCGTCAAGCTCCTCCCTGCGATGGGCTGGCGACCTGTCCAGGGTGCGTCCCCCGTCCTCGCCCTGTGTGCGCTGGGTTGGACTCCAGCACTCCCCCGCGACCCCGTTTGGGACAAGCGGCAGAAAATGGATGGATGGATTATTTATTACAACTTTTATTACAGCAAAAACATATTAAAAACATGGAGTTAGAAAAAAGAGAGATACATTAAGGTAAATTAAACAAATATTAATATATGAAATAAATAATAAATAATGTCTGTCAAGCCAAATGATGGCCCAAATACTTATTTTACATAAAAAAAAAAGTGATTCAAATAAGGAGAGACAGGGCCTATCTGTCCAGAAAAGGACCCCATGGCTCCTAAAAACATCTGTGATTTAGATTCGTTACAGCTTAACTGCTCCATTGCAGAGCATGTCTTGTTGCAGCCTTGGGTCTAAAAATCTATTTGTATGATCATAATAACTTCTTTAAGCATAAACAGCCATGCCTCATGCCCCATTAATCCCTTCCACGCTTGATTCTGGGATCATTTTCTAGCTATCAGGAACTACCCCAGCAGTGGCAGGCAGCAGCTTTGCCAAGCGATTCGCCAAGGGATTTTGACTGCATCTATGCCCCCCCAGACCCCTCCCCCTCGCCCGATATCAGTATCTCAGCTCTCTTTGGTCTCGCGCCTGCACCTTTGAAAAGGCTAGACGCACAGATGCCTTGGCAGGCCGCACATCCGTGCGTTTGGCCGTGTCCAAGGGGTCAGGAATCCTGGCTGTTCGCGCTACAAAGCAGACACACGGTGCCCTGGTTGAAGCGCTGCATTATGGGACGGCTTTGAACTTGAGGGGAAAGGCAGCTGTTCTCTGAGCCCACAGAGAGTGTGGGAGGGGAATGGGGGGTGGATAAGGGGGCAGTTTGAGGTTTTGCCCACCGCACCTTTTGAAGTTAATCCCACGATGGGCTCCCTGCCCAATTAAAAGAAGCTAAACCGTTTTAAAGGGCTCACTTTCCCCTCTGAGTTTCTTTTCAATTGTTTTTTTTTTTTTCTCTCCCTTCCAACTCCTTTTCTGCCTGGGATCTTTGTGTAGGAAAGAGGTCGCCCTGACCTTTATAATGGCCTCACAAAGACACTGGGTATAATTAGCCTTGTACTAACATTGGTCTTAGTGGCTGATCTAGGACCAGGCTTTACTGAGCAAACTGTGATGCTTATCTTTTTAGGAGACCGTTCCTGGGTTAGTGAGAAGTGTCCTTTAAAGAAATGACCAATAAGTTTTACCCATCTCACTGTACTTACAACTACTCAAACCATATAAAACCTATTACAGAAGCCATTGGAGAAGTGTTTAGACACCTGCCTCTGACTTCTAATTTAAAGGTGATTAGAGCCAGTAGTTAGTCTGTTATTTTCTAAGTAAAGGAACCTGCAGTCCAGAGAAGTTATCAGACATGTGCTAGATGGAGGCAAAGCTGATGCTTTTAAACTGTGGCCGTCTTATTAAGTTATTAATCGGTTATGAACAAGTCATTCAGATGTGAATGAAGGAAAGTGGTTTATTCAGGCTGGTCTATTTACAGCAACAGGAACCAACATGCAACATACGATGCAAATTTTATTCACCAACCCCATCCACCGAATTTACGTATGTCATTTGTAAAACCTTTGATTTAAGGAGGATAATCTGATCCTTTTTTAAAATCCTACATAATTTCTCAAAACTATCATGAAATGATGTCTCAGGCATCAGGAAGTGTATTCATAACCATTTTGTGTAATAACTTCCTGTGAGGGGAGCTTTGGATGTCTGGTTCCTATCACCACCATTGTGAAGAATTCTGACCAAGTAACTTTCTCTACAACAAAGAAGTCCACATCAGAGAAATCTTAACAACTTTGTTTACATCTTGACCTTTTAATTATGCAGAAAAGCGGAAAAAATGGGTGGCGTAGCTCTTTAAGTATTATTATTTAGGAACTGCTATTCAGTTTTGGGAACTACAAAGGCTGTTAAAATAGAAAAAAGTGAAATGTGGTTCTTTGCAGGCTGAAGGGGAAATTTGGGGGCATAAAAAGTGCCGCACTGCGGATCTTAACAGGAAACAGTAGCTAACCTTTTCATCATGGCAGCTGCTCAAAGCTGGGGTTTCTTGTCTGGCTGTATTTTCAGCCAAGTGCGCTCTCTCTCTCTGTCTCTCTCTCTCTCTGTCTCTCTCTCTCTCTGTCTCTCTCTCTCTTCCTCTCTCTCTGGAGGATACGCCACTATCTCCCGCTTGGGGGAGGCACGGGGGGAGTGGATGCATTGGGGCGAAGTCAAGATGAAAGCATCCCGAGTTGAAAACGTGAGTAGGGATGATTAAAAAGGAGAGCCTTGTTTATTTGGTGCTTCCAATAGGCCTCCCCTCCCTTGATTCAGATGAGCTTCCTGTCCGTATTTCTCCCCCGGAAACTGATAACAGCATAAGAGCCACTGGGCCCCTCCTCACCGCTCAGGGCCTGTTGATGTTTGCATTCGGGCTCCTTTCGGCTCTTTCCCGGGTGTAAACAGCACAGTATCAAGTGATTATCTTATGATTTGAAGTCTCCAGACTTCAAAAGTCTCATTCAGACTCTGAGAGTGAGCCTTTGATGTTAGCTTAATGCATACCCCGCTGATTAACTGCGATTTATCACGCTTGCAATTATACACCTAATGTCCCTGAAGTCTACAGCATTTAGTGGAGACTTCAGTAATGTAAGCATTATAGGTCATTCTTTGTACCTCCTCTCCAAATGCTTGAAGTTATGGTGCTAAAACAATAAAAAAAATCATGTCACATTGCAGTTAATGGGTGTATCCTTTAACTATTCGCCAAACTATCCCTTTAAAAAGCTGGAAAACCAGGACTGCCTTTATGCACTCTCCACATTCCTGCATCTGTCCCGCTTCCGTCCTCCTGCTTGTCTTGGGCACTGTTACACACACTGAGGGACCCTCAGCATCAAGGGGACGAGCATGCAAAAGCAATCTGGGCCTAAAGGCAGGAAAACGGGGTCAGGCTGTCTGCATGTATTGGTCCACATGGGGCTGCTTGTGCTACCTGTGTGTGTGTGTGTGTGTGTGTGTGTGTGTGTGTGTGCGTGTGTGTGTGTGTGTGTTGTGTAGCGGAGTGGACAGGGGAAACATGGCAAAGCTTTTAAGGTAGCCCGCTCGTCTCTTGTTTAGTCATTAGAGAGAGAGAGAAGGATGAGAGAGAGAGAGAGAGGGATGAGAGAGAGAGAGAGAGAGAGAGAGAGAGAGAGAGAGAGAGAGAGACATGGCTGGTGTATTTGTGTCTGTCATTGGAGATGTTACACAACACATTCTTCAGCAAGTTCGAGGAAAACAGCCTCCAAGAATGCTTCCATCAAACCCTCGTCACTCAGCAGTATATATACAACTGCATACCCAGCGGACGCACCTCTACATGGGACAGGCAGTTGGCGTTTTTTTTGCTCACACTTATAAAAATGAGTGATTGGTTTATTAAACTATTTTAAAAATACAGTCAACTGTTTTAAGGACTTGCAGAGTCACCGTATAACTCTTTGTTTCACATGAGAGTGTTTTTGTTGTATCTCCTTTGAGAGTGAAGTGGAGGAGCAGGTGATTGGGATTATTTTGCATGTCAGGAGAGGCACTTGGTCTCATTGCAATATGAGCAACCATACTTTTCCTATGATAGCAACAATTGCCAATTTGTGAATTTGATGTAGTGTTGTGCTAACTGGGCGCACACACACAAACAATCTGGGTCTAAATTTGTTATTCGGTGGCATTTGCATTCTGTAGACTCTACTGGGGCTTTAAGTGAAATGAAAGTGACTTTGTCATTGTGAACACATAGAAATTCATCCTCTGCATTTAACCCACACACAGCATACAGCAGGGGGCAGCCATATCCAGCGCCCAGGGAGCACTGATGGGGAAGGTACCTTGCTCATGGGTACCTCAGGGTAACTTACTGGTCTACAATTGGAACCCACAACATTCGGGTCCTGGACCTAGTCCCTAAACACTAGGCGATCATTGCAATGCTTTAATGGCAGTTAATGTATCACAATGCACATCTCACAGGCATTTTTTCAAAGCAGTGTAAATCGTATTTTAGAAAGGATACAAAGCTTCTGTACTTTACCGGTTGCGACAGGCAAGCTTGCTGCACTTTGTGCAGCAACAAAGGGTCAGATTACCACCTGTCCCCATGGTGACGTGTGAAGCAGGCCATCTGTTACCTGCATATCAGCTGCACCACGTCCAGGTGTAGCGACTATAACCTCTCTACATCAACATAAAGCTAATAAATACTAGCTGTATCTGCCACGCCGAATGACTAGTCATTAGCAAACGACTGCTATCATACCCCTGCTTTTGAGTATGGAGTACAAGCACAATTTACTGAATAACGTTTGCTGGCAAGATGTTTTATTATGCACATGATGTGGTACTGTCATAAGGGTCTGTAAATAAGGAAAACACTCATACATAAACCCTGGTACTACAGCTAGGTGATTAAACTATAATATCAATATATAAAACACAGTATGCCATGATGTTAAACCTCCTCTAAAGAGGAGAGGAACGGATGTCAGTAGGACAAAGGCAGAATGGTTAGAATGCAGGGAGTAGAGGTGGTGAAGGTGGAGGTTTACTACTCGGGGTCAGCAGTTACAGTAACAGGAATTGTAGAAGAAAAGTGATGGAGAGTTCAGCCAGGTTGGAGCGGGTTTATTAAATGGGCAGCTAAGGTTGCACAGTTTGTCAGAGAAGTAAGAGAAGAAAGATTGCATTGGTTTGGACATGTGCAGATGAGAGATGAGGTATATTTTGGGAAATAGGAAATAGGATGGAGCGACCATGCAAGACGAGAAGTGAGCGGCCAAAGAGGAGGATTACGGGTGTGGTGAGAGAGGACATGCAGGTGGTTGGTGTGATAGAAGAAGATGCCGAGGGCAGGAAGAAATGAGAGGCAAATGATTTGCGGTGGTGACCCCTAACAGGTGCAGCCGAAAGAAGAAAAAGAAAAAAAATAGATTGAATAAAGAGGAAGGAACTGGTAGTGCTACAAAAATGTGTTTTTCATCAATATCTCACACATTGCACTGCACTTAACCCAGTTAAACTTGATCAGTCCCGCTATCCGAGGAGCGAAAAAGGCACCGTGTTAACTGATGATCTCATGATGTACTCAGGAAAGAATATCCATGATGATGATAAATATTGTTGTGTTGAACAGCTCTACCTGGTACATAAAATAACAAAGCTATAAAGATGTAATGGGAGATGTCAAAGGCTTCATGAACTTCCTCACACTTGATGGCTTTAGGTTGGCAAAACTGTCGTAATATATAACAGCTGTCAGAACAATTAGCAACAGTGGTAACACAACATTATTTGACATAAGCAGACCTCGCCCCGGGAACAATTTCTGCTTTGGCTTATTTAAAGCACATTTAAGTCAATGTCTAAAGTGTAGCCATCGAAAGTGACTCACATTTTCTCCATTAAAGCCTGTGATGCTTCACGTTTCCCTTTTAGGCTGCACAGTATATCATCTGTTCATTGTTATGGCAATACTCTCCCTTGTTAAATTGTAAGGCTGCTTCTGTTACTGTGACTCTAAGACTGAGAAATGTCAGTGATCTCTTTCCTGACCGCTATCAGTCAAAATGTTAAAAACCCTGAAACCTGAATGTTTTACTAAGGAAATGTGAGGGTGAACATTCTCAGGGGATTACATGTGTGCACAATTATTACGCAACTAAATGAAAAGCAAAATTCTCCAGCTCACTTGTTTCTTTTCATCTGTTAAAGTGAGAAAAATAACCAAACAACTCAAAGTGTACAAATAAACATTTGTGACAAAAGAAATCAGTGACCAATACAGCCACACTTCTTTTCAATAACCGTCATAAGCCTTTCACGCATGACCGTCAGTTTCTTGATCTGTTGACGATCAACTTTTTGTGCGGCAGTAACCACAACCTCCCAGACACAAAACTGGCAGCAGGCTTGGGAGATGATTTTGAGTCCATCAGGATGGGAGTCCATCTTCAACCTGAAAAGGTCCAGCTAGCTCATCTTTAATAATACCAGCCCATACCGGTACCCAACCTCCACCTTGCTGGCATCTGAGTAGAAGTGGAGCTCTGTGCCCATAACTGATCCTGTCATGGGCCCATCCATCTGGTCCAAGGGGGTGTAGCTCAGTGGTAGAGCATTTGACTGCAGATCAAGAGGTCCCCAGTTCATATCTGGGTGCCCCCTTAGACTGTCCCTGCAGAATTCTCTGTTGTTGGGTTGTTTAGATGCATTTGTCTTCTAGTGGTAGGGTACTTGCCTTCGGACCTCTGGATCAAGAGGTCCCCGGTTCGAATCCCACCTCTAGCACTACCACCACTGGGTCCCTGAGCAAGACCCTTAACCCTGAGTTGCTCCAGGGGGACTGTCCCTGTAATTAGGACATGTAAGTCGCTCTGCATAAGAGCGTCTGCTAAATGCCGTAAATGTAAATGCCGTAAATGTCCATCAAGAGTCTTGATGTTCCTAGGCCCAGTCTTGATGTTTCAGATTATGTGTCTTTCTCAGTGGAGGTCGGGTTTCAGTTCTCCTTATCTTGCCCGTTATCTCTGAGCACTGAACACCTTATATTTCTGGACACACCAGGAAGGTTCGGTTCTGGAATTTGACAGCACTGGAGGATCATGGGTTCCTGGTAGCTTCACATGATTCTTGTATACAGTGTATAGCTCATTCAAAGGGCAGCAAGAGGGTCCACTGTTGTAAACTGAATAAAGACTTATATGTAAATGTGTAACACCATAAAACTAGGGCTTCAATATAGGCAATATTTGCAGCTTAGTTTCCATATATGGACTATATGGAGGGGAAGTGAACATTTTATAACATTTTAAGTTTATCCTTCGTGTCTATAATTCCTGAAAAGTGGTGATAGAGGCCCTTTTAAGATAATGAAATCCATCACAATATGTAGCAGTATAATCGCAATACAGAAAATCTTTCAAAGTGTAAAATACTCTTCACAGTCGTTTTATGAAGGATTTCATGTTTAGGAACCCTTAAAATTATTTATCTCAAATGTCTAACGAATCTGCTTCGATTAGTGATAAAAGTGCTCAAGTATTTCTTTTTAAATAAGTTATTCAGCGCTTATGGATGTTATTTCATTCCTATATAGACAGCCCGCAGTCTTACCTGTATTTGTAGAGCAGTGCAGTAGTAGAGCTACTTAACATCTTCAACAAAGCCATTACGTCCAACATCAGGTCTTCTGTTCCTGTTTATTCAGCATGTGATTAATGCTTGGATCTGCCAGCCTGATTACTCAAAGCCACGTCTCATTCTTGGGTTTTCATGGGGTTTTGAATGCTCTTATTATAAAGCATCAGATATGAATCATCAGATTATTGCCACTTAAAAGCTCCCAGGCATTCCGGGGAATTATATGTTCCTGCCTGGAGTGAGGAAGTGGAGGGCAGATGTGACAGCTCTCGGCTCCGCATCAAAAGCGGCACTTTACACTGAGGCGCTCATGAAGTTTTTATGCAATGAAGGAACAGGAAATCGCCAGCAAATATGGCCCTGTGCAGGAGGAACGAACGTTTCTGAAAGTGACTCAAGCAGCTGTGTTCAACATTAACTCTTGCTAGTCTACAGTCATTGTTGAGTTTTACTGCATAGATGTTTAGTAACAGTTGAACTTCAATGTACATTATACACTCAGTTTCCATCCTCTATTAAAGGGGGCACTGTGACAAATACATAAAGTGTGATATATATGTTTTCTTTCAGCAAGACGAATATAAAACAAAAAATCTTATATCGCCTCCTCTGCTGACAAATTGATTTGGAAAGTTTAGAATTGCAGCTTGAACGGATCTTGTCCACAAGTGTTAAAAAGGAGAAACAATCTAAAATAACACCTTGCTTTTGTAGCCGGGGATGACTCAGAGTTTAATAGCACCCTGGGCATCTAACTAAACAATTTAGATTGTATTCCCATTCAAGTGCACCTTGGGTGAGTTTACACCTGGCCTGGTGAAATCTTGATGTTAAAAGCCCAAACCAATGCACGTTAAAGAGCTTGGATCTTGGATCGTTTCTGTTAGTGGTATGTGAAAGTGAAGTGAAAGTGACTATTCTTGTCATTGCGAGGTCACAGCACAGCACGCAGTGAACCACAGCGAAATTGGACCTCTGCATTTAACCCATGCAAATACCGTGCAGCAGGGGGTAGCTATGAAAGCGCCCGGGGAGCAGTGACAGGGATGGTACCTTGCTCAAGGGGACCTCAGGGCAACCTTCTGGTTAGGGGTTTGAAGCCACAATCTTCCGATCCTGTTCATGTTTTTTCTGATTAATAACTATTTATAAAATGTAGGAATTGTGAGTAAAATGACCTAAACGAGCACTAATGTTGGATGCGAAAATGATCAGGATAATTTTAGCAAAGAAGCCCAATGTCACCTAATTATTCATCCCAAGTACAACATATAATTAATTAAATTAAATGTTACATTTTGATCTACCAATACTGATTTAATTCTATCAATAATCTATTCATTTCTCACACATTTGTAAGGGGAGCAGCATTTAATTTGTATTTTTTAATGAATATACATTTTCTCATTTTTCTCATTTACTGACCCCAACCTGTGGTCCTGGGAGGCCCTGGGTCTGCACATTTTACTCTACATCCACTTGAACCCTGGAAAGTCTTGTGAACAAGCTGGTGAGGTGGGTCAGGTGTGCTGAGAGCAGGGAAAACACTGAAACGTGCAGAGCAAGGTTGGTAATCAATGTTCTTGAAGGCTGCTTATAACTAAAACCTGTAGATTGTAGATCAGCACAACGGAGGGTCTCTGGAGGAAGAAAAGAGGAGTTTTGCAGGCAGGGTCTGTTTATCCCTCTGGTATTTCTAACCAAGTGTCTTCAGAGGCTTTCCTTCTTTCTGCTTGGCTTGCTTTGTGCATGTTTGTGTGTGGCTAATAGCAACGGCCTGCTTTGATCAGTTGACCACAAGTGACCTAATGTCCCTTGGTTGTACTTTAGCTAAGGCCTGCATGACTGTGTGTGTATATATAGGGAATTGAATCTACTTCAGATGCGTAGATCATCCACATGACTCATATCTATGTACTCATTATATAATAGTGATAACAGTGGTGATGTCATGTTGTTATTTGTCTCCTCCATTCATTCATCTGCCTGTCACTTTCTCCTTTCTGAGCCAGTGGGCCTTTATAATAATCTGTATCAGGCGCTTGTTTCAGATGGACAGCGATGACCTCATGTTAGAAGACCACTGTTAGTCCCATTATTCTGCTCTCTCTGTGTTTGTTGAATCTAAAGCCAGGCTAAATGCTGCTTGGGAAGAGCTTGGTTCCTGGTTATCAGGCTTGGATTATGTGCCTGAGGCTTTCTGATTGGTGCCCTGCCCAGTTCCATGGAGATGGACCGGTGACTATTGATTGAGAATTGTTATCGGCCCAGAAACTCCATCCTTAGTTACAAATCCTGTGCTGATTGCAGACTGAATAGGAATTGATGCCACATGTCTCTTTTGTCTGAGTTCTGGACATGAGCAGCAACTGAAGCTGTAAGTGAGTGCTGTGCATGCACATTTTAGGAGTGGAGATGGCCAGGCTGGGGAAAAAACAGGACTAACCTACAGTTTCTAGGCAATCATCCACTGTTTTTGTTTGTTTGTTTACCAAAGCAACATTTTTATTGTTTTATTGAATAAAAATTTAATTCCTCTTTGGTTACATATTTTAGAAAGACTCAGGAATTAATACAAAGTTATTTGGGTAGTTTACTTTGTAATTGAGTTACTTTGGTATTTTAAATTGATAGAATGTAGTTAAAACACCTGATAGTTTAATTACTTCTTTAATTTCTTAATTATAGTTTAAAGCTTGGATCAGACACTTTTCATTATAAAAACAACAGTTTTCATTTTTCCGTGTCTGTGCTTAAATTTACATGTTGGTAATTCTGTATAGATGCATTCATAAGGCTACAGACATCCGTAAAATTTGACTGTAAAAAATATCAAATTTGATGATAGTTGGGATAAATCTAGCTTTATTCCTACTAGTGACTGTTAACATTACAGATCTAAAAAGACACTGATAAAAGTAGTCTTGGACAAGTGATGGACTAGTGATAAGTGATGCTTATCTGAATGAACCCTCACAGAAGTTCCATGTAGGTGTATTTAAGTTGTCATACAAAGCTTATGTAGATGTATGTAGCCTTATGAATACCATCCTCCCCCTTTCAAGTCTGTGATTACCGTTTAAAAGGTATTTTAGAACATTTCAGTTCAAACTTTGTGTTTGGGTCAGCACGGGTGTATTTGTGTGTGTGTGTGTGTGCGTGTTTTCTGTTTGCTTGCATGTGGCCGTGTGTGTGCTCGTATGGGTTCTCGTTCATGTGTAAGAGGCGTGTGCGACGTTGGCCTCGCTGTGATCATTACTAAACTCCGTTAACCGAGATCAAAGCTGCTCAGATCTTGCGGCAGCCCTCGCCAACAAAAGCCATATTGTAAACGGAGAGAGGCTGACAGAACATGCTTTATGTCGCCGTGATCACATGGTGCCCACAGGAGGGACCATAGTATACACACCACTGTCCCGCTCCTGACCTCTCCCTCGCTCCCTCTGCCTCATTTGCCCGCCCTGCCACATTATTCCCTCTCGTCCCCTGCCTTCATGGAAAAGTGCCTTAAAGAGGATGCTGAAATCTGATGCCAAACTTGACAGTATCAGAGAAGAGAGGAAACGAGAGAACATACTGTAGAAGTAATGGCAACCACCTCATCCATAGCAGCCACTCAGTTACTTGTGGTACCTCAACAAACTAATTTTAAGATATTTTGCATGGCGAGCGTTTTTCATTGGTTTCTTCCCTTTTTAGGATTAACATCAGTGCTAAGTTGATAGATCTTTTGGAGAATTGTAAGGACAGGAAGTTAGTTAGTTGGTTGGTTGGTTGGCTTGATTTCTTTGGCAGTAGATAGTTACCAGTGGTTGGTCAGTTAGTACTTTATTAGTATGTGGTTTGTTTGGCTGGACAGTTATTTGGGTAGTTTGTTAGGTTGGTTGATAATTTAGTTACTCAGGTGGTCAGGTAAACAGGTAGATGGTTAACCCTGTTGTTGATGTGATTATTCTGGTAATTAGTTAAATAGGTAATTAGTTCAAATAGAGACATAGTTACATATATCCCTTACTAATTAGGTAGTGATTGCATTGGTCGAGTTACTTAAATAGTTAAACTAATGATTTATTTACTTATATAAGTAAATATGATTTATTTACTAATAAATTCTTAAGTTAGAAGCCAGGATTCTGTTTTTATATTATTTTAAAAGATTGGTCACAATAGTTACTTTGCTTACGTTTAAACAAACAGCTTTTGTGTGGAGGAGGCAAGCAGTGTAGGCCCATCTCAGCTTGGAACATCCCGGGATGGCTGTCTCTGTCCCATCTGCTGTCTTTGTGTCTAAGGCCTCTGACGAAGGTGGTGGTTTTCACACTAGCGTCCACGCGGTGGGCACTGCCATTCCTGCAGGCGGTGCAAATATGCGCATTCAGCCTGGCTGGAATTCACGGTGACTAAGTGACGGGCTATCCAGAGAGCTGTTGTTTGGACCCAAACTAATGCCTGCTTTCAGATTTTCCTTGTTCTCCTTCTCATTTAATATGAACAGAAGATGTATTGTTAGAACACTGGGACGTTTGTGAGTGACAGGCTTTAACGGTATGAGCGTCAGCCCTGCTCAAACGTTCTGTCCAGTCAGAAGTCCCAGTTATAATCAGCAATAAAGGAAACGTAGCATAAATTAAAGGTTCTGAGTTTTACGTGTGGGCCCTATTTCTGCCTGCAAGCTGAAAAGGGGATATTATGATCTGAACTTAATGGTTAGGAGGGTTCAAAAGAGGGTAGAACCTCTGCTTTTGCACACCAGCCTTCCTAATCATGGCACGCACGCATATACACACACTGGACGTTGCGGCCATGCAGTCATTAACTCAACAACCTCTTTGATTCAGCCTTGAACGTAGGACAGATAACTCTACTGTTCACTCACCCACACATAGACACACACAGCCACTTGTGCTTTTTATTGGGCCGTGAAAGGGGAGTGTCTGTGATGGCTGTGTCCATACGCACCAGATGCAGTAGCTGCCGCATATATTGGTAAAGTGCTTAGCCGACTTCCCGACTTAAAAATAAAGGTGTCAGATAGGTTTCTTAGGAGCGATGCCATTGCAGACCCATTTTTTCGGTACCATGAAGAACCCCTCATATGTATATGACCTGAATGAATAGTCTGTTGAAAGACCTAATAACACTTTCCTACACATAAGAATAACAAACACATCATGCCATATGCTGTCACTAGTTGAGATGCCCTTTAATGGAACAGTGTCATGTTATCAGTAATTATAATGGCGGATAATATTTGGTTTTAGGACTTAAAATTACCATGTGACCTAAACTGTAATGACAAGTTACGGCATGGTTATGTCATAATGATGTAACTTAGATATAGTGTTAGCAGAGGTTCTTTATGGAACAAAAAGGTTTCGTTTTATGACACTGCTACCTTTTTTTTCAACTTAATTTTAGGAAAAAAAAATCACTTCTGACATGTTCCAAGAACAGGGGTGACAGAAGGTTGTTGATTCGAATCCAGGACCAGAAGGTGGTCCCCATGACTGCACCACGGGTGCTGGATATAGCTGCCCCCTGCTGTACATTGTGTATGGGTTAAATACAGAGGATGCATATCGTTGTTATGTGGATTTTTTCACATTTCACTCACAGCGCTGGACCTCCACAGATAAATGCCTGTGTTGAACACAGTCCCGCGGCACAGGCAATAGTGCAGGACAGCCATTAAAAGTGCCGTGTCTCCAATCATTATCAGCCCCATCGCTTACATAATCTCTGCCCTCTATTTACATTTTCATAATACTGTGCCTTCCTCTCTCTCTCTCTCTCTCCCTCTCTTTCTGCATTCCAAAGTGCATTGCGAAGCATCTGGCACACTTAATGTCAAATGCCATGCTGTCTGTGCTGAATGTGGCCTGTGGGCCGAAACTGGCCCGTGAAAATCTTTATTTGGCTTACCAGGAAGTTACCCACTGGCACAATGAGAGAATTAATATTTTAATATGTAACTTTTTTTTTTTTTGAAACTTTATTAGATGAAATATTATGTGACATATTATAAAATACATGTAGGACAATTGCAAATCTTTTTACTAGATTTGAGGAATAAAATGGAAAAATCACTACATCGCATTTTGTGCATGGGGCAGGAGAGGTGAACATTAGATGAACATCAAAATAAAAGACTAATCATTATAATTTGAAAGAGTGTCTATGTTTGGCATGAATTGTACATTCAGAACTCATTAAAGGTTTATTCAAGCATACTATAATTTCATAGTTTTAACTTTGATTTGTATATTTGAATATTTCCCCCTCATTCAGCATAGTCAACGTCACCAATAACAGTGCTAATGAAGATTGGGACACCCTTGCTGCAGTAGTGCAGTAGCGGTCACCCACCAACACACACCAAGAGCAGTCGGCCTGGTGAGTCCTCGGACTAAGATTATGCAATACTGGAGCTATAATTCCGAATCCCCACTAAGGTTGTAGTCACAATAAATCATAGAGTAGTCCAAACATTGCAGTGTCATTTTCTTGCCACTTGCCCTCCGCTTATTGTATGCATTTATAGGCTCTTGTGTTTTAGAGAGTTCTTAATGAAAGTGATGGGGATGCACATAAAACCTTCACGTGCCTCTCTAATTCCCTTGCTCTTTGTCTGTCTCTAGTCCAGCACGTTGTGGCCGTTTTTTGCTGCAGCATGTGGCCTTCACTCACCACTGTACTTTGAAACCATACACACACTGGCGGAGCAGAGAGCAGGCCTTGACTTTGATAAGAGGGGCTATTTTAAGCAGTTTGTTCTCTCTCTCTCTCATATCCCCCCCGCTGCTCTCCCTCACTCCCTTTGGCCAAATCAGTGTAGATCCTGGTGCCCAAGTTCTTTCCAGTCGGACGTTTGTTAGGTCAGCTTCCCTTCAGATAATGACACGTTTCCCCTTAGATGTTCCTCTGTCTGGAACAACACACAGCAGAGCACAGGGGCTTCTCTGAACAGCTTTCCACAGCATAGGTCATACATATGCTCGCGCGCACACACACACACACACACACACGTGTGTGTAATTATGCTATCGCACCAATGAAATGAAAGTGAATAAAACGTAATGTCTTTATTTCCTTATTTATTTATTTTTCACGGTTGTGCTTCTTTATCATTTATAGGAAACATCTACCCTGGAATTCCACCCCTGCCCTCTGTCTAGGAGTAGAATTACACACTGTAACCCAGTGCTGCACAAATTGTCATTGGCCTTTACCCCATTCACCAGTGGTCAGTTTGTGTGATGAACATGTATTGTTATGGTGGTGGTGGTGGTCTAGTGGTAGGGTACTTGCCTATGGCCCTATGGTTCAAGAGATCTCAGGTTCAAATCCCACCTCTAGCACTACCACCACTGGGTCCCTGAGCAAGACCCTTAACCCTGAGCTGCTCCAGGGGGACTGTCCCTGTAATCAGGACATGGAAGTCGCTTTGGATTAGAGCGTCTGCTAAATGCCGCAAATGTAAATGTAATGTTTTTATGATCACTCTCATGGCAGTTACAACATCATCACACGATTATATACATGATCATGCTGGGATCCTTACACAATGTCAATGTAACACAATGCCAATTTCTACAATTGCGTAGTATGTGTGGTTTAAGTTACTGCATTAGGTAAAGAGAGGACCTAAAGTGAGCATGGTGCGTTGGAGGCTTTTGAGTTAGTTGCCTAGGTGATCTCAATCCATGAACCCTGGATAGAAAGCAACCAGAACCAACTTGGACCAGGCTGTCCAATAGCTCGCATCACATCATTACAAAACAGATTTGGGTGTGCTGAAGACCTGATAGGATCCAGTGCATTGCGACATTGTTTTCCAGCCCACCTGATTTTCCAACTGTACTCTTATCCTAAAGTGATACATTCAGAAGATGTCGTAATGCTGACCAGGGTCAGGATTATTATGTGCAGTTCTCCTTCCATCATGAAACTGGAGAGTGTCAGTAATCTTATTAGCATAACAGCCAGGTTAATAAAGAGTGAGCTTTTAAATTTTGTTTTATTTACCAAATTTTGGTTTTGAAATAATCTTGTGTGGAACAATACCAAACTGTTAGTCTTTAAATGTTGAATCCCTGCTGCAGACCAATGCAAACTAAAAAGCACCTTTAATCTACACTCACTGTTCACTTAATCACCTCTGCTAAGTGTGAGAGTGTAGTTCATAGACTTTAGTTCTTGTATTTGTTATATATACACCATACCACACTCGCAGTGTAATTGGCCCAAATAATCCCTGCACACGGGTGGTCTTGTGGTGATGCAGAGCATTGATGAATGGGGTACACATGATGCAAGTAAACTCTTGAGTGCACCTACAGGAGAGGAAAACGGACCATGAATGTAGATACAGCGGGGGGGTATACCAACTGAAGAGGCTCGTCACTGCACAGTATAAACAGATCACAGCAGAGCACATCCCTCACACTCACACATCTATGCGCTTATCTGCTTGCATGCACACACACCCACACTGGCGGCGGTGCACTTCTGAAGTCTGCACAGGTGTGTAAGGTATATGAGAAAGCCTCGAAGCTGCGCTCCGCTCTCCAGTTTTTCTGGAATTTTTCGACCCCCTCGGGTTGTAATAAAGCTGATCCCCTCCCTGAGACGCTTGCAGCTCTCTGGAAGCAGCGATAAGGGTGGTGGAGCTGATGAAGATTGGGCCTTTTTGATCTGAGCCGGAGCTACGTTCCTGGCTTTTATTGTATTAATGCAGGGGCTCAATTAGCGTCGGCTTCGCATTCCTTCCGCTCAACGCGCACTCGCAGGAGCACGTGTGTTTGGACATGCTCGGAATTCTCCCTCTGAGCAACTTGGGTGTGCAATGAAAGTGTGTGTGTTTGCACAGAGTCGTTTGTAACATGGTGAGTTATTATGGTCCTCATACTGCATAGCACCCCAAGCGCTGACGAGATTTTAACAAACGACAGACCTTGACCTTCGAGCATGGGCCGCTGCTATAAAAGACCACTGAAGTCCCGTTTTTCTTTAGTCCGCATTATGCCCATATTAGGAAGTCTGGTTCAAACTCCTTTTCTCTATAGGAAGAAATAAATAAATCACAAGAATCAAAAGAATCACTAGGTTGTTTTGCAGTCAAAAAATGCAAATGCTGTTACAAAAGTTCACAGGAAAGTCTAGTCTAGCCTGCTGGTGGTTTGCGCGAAGCAAGCCTTTGATGTCGATTCATCAGACACTAATAGGCTTGAGACTACAGTCGCACCCCGGCAATTCGACTCACACTCACAGCTCAGGGACTCAAGACTTGGCTGAGACTTGCAACCCAGAGACTTAAGATCAGTGCCATCTCTTGGGCCTGTGACTGGTCGTATTTGCAAGCCAGGCTGTTTTAGTAGGCACTTCTTGGCCATGCTGAAACCCACCAGTTCTGGTTGGTAAGACTAGCGTTCTAAGGTATGACTGGAGCACAACTATACACTTTTCTTCTCCCTTCCCCTCACTTCTCGTCCCAAGCACAACAGTTCGCCTGAGTGTGTGACCCATTTCGACGTGTGTGGTCAAAGATGAAAGGATGAAAATGTGGGAGGGAACGAAGGGAGGACCGGCAAGAAAAGGTCTGATTGTGAGAGAAAGGAGAGATGGATTGGAAGTGAGGCAAACAGAAAGGTGCTTGTGTGTGTGTGTGTGTGTGTGTGTTACTGCTCAGCGCTGTTTCTCTCTGTGTATTTGCAGACTCTGTTAACTATTACCGAGAGATGTGTACTTTGGCTGTGGCCCAGAACTGTTACACACACAAGCGGGCCGATATCAAAAGAGAACTTGCACTTGTGGCTGGAGTCCCTCCAAAAAACTCGGCCTCTGTCTGTCTGTCTGTCTGTCCTCGTACACTCATTGCCCTCCTTTTATGGCTTATTTGTCCATTCTGTTTGCTGCAAACATATTCTCTCTTACAAACTCTCTGCTCTTCTCTTTTCTCACGTGTTCAGTGTCTTCAGCTTCTGTAGTCCAAGGCTGGAACTACAAGGCTAACACAGTTAAGGAGTACAGGGAGCTTACAGCCACTTAGCTGTTTGTGAGAATGGTCAAATGGACGCTCACACAGCAGTTGACGACGCACACTCCCTGCCAGGCCTGCTGCCGCGCCCCAGTCTCCCTAAACCTCTCTGCTGTTCTGAAAGGCCGCTTGATCAAAGGCGGCGAGAGCTGCCACCGCCATGTCTGTTGACTCGCCCCGATATTTTTCCGTCGTTACCCAGCCGAAACGGTTACTCATTAATTTCTCCCTTTCCCGCCTTTTATCTCCTGTGCTGCCCTGGCCCAGGCCGTGTTTGCTCTTGCTGTGTGTTTGCTGTGCGGTGCCGCTGGGTCTGAATAGCACGCTGCCCACTTCTGCCCACCTCTGCTTCCATTGTGTAGCTTGTTCCATGAGGGCCTTCGAGAAAAAGAGACTGTATGTGTTTGGGGTGAGGGTCTCATTGCTAAACTTAAAAAAAAGATTTAGCAAAAAGTCAAATTTACACTGTTCTCTTGCATAAATTTAGTCAGACTAATCATGTTGGATGTCCAGAGATTGCTTCAATTATATATATGACATTGCCGTGCAAAGATCTTATCCCTAGCTAGGATAAGCAGTTCAAGTAATGCATGGATGGATTAGTAAAAGTAAAATGGTATCGTTTGTGTCTGCTAGTGTGTTTGTTTAACCATTTGGTGGTTGTGATCATCTTGTGGTAAGATACTCAGCTATGAACCAAGAAGTCGCAGATTCAAATCCTACCTCCAGCACTGTTCTTAAGTAAGACCCTTAACCCCAGGTTACTCCAGGGAGACGCTCCCTGTAATTAGGAAGTGGAAGTTACTCTGGATAAGAGCGTCTGATAACTCTAAATGTAATTTCTGAACCTGTCCTTTAGGAAGTCTGTAACATGTAACATGCAGCATGTGAGATTGACTAATCACCTACTTTTTTACTCATTCATATTTATTTATAAGAAAAAAAATATATACATACTGCAGAACTAACACTCTAGGTGGCTCAAAACTATAAATACCTGTCCCGGGTCCTTCCTGTGTGGAGTTTGCATGTTTCCTCCACTGGAGCTCCACTTCCTCTAAAGACATGCATGTCAGGTGGATTAGAAATACCAAATTGTGCATCTGCCCTGTGATGGATCAGCAACCAGTGCAGGAAGTTTCCCCGCATTTTGCCTCCAGAACATCTGCGTCCCCACTCAGGATAAATAGTTAAGATAATGAGTCAGTGAGTAAGAAGTATAGTCAGAAATATATTGTTTATTTAGAGGTAAATAGTGTAACTGACAGTAGACAAAAGTGCATCATTTTTTTTTTTTAATGATTCATTTCTGTTCAATATGATTTTCAATCCTGATCTGATGTTCTTGTTTCTCCCATTAATTATTTACTACATGGATTGGTTTGGCTTTTTGAGCACATGTCTGCCCACCCTCTAACAAAATAACTAGAGTCCTTAGATTAGAAGTAACAAGAGTGCCCATGGCACAGATCATTCCTCCTTCCCTGCCCACTTTGCTCTGATAGGACTCACCCAGCAGCCTGGTTTTGTTCACCAAGCATGAACGATGGCAAATGAGAGTGTGATGGGTGTATCGCTTTTTAATTCTGTAATGAATTTAGATTTTTTTCCTTCAGAATGTTTTCCCTTATCAGAAGCTGCTAGTAGGTTTGAGGGAGGTCATTTATGAGTTCGAAGCCACAGCAGCCTTGTGCAAGTGCAGTGCAAAACCTCAAACGGCAAACATGCCTTTGCTGATCGGATTTGCCAAACTGCTGCTTTAAGCCATGTGGTGTCTCCCCTTGTGGCATTCCAGGGAAAAAAGCTGCATTGCTTGTCATGACTCCAGGTCATTTATGTGAAGTCATGCACAGTGTTTGCAGGGATTTTTTTGTTCATTTTATGCATAATTATAAACGCATAATATATTTCTTTTGTACAGTCGGACTAAAAGAGCTAGCTGTGGATTGGTTTAGGAATAGCGGCTGGCTGACAGTCATGAAGCACGAGGCTGAAATTATGGCTCCAAGGCTCAATGCCAGCGTTGGAGCCAGTGACCTCAGCTGTCGTTTCAATATGATCCATATATTGTGAAGTACAGACCTAAAGCCACTACACGCGATGAAGAATAAATAGCTAGATAAAGTCGAACAGTTGTGTACATAAAGCAGCCAAAAAAATGGGTCTTTCTTTCTCCAATTTTCCCCTTTTTTATTCTTGTTCACTTTCAGCTGCTAAGTTTCTGCCATTATTGCAAATAAAAACGTTTCCTCCTAGCAGCCAGTGAGCTCTGACTGCAGCATGTATTACATAGAAACGTAAGAAACCTGATGATAGTAGTCGATACTACTACTTTTGATGTATGCAGGAGTAAAAATCTACGAGTATCCGTATTAAAGGGTTGTCAAAGCAGGCAATAATGTATCGTTAATTCTGGAATATTTTTTCATTAATTCAGAAATGATCCCATTTACGATTTTTCCTGTTTTAGTTTCCTCTAAAGGTTTTCAACACCCCACTCCCCAGTGCAGCGATCACATATCAGTCACCTGTTGTAAAGAAGCCCTAGAGGAAAACCCTTCTTGAAACCTGCATACAGCCTTCTCATTGGCCCCATCCGAAACCACACATTTACCTTCTAAGCTCTTTATTGGGCAAACTGACTTATTTTCTCTTTGTCTGTGCCAATTTCCTGTAGAGAATTTTATTTTTTTTTCTTCTCCTTTCCTCTCTCAAGCATGGTGACCGCAACTGTTGTGAGTAAAAGAACAGGCAATAATAGGAATTGTGTTTTTTATTTGTCATTTACCTCAATATATGATTCATCATGAGTGTTTCAACAGAAATCAAAGCTCTCCCTACAGCTCTCAGAGCAACACCGGAGACAGAGGTGGCACTAAGATCTGTTCTGTTGTGTTATGTGGTCAAAGTTGGGAATTGGCTTGGAAAAAAGGACCACTTCAGACATAAAATCTCCTGCTGTGCTGCCTCTACTTGTTTATTAAACACACTCACATACACATATCGCTATGATGCATATGTAAGGCCTGCAGTCCCCCTTAACCAACATGTTGACACACCAAACCAGGCATGCTGAATAATGCTGAATGTATAAATAATGTGAGGGAATGCTCGTAAAGCCTGTGTTATAGATGTGGCTCACTTTATTTAAAGCACTGGGATGAAAAAGCACAGCAGCAAGGGAAATGTGAGGGTACATACTGGAAGTGTGTGAAAGAGTCTGTAAAACAAGTTGCGAATACCACTAAAAGTGAAACTTATTACACAGTTAACAAGGATCACACGCGCGTTCACAACAGTTAGTAAAAGCAGAGAGCAGCAGATGAGAAACTAATTATTTAACACTGCTTTCATTAGTGTCAACCGGGCCAAATGGGTGGGAATGTACTGAAGGGGCTGGATCACAGTGCCCTTTTCTCCTACATGGCTTTTCATACAAGCAGTAATGAATGGAGAGTAAAATGCCTCACTATTACACTGTCAGTCCATCTTAGTGCCTCAAGGTACAGCAAGGTCCATGATCTAAATGTGTTCCTTTCATAAGGGCTGCATTATATATCACCTGTTAATCACGGTTCCTGCGGCTGTAATACTGATATTGAAGTAATATGCAAATTTTTAACAAAACTGACCAATCACAGCTCCATAACATGGGAAAAGGGGTATCTTTATACCTCTTCATATCTTCACCCTTTTGAATGGAAAAATGAATAAAATGAACCAAAGGTATTGTGTAGGGACATCATCTGAACTCCAGAAGGTGCAATTTTTCCGGGAAGTTATGGCTTTACCGTGAGGTGGATGTTATATAAATATTTTGCCTTCACTCATCACTGAGCCATACACTCCAAGTTGTTTTCACCTCCTGTGCCAATTGTGTCTCTACGTGTAAATACAATACAATTTGGACGTCTCCGCTGAGGGTTCAATCGCTCAAAATGTTTTGTCGACTGCACAGGTGACAGGGTTAATTCTAACACATGGCTTTGGTGCTTGTTTCCAAAAATGCTTTAGTACTGACTGGAAGAAGATCAGCTGTGAATCTTCACAAAGCAGCAGCTATTGAGAGCTCTTGAAGGTGAGGTTTGAGGACTAGCCTAACTGTTCTCCGCGTGCATTTGCTGTTGTCTTCTGTTTTCCTTTAATAGAAATCTGAGGTTGGGTTGTGAGTCCGTGATCGCCACATTAGTAATGCTGTTGCAAGCTGAGGAATGGATAGCCTGCAGCTGCGTTTACAACTAAACTGCAATCTCAAGTAAAAAGCTGAGTCATTAACCTGATTCTCCCAGGCTGGGGACACTGAGAGTGGGTGTTCTAGACCTCGTTTGCCCTCAGAAGGTTTGAAGCTGTGGTAGGCCTACACACCCATCCCTACACACACAAACCTGAGACGAGGTGAAGCAGAGGGGTGTGGGGACCGCCTTCAGAAACCTCTTGCTAAAAGAAGACAACCCGCAGCCTTTGTTTTGCCTCCATAATAATTTCCTTTCGGGGCACGTCCTCTGTCTTTCAGGACAGAGAAAGTGGAGCCCCTCTGTTGGGCTACTATTACACCAAGCATCAGAGAGAGAGAGAGAGGAAAGGAAAGGACAGAGTTCTCTGCCTGTAATACAATAAGAGGCTCACATTAGATCTTCAAAGGTGCAGGCAGCCAGTCGGCCCAGCATGTTTGCCATGCATGTGGCCCTGCTGGGGCACATCCGCATGCCAGGACTGGTCATGAGCTAAACGCTGTAAACGAGGTGCCGCACAAGTAATTCCAACTTTTTGAAAGAACCATTATAGGGACCACTATTTTGTCTTGTTTTTTTCCATTAATTTTCATTTTCCTGATATTCTTCTCTAGATGATTGTCGCCATTGATGCCACAGCCATACATGCTCAAAATTCCAAATGAGCGTTTCTGTTCTCAGACTCCCTGTCCTTCTCTGACAATACATTACATTTACATTTACAGCATTTAGCAGACGCTCTCATCCCTAATTGCAGGGACAGTCCCCCTGGAGACACTCAGGGTTAAGGGTCTTGCTCAGGGACCCAGTGGTGGTAGTGCTAGAGGTGGGATTCCAACCTGGGACCTCTTGAGCCATAGGTCCATAGGCAAGTACCCTACCACTAGTCCACCACCACCCACAGTATGGTCAACACAAGATGTTCATGTCCCAATTAGCGAGAGTGTTGAGCTTCTTATTTAGATTATCAACTATTATTGTCAACATATGTATTGTTTCTCCGTTTTCAATCCTTCTGCTTTTTTTTTTCATTGCAATTATTTCAACTGAGCAAAATTATCTTTCCCTTCAATGAGAGAATTAAAAAATGACTTAAATAAATTTGTAATTAGATCATCGTTATAATGATCACAATTTTATAATGGAAAGCATTAACGTTTTAGGTGTTATACCCTTCCGGACCACATTAACATACACATGTCATGAAAACATACATGACAGACTGTCCATTAGTGAAACAGATACTGGAACAGTTGACTTTAAAGCTACATATGACATGTTATGACATCAGGCATTGTCTGTTATGACACTTGGATGTAATGGTAGCACAAATGAACAT
>CM029371.1:17106199-17113699 GCA_017165825.1 Hepsetus odoe
ATCTAAAAAGAAATCTTTGCCTGACAAGCCTGGAGAAGTGTACCTGGACCTGTACACAGTCACTAGCATTAATACCTTTTCATTTGAATGAGATTGGATCAGCACTCAAACACCAACACCAAAATGTCATACCTGTGACTCACCGCGTAACGAATACAGGGAAGCGGCACAACCACTTCAGCAGTGGCCCTCTCGTCATGATACCCGGTCATTCTCATCATTGGTTCTCTCTGGGTGGGTAGAATGACCCTCCCACTATCATAAATCACACCTTTAAAGCATTGCCCCCCCCATGCATTTTACCAGTTTTGTTTGGCCATAATGATGGATAGATTGTCTAACTGGATGGCTCAACTTCTACCGATTGCTCAGGTATATATTCTGTTAGACGTGCGTCTGTCTCTGGGGAGGGAATGAAAGAATGGACACCAGTAGTTCATGCCACAGTTTTTTATTATTTAGTGTTGTAGTATGCAGCCATGGCAGCAGCCATAGCTATGGTAACATTTAAGAAAATGACAAATTAATAAGTTATCTAGATAAAGGTGAGGTTCATTTTCACTCTGAAATTTTAAGAGTTGATTTTTGAAAGGAGGGTATACGGTAATTATCATTTTAAATTTAAAATGAATCTTTTCTTTGAAAGTGAACAATTTCTTGCACTTGCTCTCCTAAGCAGCAGCGCTATTGACCTCCTGTCCACACGGAAAATACACACAGCTGTCTGCACTTTCATCCTGACAGTAGGGTAGGGGGAGGGCTTCTCCACGCAGACATTACCAAAGTGCAGCTTGGCAGGGGCTTTGCCATTTTTTATGTCGAAGTTCTATGGGTCTTTGTCCTCCAGGGCTCTGTCCCAGTCCTGGGACTGAAAACTGTGAATTTGGGCAAATGTTGCCTGATATCACTGGCGTGTTGAGCTTAGCCTGGATGCACACTGTGTAGAGAACGCTTGGAGAACAGTGATGTGCAAAGTAGGTGCCTTTGCCTAATATGTTAAGTGGAACACTAACATCCAACTATTTTTCAGGGACATGGAAAAAATGTTACCAGCTTTGCATGGCAGTTAGGATTAACACCACCTGAACATTAGTGCTAGTAGGGCCAAACTAACCAATTCTCCTTGGATCGACCCATCGAAACGCCTGTGGTGACCACTGGGAGGGATGTCCATGTTCTTGTGCTTCTGCTAGCTCTCACAGATACGGCAAAGCTCCCCACAGTTGTCTTTCGTCTGGAGGGGTGCCATCGGGAAGTTTTGTTTTTACGTGAACACACACATGCACACACTTGGAGTGAAATCTTAACTGCCAGCATTCAAAGCATGTCAGTGGAAGACCACCTGTTCCCTCTCCTACACTCATACGCACACACATGCACACACGGTCCGGCCGAGTTTCAAAATCCTCTTCAGTCCCCACCCCGCCCCCCTTTGCCCTTGCCGCCAAAACTGGCCATATACTCCAGACGGGCCCTCCTCTCTTCTGCGACCAATCCAAAGCCCTCGTTGTGTCCTACTCCTCTCACTAGCTTAGGCCTTGTGTGTATGTGTCAGGTGTTGGGTTACATGGGCACTGGCCTGGCTTTTGCATGCCCGTTGAAAAGGATGTGGTATGTGCTAGTGCTTGGATGTCCTGCCAGCATGGCTCTGCTCATTCTTCTCACTGGGCAGGCCAGACCATGGAATTGATGTAAACATTAACCATACCAACTGAAATGGAGACGGAAGAACTGTTTTCTTTGTCTGCATCTCTACTCTCACAAGTATGATTTATTGTAAGTGTAGGCTCTTATATCCAGGCTCAAAAGCAATAGAGTGGAAGATCACCGGAGATTTGCCCTTTCATTCCGAGTTCGCTTGAGCCGGCCGACCTGACTTTGCAAGAGTCCAAAGGATTTATTGATCTCTCCACGGAAAGGTAGTTATTTGGAGAGAAAAATACATTCAAAAAGCCGGTTATGGACCGACATGCTCCTACAATGGATTTTGCATGTGTATATGCATTTTTTTTATTGACCAAAGAAAGCCATTTCGCATGTAAGCTAAACTCCAGGTTTAGCTAGGAAAGACATTAAAGAACCTCTGACAGCCTTCAATAACTCATGTCCTTATTTCCTTACAATAATATCCATTGCTATATGTTGTGGGCTCTCAAAATTCTTGTAAATGTCTGAGAAGAAACTGAAGCGTAGATGAAAGGCTGAAAGATGATTTTTCAAATTGCAATTTTTAAAAGCACGAGTTGCATACATCATAGCTGAACATCATCCAGTGGGGCCTGTGATTTACATGTCATGAACAAGAAGTGAAAGAACTTTTAAAAACTAGGCCTGTCTAGAGCTAGAACTAGCCATCAGTGGGCCTCTCTTTCTCATTAACTTGCATTTTGTGGTCCCTTCTCCGTTGATTACATCCAGGATTTCAATGGTTCTTCTCAAAATTGGTAAAAATGCGAGCTGTTTAAGCAGACGGCACCAGAGTTCAAAGAATTCTGAATTCAGCCGGTTCTAGAACCAGTTGCCTGTTATTAGGAAAAGGTTTTGTACATGCACTGTACCCTCACCTGGAAAAGTGAAAAGTCAACTAAATCAGACCTTTCTCAGCAAAGCTGGCTTCGGTTGCAAGGGTTACCCCTAGTGATCCTTACTGCACGCTCACTCTGAGCTCAGTCAGACTTCCTGCCCTGGTCACATGACCCTCCACCTTCTCCCTCACTTGATCCATCTTAATGAAGACAGGAAGCGTGGCCCTGCTTCATTTCCTGCCCTGGCATTCCATTAGCCACATTCCCCCCACCGGGTTCTATGCAGCCCCTGAAGGGAGGACCCCAAGCACTTGACTTCAGTGGTATGCGGCATTTGTGTTGCCTTTTGATGCCTCTCGCTCGGGACATATGTCTCTGTTAGAGCTCTATGGGCTTCAGAACAGCTTCACTAGAACTCTTTTTCCCAGATACAGCATGAGATTACTAAGGATTCATCAAAGTGGCACAATTGTAGGTTTGATCGTCCGCAAGAATGAACGGATTTTGCAAGGCATGTGCCAAAATAGATGTACTGAAAAAACAGTCTGCTGGGGCCTGCATGACTAATGAACTTCAACAGGAATGGCAGCCACAGCCATAAACACAGTGGTGTCCTGTAAAAATGTGGGCTTGAGTCCTTGCCACTGTTTTGAGTTTGCATGTTAAGGGTGCACGGCCGGAACATCTCCTTACAGTCCTTTCTCAGTTTTCCGCCGGCTGTGATTCTGCCGCGCTTTGTGGGAGACAGCAGCGGCGGAGCTCCCTTTGATAAGAGAGATTCATTGTTCGGAATCCGTGCCGTCTGTTAGCAGCTGTGCAGAAAGCTATCCGGCATATTTGGCAGCGCTCTCAAAGGAAAGTGAGGGAGAGTGAAGGAGTGAGGAAGCTTAACTACTGTATCGCTGTAGAGATAGTGAAGGGATACAGAAAATCAATCAAAACTCAAAGCTCATGCTTGTTTTGTTCATCATTGGTCCATGCACTTCTTTTTTTATTTATTTGCTCATCTGTACTTTTAGCCAAAACCGGTTAAGTCCGATGAGCATACCAGAAACGGTCGTAACTCTTAACGGTCATCGAAATCAGTTGTGAGAGCGGTCCACCATCTTACTGAACTGCACATGCATGCATTTATTTATTTATTTATTTATTTATTTATTTATTATTTACAGTTAAGGTACATTTCAAATACAATACTTCTTCCAAAAAATTTTCACAACACTTCCCAATTTCCCAAAAAATACAATTTGATTGGATCACAATTTGATTAGATTACAATTGGATTGAACATGCAATCCAAAGCAAAGTTTTTCCAATTAAGATACAAAGCATGGTGGTGGAAGATCAAATAGTTGTATCAGTTGAAGCGGATTTGAACTCTGGGCCTGAGAATAATTTAAATTCAGGCAATTTCAAAGGAAAATCCCACTGATTTTAGCAAATGGTGGTTTAATGCGAAATAGAATCAAGCTTCTTTCTGAGGCATAGCAGACCCTGAAAGTTGTTGAACAACGCTGTCTGGCAGCTAGCTGGCCTGCATTGGACTTATTTTTTGTGAGACATCTTGTGTGCAATAATTGTAACTTGATAGGATTTTGACGCGGAGTGAAGATCATTTGGAAATTAAGAATGGCAGCCAGATTCCTTTGTGTTGTAACTTTTTCTGATATGTTGATATGTTTTCAACACTTCTTCTCTTTTCAAAAAAAAAAAAAAAAACACTTTTGGGACTGTAGCTCTAATTTTTGAGGTTTGTGTGTGTGTAGATTGACTTCTTTGACTTTGACAGTGGCAAGATTTGTAAGTATAGTCGACTGACAAGAATGAAGAACAGATGTCGAATATGAAGTACTAATGGATGCTGCTCTGGATAAGAGACCCTGCTAAATTCTGTAAATGTAAAAGTAAATACTTGGTACTGGCTTTTTCATACCTAATGTTTAACCTTTGGCAAAGCCAGTTCTTCTGAACAGCACTGTTACTGTAAATTTGTTGATCAAACAGTTATTTCTAGATGGGTTCATTCGAGCAGCGATGCCTCCAAATAAGCAAATCCGGTCACAGGCGACCTGCTCTCAAATCGCCATGAACAGTCAACAGTCAAAGGCGAAGGTTTTTTCTCCTTTTTTTTTTTTTTTTTGATCTTGTGCGGTAGAATGGAGAGCGCTTGAATGGAGGTAGATTACGTATTCATACGCAGGCATTGAGAGGAAGCGGGGCCTGCCAGCCACTGCCAGCAACACGCTTAAGTGGCGAAGGCTCTGTTTGCAGGTGCAAGAATGCCCTTTTTTCTTCATTTTCTATTTCTTCCTCCCTCTTTTTTCTTCCCTCTGTTTCATCTACCCCCTCTTCCGTCTAACGGGCCGTCTTTTAGCACGCTCGCTCGCCCTCTCACTGTATTGCTTTTGTGCTCGGCCTCGTATCTCCTCCATCTAGCCGTTCGTGGCGCGTTTCTGCATGTACAGTCTTTTGTCTCTTATCAGCAATCTGCATCACTTATCAGCTCTCTTTTATGTACCAGGCCTTTTCTCTCTTTTTCTTTCTTCCTTCTTTCTCTCCCCCTCTCTCTGTCTCGCTCTTTCGGTGAGCTTTTTATTCCTTAGCGAGATCGCACAATAAAAGCTTGCTTCAAGACCCAAGGCCCAATGTTGAGTGACGTCCTCTCGCGGCTCAGGAATGTTAACTCGCTGACCCTGAGGTGTTTGCTGACAGTATTGGGGCTGTAAAAAAAGAAAAAAAGTCACAACGGCCCACTTCCCCGCTGCAAGGCTTCCAATAAAGCTAATCTGTAAGCTGGCCTTTGTTCTCAATGGATGTGAAGGATTTGATTGAGACGGTCTGACTGAAAGCGCTGATCAATCTGTTGCTGCTTGACCTAGATTTCATTCACTTCACCAGATCATGGACTAGGACTGCGTGATATGGGGTGAATATCAGTATTGCGATTATGCAGTTACATATTGGGAATGTGATGATTATGTTAAAGGCCCATATCATCACTTTTCAGATGTAAATATTAAACTTTCCACATCCACCCAGCCATCACATTTAAATCGAAGTTCTAACGCTTTAAATGAGCAACAATACTCAGCAGCCAGTCAAAAATATATCACTCATGTATAGCACAGTAAAGGCACAGCATATACAAAATATTGAAATAGAGAAATACAGCATAGCAAACTTTTAAATAGATTAAAACTGGCTTAAAGCTAACTTTTGTATGTTAGATATCGGTACTGCAGATGCCGTACAATGAACTTTTGCAGCCCAACCTTTTAATAAAGCAGTTATTCCTCTCACAATAACATGATTTAGTAAAAAAGGCTTTTTCAGGAATTATCTATTAATAATTGTTGGTAATGATATTAATGCATCTTTGCAATTTTCCCACAGCGTATTGCAAGAAACACAGCCTTAAGGACACAAAAGATATTATTAAGGATATTATTTCTGACCCCTACAATTATTGTATGTCTGTTTCTAAGAAATGTATTTGAAGGGTTTGTAATTTAGATATTTATAAATGTCAATGTGTTGGGTTTGATTACTTGATTACTTAGATGACTCGATTAGTAATACAGTGACTGAGCCATCTGTACTGAAATCTGTCATCTCTTTACTCCTGAAAACAAGCTTTATCAGATACAACGTTTAATTGGCTTTAAACAATGGACCGGCAGTTTGATCCTTGAGTTGTAGTAGGGTGTGTGTGTGTGTGTATAGGTGGAAGATAATGCTGTTTGGAGAAGGAGCTTCTTGTTGGCTTTCTTGAGTCAAAGTGAGGTTATAATATGCTGGCATTCATACTGAAGTTTTATGGACCTCTCAGGGCAGATAACAGTCATAGTTTAGCATTTTAGACCCCATCAATCACACTGCACATGCAGCAAACACAGCACACACACAGAGGTTTACCACAGCCATATGAACGATTGACCCACTCAAGCCTCACACCTATATACATATATAATAGAGTGAACTATCGGTTTGTGACGTTGATGTTTTTAAGGAAGTAAAAAGGGTGGGTATAAGGGTCGGGACAGGGTCATGGGCAACACTGCTAGGCAGCACTGATGTCTTTGCCATGGGCAGCTGGAAGTCTGACCCGGTGTGCTTAATGGCAGCCCTGCGGCTTAGAGCCCCAGGGAGCGAGGGATGCACGTGAGAGCAGAGCGAGCACCTGCCTGATGAAAGTCAGAGATCAGGCGGAGATCTGAGCTTTTTCACACTGCTCTCGGCTCTGCCTGTCTGCGTCTGGGCCTCTTGCCTCAGGTAGCAATGTTATAGACAGGTGTGCATATATCCTCTCCCTTACCGCCGGTTAGCAGTCTCTCTCTCTCTCTCTCTCTCTCTCTCTCTCTCTCTCTCTCTCTCTCTCTCTCTCTCTCTCTCTCTCCCTCTCTCTCTCTGCAGCAGGCCCATAGTGTGCTTTGAGAGTATGTAATTAAAGGCTCAGTGCAGGAGGGGAGCATGGTTTTATTAAGACTATGTACTGCGTCCGTTGTCCCAGCCCCCCACGTTAACAGTCAGAACAAACACAGTTCTGTTAAAGGACTAAATAATCTAATTGAGAGATTTTCCTTCTGACCCAAATGTAGTACGTTGACCACAGAATTCTCAACTCCAACTAGGAAAAACCAAAGAAAACGCAGCCTATGGACCTTCACATTTTACCTAATTTCCAAACATACTACTTATCTTTTTAATGACTTCAGCTTCAGTGAGTTCAATAGTTCTGCTACAAAAAACATGTCATTATGTTACTCACTACAGGCAGCAGTACTCAATACAGATATGAAGGGCACTTCTGTTTGCAAGCGTAACCCTGAAAAACATGCCCTTACTTTTCACATCAAATAGTCAAAAATGACCTGAATCTGGATTCAAGAATTTAGATTTTAAGTCTGCTGCTCTGAATCATCACACTTGGCTTGATAATTACATTAAAATAGACTTGTTTATGTGGTTTCTACAA